>QLTV01002664.1:2149644-2242133 GCA_003457575.1 Thermophis baileyi
GCACTGGTCTTTTACGTCCACCGCTTCACTGAATTGACGAGGGGTGGAAATGTACAGCTGGGTGTCATCAGTGTATTGTTGAAATCTCACCCCATGCCGTCGGATGATCTCACCCAGTGGTTTCATGTAGATGTTAAATAAAAGGGGAGAGAGGACTGAACCCTGAGGCACCCCGCACTCAAGGGGCCTAGGGGTCGACCTCTGCCCCCCTGCCAACACCGACTGTGAACGATCAGAGAGATAGGAGGAGAACCACCGCAAAACGGTGCCACCCACTCCCAGCTCCCTTAATCAACACAGAAGGATAATAATGGTATTCAAACTCTAAAATGTTTGGCTTAAGACACTTAAATACTGTGACCGTTTATTATAAGGAAAAATGAAAAAAGGTTATATGGAAAGCAAATGCTAGAATTAGCAAAGATGGATGATAATAGAAGATAGAAAAACTACATGTGTTAAATGGAAATAAGCAGTGAACTTGAAGCAGGACAGGCAGCATAAAGTTTTCATAGATTTATTCAAATGGCTTCAGTACATGATAAACTATTGGGTAATGTTTTAATAAAATCTTTAAGGATAAATGGGCAAAGCACAATAAAGAATTTATGTACAAAGATAACAAAATAAATGAAACTACATTATGCTCATAGTAAAAATAAGTGTGACACATTTAAATCAAGCAAGTAAAGAAATCATGATAAAACTTTAAACAGAACACACAGCCAATTTTTTGTCACCAAATTTTTCTGCTTTTTAAAAATTATCCCCCAAAGTTATTATTTAATTAAGATCTCCTTCATTAACACTCTCTTTTAGCATTCCCACCTTTTATTCTATCACTTTCTTTATCCATATTAAGGAAGTTCTTCTTAGTTCTTTTGGATTTAAATCACAGTAAAATAAAAAATGAAACAATACAAACTGTCAAGCTGTCACATCCCAAACAAAGCCTAGTCTTCACAAGATTACATATTTATTACATCATGTGCAAACCATTCATCTGCTTTGGAAGCTGCAAAGTTACAGAAAAAGTAAGTACACCCTCTTTGAGTTATATGGTTTTGCATATCAGGAAATAGTAAAAATCATGTGGTTCGTAGCATTTCTTAAAAGTACAAAAAGAAATCTAACATGGAGAAGCCATTCATAGGTATGAAGAGGCTAAGTAGCAGCCAGGTGCTGCTAATTAAGTGCCCTTGATTAATAGATCACCAGCAAGTGGGACTAACTCTACAAAAGCTGAAGTTTTAAGAGTTTGCTGGTCTCCAGCCTTGAGGTGTGTGTTAACACAATGCCAAAGAGTAAAGACATCAGCAATGATCTTAGAGAAGCAATTGTTGCTGTCCATAAAACTGGGAAGGGTTATAAGTGCATTTCCAAGCAATTTAAAGTTCATCATTCTACAGTGAGGAAGATTATTCAAAAGTGGAAAACGTTCAAGACAGTTGCCAATCTTCTCAGGAGTGATGGTCGTAGCAAAGTCACCCCAAGGTCAGACCGTGCAATGCGCAGAGAAATTGCAAAAAAATCCAAGAGTTATTACATCTCAGACTCTTGTGGTCTCAGTTAGCATGTTAAATGTTAAAGTTCATTACAGTACAATTAGAAAAAGACTGAACAAGTGTGAATTGTTTGGAAGGCTGCCAGGAGAAATCGTCCTCTCTCTAAAAAGAACATGGCCCCACAGCTTATGTTTGCAATGTTGCAACTGAACAAATCACAAGATTTCTGGAACACTGTCCCTTGGACAGACACAACCAAAGTGGAAGCATCTGGCCATAATGCATAGTGCCATGTTTGGTGAAAACCAAAGATAGCATATCAGCACAAACACCTCATATCAGCCGTCAAGCATGGTAGTGGAGGAGTGATGATTTGGGCTTGTTTGCAGCCACAGTACCCGCAGTACCCAAAGACCCAGCAATCCCAAGAAACTACTGGTTACCATAATTTGATTTTGTGGCTTAAAGGATTTTCCTAAGTTTTGAAGAAATTTCTACAGTACATTTGGCATGTAACTCACTGAGAAAAATCTTTTATCAATTCCTTATTGGGGGAGAACCACATGTTAGATGTCAATGAGAAAATAATTCAAGCCACTCAGACAAAGGACAATCGGGAATATATAAGCAGCATTTTAAATCCCAATCTCATATATTTTTTCTTTGCATGATTAAATATGTCTTTGTCACTGATACTAGGTTTCTAGATATTATTTATGGCAATCTCTGAATGTTTTATTAGGTGTGAAACACATAGAAAAACATATAATGGACATTAAGACATTTATTCCTCAGTTTAGAAGTTCCGCCACTAACATCTGGATATATATGCCACCTCAGCTATGTTATTCTTAAGCAAAGCCCAGCCAACAGGACTCAGCGTTTCCTTGTGTGGTTAAGCTAAATTTTATTCCTAAAGAATAGAGCACTGTTTTTCTGCTGTCCCAAACTGCAGCATTGCTATTAGCTTCCTAGAAACACTTCAAAATCTTTATTTACTTCAGACCACAATTTTTTGTCAGCAAGAGACTATTTTGAAGAAATCTCTATTTTCTCCCACAGTACAAAATTATAGTAAATTTCCTTCTATGAAATATCATTCACATTTGTTAGCAGCTTACAACTCTTTCTTGGATTTGCATAGATTCTAGAATAAATGAATTTATAAAAATGTGAGTCGTTTGCAGAACATTTCAATAACACTTCTTAATTCTAACTGAAAGAGGAAATAAAATCGGTTACCCTCCAAAGGTTGTTGAACTACAAATCCCAGAACACTTCACAACAAACCATCATTAGTTATTTGGAATTATAAATTCAACATCCCCACTACTGCACGGTCATACTGTAAATTAACTAGTAATTTCAACTGTGTTTCAGCTAGTAATTTCCTAACTGTAAATGTTAGGAAAATTGAAACTGCACTGGGCTATGGAAGTTAGATCAAGATTGGAAAACTAACAAACAAACAAAAAAAAACCATCCCTGCTAATATTTCTACCAAATTGGTCCAATTTGCAAATCAGAACTCACAGATGATTCCAAACAACTTGCTACAAGTTTGTGTTGGAGTAGCTCTCCACAGTATGGCACTGCTTATACGATAAAGAACTACATGAGTTTTCAAAATGAAATCTTTCTTCCAACTTTTACATTACACACTTTCTTTCAACGTTATCATAAAAGTAACTATGTAATGTGCGCAAAAGAAAAACGTGATAAGCCTATAACCTTCTGGAATGAAGTGTTTTGAACAAAAATTTCATTATTCAGCCACAACAATACAAGATACATTTGGAGAAGAAAAAAAAAAGAGAAGCATTTGAAGAAAATAACGTTTTGCCAACTATTATCTACAGGGATAACTGCATGCTTTGTAGTTGTGCGACAATAAGTAGCACAGTTTAAACTGTCTGGATAAAAAAGAAAAAGGATTAAACTAACTCTCTTAGAAACTAATATTCCACAGTCTGTAAAGAAATTAAAGCTGAAAAGAGATGTAATACTTCAATAAGAAAACAGTGCCTCCAAAGCAGCCATAAGGTACTTATAGGAAAGAAACAAAGGTTTTAGAGAGGCCTTCACAGTCCTTAGAACCTGATTATTATTAAAACTCTGGGGGAAAATCTCAAACAAGCACACCTAATCATATTTTTGCTAATCAGCTCGGGTGTGCAGGAAACACACCACTGTAGTAATGGGGAACTTTAATTACCTGCACATCAACTGGGAAACAAACTCTGCAACGAGTGGAAAATTAAACAGGTTCCTGCCATGCCTGACAACATTTCCATCTAAAAGGTGGAGGAGGGAACTAGAAGGTCAGCTATACTGGGCTTAATTCTTACTAATAGGGATGAAATGGTTGAGGGACTGTAAACTGTAGGAACTTTGGGGGAGAATGACCATGTCATACTAGAATTCACCATAATGCAGGCATAGGTAACTGAACAAAGTCAGACTGATGTTTTAGATTTTAAGAGACATATCTTCAACAAGCTGAGAGATTAGAAAGGTTTCCTTGGATGGAAATCCTAGAGGGAAAAACAGTTCATGATGTTTGTGAAAAACTGAAAAACAAGATAATAAAGGCCCAAACAAAAGCAATACTACAGAGAAAGAAAAACAAGAGACTCCAAATGAAACCAGCATGGCTTTACAAAGAACTAACAAAGTAAAAGACTTAAGAACTACTATAAAAAAACTGAAAACAGGACACATAACTAGAACAGAATACCAAGCCCAAATATAAAGGATGGAGTCAGTACGGCTAAGAGCTGATATGGTTCCAATCTTCAAAAAGGGAAAAAAGTGGATCCAGGAAACTACAGACTAATCAGCTTGACATCAATACTAGGGAAAAAGGAAATCCTGGAAAAGATATTCAAGCAGTGGATTTGTGAGCACCAGGAAATAAGTAAGGTGATTACTAGAAGCCAGCATGGTTTTGTTAAAAGCAGATCATGTCAAACAAACCTTATTGCCTGCTTTGATAAGGTAACTAATTAGTGGATTAAGGAGACACTTTGGATATAGTATACTTAGACTTCAGTAAGGCATTTGACAAAGTTGACCGCAGCCTACTTCTTGGTAAGATAGAACAATGTGGGATAGACAGTACCACCACAAGAAATATTTGCAGTTGGCTGACCAGCTGCACTCAGCATGTGGTCCTCAACTACATCTACATGGAAGGAAGCATATGATCTAAATAAGGAGACTGAAGGGGCTCTCCTCAAATTTGCAGGTTGGGGGAATTGCTAACACTTTGGAAAATGGACTCAAGATTCAGAAGGTCTTACAGACTTGAGCATTGGGCCCTATCCAACAAGATGCAGCTCAATGGTGAGAAAAGTTAACATCCTGCACTTAGGCAGGAAAGGGGCGTTGGTTCCTACCTGACACACCCTTTCTCCTGGTTATCGACGGGAGAGTCCAGGATGGGTTGCTCTAGTTCCATAGCTCTATGGACTGAGTTGAATTACTGAGGATCCGCCTCCCTGGTGATGTTCCCCAGTTGTCAACGAAAATGAAGCGAATGACGCAGTCTGGCACCCATGTAAACGAATCCGTTCCTGGTCCCGTCCAGACCTGCAGTAGAAAAAAGATACACCCCCCGGAGCCGGACCAGACAGACCAACCGGGTGGGACTGGACTCTCCCGTCGATAAGAGAAAGGGCGTGTCAGGTAGGTAAAGAGCCGAGGTGGCACAGTGGTTAGAGTGCAGTACTGCAGGCTACTTCAGCTGACTGTTCAGCAGTTCAGCGGTTCAAATCTCACCGGCTCAAGGTTGACTCAGCCTTCCATCCTTCTGAGGTGGGTAAAATGAGGACCCAGATTGTTGGGGGCAATATGCTGACTCTGTGAACCGCTTAGAGAGTGCTGTAAAGCACTGTAAAGCGGTATATAAGTCTAAGTGCTATTGCTATTGCTAACCAACGCCCCTTCTCCATAGTATCGACGGGAGAGTCCAGGATGGGACATACCAAAGCTTGGCAGTCCTATGGGCGGGCACTGCTCTGGTCCGTAGGCCTCGTCTCTTCATGCACACGCTGCAGGACCCACTGGCCAAAGGCAGCCTCAGCAGAGGCAAAGGCGGATGAATGGAGACAGAGACGTCCAAGTTGCTGCCCTGCAGATCTCCTCTACTGAAGCCTGGGTAGCCCAAGCGGCCGTGGTAGCGGCACTTCTGGTTGAGTGCACCATAATACCATGAGGCACCTGGAGAGACTGAATATCATAGGCACGGGCTATACAGGTCCTAAGCCACCTACCCACCGTGGAAGGTGTAACCCTGTGGCCCAGAGTTGATGGCCGAAAGGATACAAACAAGAACTCTGACTTTCTGAAGGAAGCGGTTCTGTGGATGTAAATGCGGAGGGCCCGCCGCATGTCCAGAGTATGCCACTTGTGTTCCAATGCATGGCGAGGCTCCAGACAGAAATCGGGCAAGACCAACTCCTGAGCTCGGTGGAACAAGGAGTTAATCTTAGGAAGGAAGGAAGGGTCCAGCCACAGAACCACTCTGTTCGTATGGAAAACACAAAGATCCTTCCGCACCGATAATGCCGCCAACTCCAAAATCAGTCGTGCAGACGTGATAACCACCAGGAAAACCACCTTACAAGATAGGAGGTTCAGGCTGGCCTCTCTTAAGGGTTCAAATGGCGGCTTGGTCAGGGCCTGTAACACCGTGGATAAATCCCAGGTGGGGTAGCGGTGCACGGGTGGTGGCATTAATTTGGAAGCCCCCCTAAGGAAGGCTCGCACCCTCAGGTGGTAAGCTAGTGAATCCCGATCTCCACCTTCCAAGACTGAGGAAAGGCCAGTGACCTGCCGCCATAAGGTGTTGGGAGAAAGCCCCTTCTCGAGCCCTTCCTGCAGAAATTCTAACACCTCCACTACAGAAACCAAGGTAGGATCCAACTGGTGCTCAGTACACCAGACACTAAAAGTCTGCCAAGTTGCATTATAAATGCGCATGGTAGAAGGCTGCCTGGCTGCCTGAATCGTCCTGATGACCCTGCTGGAGAACTTCTCCTGGATTAGGAGCCTCCGCTCAACCGCTAAACAGTCAACTGGAGCCACTGAGGCTCTGGATGTAGGATAGGACCTTGGCTGAGGGAGACTCTCTCCGGTGGAATCCTCCAGGGCCTGCCAATCGAAAGGCTGACCAGGTCGGCGAACCACGGGCGTCTGGGCCAATAGGGAGCTACCAACAGGATCTCCGCCCGATTCGACAGCACCTTCCAGATTACTGCAGGGATAATCCGCCCTCCTGCCCTGAGAAGGGAGAACCTTCCGCTTGTCCCTGGTTTCCACTAAGAATGGTCCAGGGACGGCCCAAAGATGCTACCCCCTTCAAAGGGGCCCAAATCCAATTTCCACCTATTTTTGGCGTCCATGCGCCAATGACGGAGCCATAACATCTCCTGACCGGAGATTGTGTCTATCAGTGCCCCTAAGTGGACCAGTCTCGTTGTGGCACTTGACTAGGTTGACAGAAAACCCGTGATCTTGAAGGATCCAGATCGTGGTGCTGAGATGTCTCTCCGCCAGCGGCCTGGAAGATGTCTGGATGAGTAAGTTGTCCAAGTAAGTTGTCCAAGTAACACTATATCCTTATGGGAATAGTCCTGAGGAAAGCCGCCAAGGCTGCCATGATTTTGGTGAAGGCCTGCGTGGCTGATGCTAGGCCGAATGGGAGGCCATATCTACAACCAGTGACTCTCTCTCCAGAACAGCTCAATGAGGGATCAGGAGCTGTAGGTCCAAGGCACTCCAGCCACTGAGCAAAGGGTTGCAGTCTTAAGCACAGATGCCGCTGCAGAAGCACTCCAGGAGAAGGAGTTTGAACAGCACGCTGTCAGGGACTCCAATCCACTTGTTGATGGCCTTAGGTCATGGTGGAGGTGTTCTAAAATGGCATCATCGCTGAGGCTACAAAATGGCCGACACCACAAGGTGGCCTGAACAAGAGGCCTCAGTCCAACGATGGGCATGTAGCACCGGCTTTAACAGTCCCAGGTGCTAGCATCTGCAGCCACAAAGGTGCTGCTGAGCCTCCCCGCCTCACAGCTAGCTGGTGGAAGATCGACTAGACTCGAATCACAAATGTCGCTGGGAGCCAACAGCCAAAAAACACCTCAGCACTTAAGCGGGTGGCTGCAGAAGCCCCGGCACTCAAAAGTCACCGTGCGTGTCAGCTGGCTCGTTAATTACGTTTCCCAACCTAAAACTCAACAGCGCGGCGTGGCAACAGCCGGCCAAGCCTCTACACACAGCCTGAAGGTCGAGCAGCGAGCCAATCAATCAGGTGGCTTCCCCGTGAAAACCGGGAATGGTGCAGGGTGCCGATGGCCACCTCTTGCCTCAGCGCTCGCCCAAAGGCAGAGGGGCAGGCAAAAACTCAGTTTAACCGCCAGAGCGGTTGCAGGCTCCAAACCACAGCCACGGGAAGCCTGCTGCACTCGTAGTTCAATCCAGGGAATCCAAGGAGAAATCCAGAAAAAAAGCTAATAAAACTAAAAAACACCACAGTCCAAAGCACTCAGGAGCTAAAAATTAGCATCCATGAGCTGAGACTGAGTTGAACGACTGGGGAACGTCACCAGGGAGGCGGATCCTCAGTAATTCAACTCAGTCCATAGAGCTATGGGACTAGAGCAACCGATCCTGGACTCTCCCATCGATACTATGGAGAAAACAAAATGCGTTAAGTACAGAATAGGTAGTACTTGGCTCAACAGTAGTATCTATGAAAGAGGTGGACCACCACTTAAGTATGAACCAGCAATGTATTGCAGCTGCCAAAAAAGCTTATGCAGTCCCTGGCTGCATCAATACAAGAATAGCATCAAGTTCACAAGAAGTTGATAGCACCATTCCAAGTAGTAAGTCATATTCGGAATACTGAATCCAGTTCCCTTCACCATACCAAAATGATGCTGAGGCCTAGAAATAGTACATAGAAGAGCAACAAAGATACAGGTTCTGGAAGCTAAACCATATGATGAATGTCTAAGGAAATTAGGTATGTCTAGCCTAACAAAGAGAACATTTTAGGGATGACATGACAGTGTATTCCAATTCTTGAAGAACTGTTACAGGGAAGAGGGAAGAGGGAGTTGATTTATTCTCCATAGCACCTAAGAACAGGACAAGGACCAATGGGTGGAAGCTCAGAGGGAAATCCAACATAGAACTAAGCAGAAATTTCCTGAGAGTGAGAACAATTAGTTTATGGAATAGTTTGCCTCCCAGAGTTGTGAATGCTCCATCGCTAGAGGTTTTTAAGACAAAACTGGAAAAGCATTTGTCTGGGATGGAATAAAGACTCCTGCCTTGGGCAGGGGGTTGGACTAAAAGACCTCCAAGACCCTTCTAGCCCTATGATTCTATATTCCTCAGCCTTAAAGTTTTTGCAAGGAAACAATTCCTAAAGCAAGAATAGATATATTCTTAGCTGGCTACAGGAAATAAGGAAGTCTTGCATCTATGAAGGGTTTGTTTGACAACTAGTATAATGGATAAACAGCACATCCCTGACAGAATATATTCTGTCATAAAATTGCCAAGTAGCTCGGTTTAAGTCCCAGCTGTAGATACTTTGAATATGATACAAAAGCTGGTGTTTTGGAGCTGGTAGTAACATTTCTGTTATTTATTAAAATACCCTGACTTTTTAAGACTTTTTTACAGGTTGAAAAAAGGTGTCACTGCTTTAGGAGTAACATTACTAAAAGCAGAGGCTTTTTGTTTCTTAGACTTGCGTTTGAAAAAAACAGCAGAACTTCTGCATCACCCTGGAACTAAAACACTTCTTCCAAATCATTTTTAAAGTGTGTACAGTTCTAAGAAATAATTATATCTCTGGTCTTTGAGGACTGCTATAAGAAATACAAAGAGAAGAACTTTGAAAGCCTACATGTATTACAGAAATAATGTTTCTATAATATATGCAATATTATATGTATAATACTAAATTTACAAAATAACTTGTTAAAATAGAATTAAAAATATTGCATTAGTAGTAGCTTCATTTTATTTTCCTAAAATTTGCTATAGTGCCTGCCCACAAGTTCCCCACAGCAGCACTAAATTGTTATATACTTTGTTTTATTTTTTTAAGCAACTAGGCAATATAATAAGAAAAGTAAAGGGGCAAATTATTGTCAAAGTAATAAGTCAATGTGAAACAGCCATTATTGTGAAAGCAACAATTTTCTTCTGATTACCGAACTAGGTTTTCTAAAATTATATATAAAGAATATCATTTGAAATTTTTTGTATATAATTTTCACAAGAAAACCAAACATGGTAACAAAGAGGATTTTTTGTAAATGCAGAGAAGCCATAATTTATGCCAAGAACATGCTGATCTGTTACAAAAACTTGTTCTGCAATGGGGCAAGAGGTGAATCTTTACAAGTCTTTTTCCATGGCTCTGAATGAACAGGAAATAAATATAAAGTACCCATTAGTTTGCAATGGAATAAGAAAAGAAAAGGCTGAGAGGAAGAAAAAAGCCATCAACATTCCCTGGGTCAGCTTTTATAATAACTGTAGGTTGGTTTCTTTCACAGTGCAGCTTCATTTACTATTTACTAAAGAATATGGCTGAAAAGTTTTTATTTTGTGTTTTTTTTTTTGTCTACCAAAATAATTCAAAAACCAAAACTTGAAAAGGCAATCTAGGACAGAATAAAAAGGGCTTGATTTTTAAAGTTATTAGTAATATTTGTTTTCACTTCCAATACTCACTTTTCACTTTGTACTCCCCATCACTGCCCTAGATTTATTAACCGACATTGGTCGAGAGTACACTGAAACACTTTTCAGCTCACAGAAAGATGATAAAAAAGATCAGGTATGTTCATCAACATAAAACGCAGAAAACCATACTTCCAAATAAATCCAGCAGAAACACAGATACAGCTTTTCTTCCACTGAAGACACAATGGATTTACACAACTGAACTACCTGTGTACAGATCACTAATTCTCCAGATCATTGAAATACGAGACTACCTTACATTAGGATTAAATAATGTAGACTTCAGGATGATTTGAAAAAGACACTGTGGCGGCCATAATAGCATGGTCAAAGCTCTCATTAAGTTATAACAAAATGCTACAAATGACAAATAACAATGTTCAAAGTCTGCAACAAACATTGAAGTATAAAGAGAATTTAAGAAGGTAGTGCTGTCATATACCACCCTGAAATAAAAATGATTGCTTAGACAACAGAAATGGCATTGCTCCATTCTTATTAACTGAAAGGCAGTCAGTACTCATTTTACATTATTTTCCAAAACTTAAGAAATGCGGCCCCCTTCAGACCTGACATTTAGATCAATAAAATGAAAGGTGTGACTGGCTGTCTAAAAAGGAGTGATTGTGAAACTTTTCCAGATGTGCTCACTGTAATATTTTTGTTCATGCTGGAGTATATTAAATCAATCCAATCTAAAATCTATGCTTCATATGCTCTAAACTACATTTTGAAAATTTTAATCCCATTGCAGAAACCAGATATACCCGACAATTCAATTCATACCATACATTCTGAGTGTGAGAATTATGTTATTTTGCAGACTAATTAAATCTGAAGAGATATGCAAATAATAAAAGGATGGGCAATCTTCCGTGTAGAGTCCTATTTAATAAGGACAATGAAAGTCAAAACTGAATGTAGCTACACTTTCTTTCTGATATTCTTTGTCTCGCTGCAAATGTGGAAAAATTAAATAAATTTCCCAGAAGTTGAATTTATCATAAGTAAAGGCCTTCAGAAACTGGTATGAGGATCATATGAGATTTAAGGCTGCAGTCTACTCATCCCAAAATAACAGAAGGCAGATTCTGAATAAAATTAGGGTTAAAAAGCAGAACTTTTTCATCTCCCTCATTTAAAACATGGGCATGAATTCTGCCTTATAACTCAGCTAGACAATTCCAATATGAGATAGAATATGGGATAAGAAGTTCCTTTAATATACTTCCAGGAGCCTCAGACCAGATTTCTCTATAGATATCTTTCTATCAAAACATGTCACAATAGGTTTTCCAATTTCACATGTTTTTAAGGATCTTCATTTTTAAGAAGCAAGAGGAAATGTTTATATAAAATGTATTAAATATCATTTTGTAATTCATGGAGTAGATATTAGATAAGTTGCCTACTTTCATGTTTTAGATCTTTCCTTTGATTATGAAGTGTACTATAACAGACAAAAACAGCAAATTTATTTCAGTTATTTCAGCTGAAGGATGCTAACACATATAGAACAAATGTAACGCCAAATCACATTGCAACAATTTTACTGCTAGCATATTTCTTGCAAATGGCCAATAGGAATAAATTGTCCCAAATCTGAAAATATTAACTTGATAGTATTAAAGAATTGAAAACTTCTAATTTTTTGATGTGACACTGAAACTATTATTATCAAAGTGACATAGAAATAGAATTTCTCTATTTTTTAAAATTTTGCTTTGTTTTATCTAAAACTAAAACTAGACTCAGATAGCTGCAAAGGCCTATAAAGTTTTCCAGTATCAATATTTGAAGGTTTTGTTGAAGTTTATTAAAAAAAATATCAATTTCTCTTAAGGTCATTGCCTGGGGAAAATAGTATTTGGTTTGAAATATCCAATTTTGTTTCATATAAACAGATCTGTCAGCAAAGATGTAAATAATTTAATAGTCACTGCTTGCAAAGGACCAGAAAGCTTTTGCGCTTTTTGTTGAAATGACACCAAGAGAGCTTAAGTCCACAAACAAATCTTTACAGAACGGATCTGCCTACTTGGCCCACCCAAGAAAGTAAGCAGATCTGCAACATACATACAGTATTTCAACTTAGCTAGAAATTTAAGACTGAAAAACAGAAATGGGTGACAAGGTGCAGTAGTTCGTTCCAGATAGAATTAGCCTGCATCCTATGTTCAGCTGAAACAGTTATAAATATTCTGGTAGCTCTGCCACTTTGGCAGTGAAGCCAGGAAATGTGTCTGAACTAAGTCTTAGTGTTCACTAAACCATGCTTACTTCAGAACAGATATGTAGATGTTGAACATACAGAATCCCATTGTTGTAAACTGTTTTAGTTGAAGGAAAAATGGCTTCATATTCTTCATTCTCATGATCTGCTAAAATTATATCAGTTACTATTCTGAAAAGCTGAGGAATCAGCTCTCAACAAATGAACCAGCAAATGAGTGGAAAACTCTTAAAAATATCATTGGTTACAACAAACCTCCTTTCCATGCTGAAGGGAATCGACAACTGGCAAATGCCCTGAACGTGTTTTACTGTAGATTTGAGAGGAAATCACTGCCAACTATTGCCACCATCTCCATCACAGATACACCAACAGCCGCCAAACCTCCTACAATTCCTTCTTGCTTCAAACGCTCTACTATCATCCAAGTGCTGAAGAAACCCTCCATCAAGGAGCTGACTACAGACAGGTTGCTCTGAAGTCCGTAGTTATGAAAACCTTTGAAAGGTTAGTGCTGGCCCACCTGAAAAGCATCACAGATCCACTGTTAGACCCCTTGCAATTTGCTTACCGAGCAAATAGATTGGCAGATGATGCTGTTAATATGGCTCTGCACTACATCCTACAACATCTTGAATCTCCTAGGACCTATGCGATGCTTCTTTTTGTAAATTATAGTTCTATGCAATTTTACAATCTACTTTACTAGTAATATAATTCTAGTACAGAATCTTAAAAGATTAGAAAAATAATGAGTACATAGAATAAAGAATTGTTTCTCATTGAAAAAATAAGTAAAATATTTACTGGCAAAGTAATATATTTCATTTTAATTATTTGGTAAAAAAGGTAAAACAACTGAAATAGTATATATAATTTTTCATGGAATTATGCCAACACAAAACTTTATATAACACCTATTATTCTTCAGAAATTGTCAGTAATTTTATCAGGATTCATTCACAGAGATCATGTCCAGTTTATCTAATACTCTGGTCTCACTAAATCTGCTATTAGTAATTCAGATCTTATTCAAAAAACATTTATTCATCCAGGATAAACTCCTTTAAGTTTCTAACATTTAATTTAACTAAGCTCTGTTTATATATAGATAATACTGTTCAGGGAAAAAGGGAATTCAGAATACTAAACAAACAACTAGACATCCACAATAAATATAAAAAATAAACATCTTAAAATAAAAGGGGAGGCAGAAAACTTTACCAAAAATTGGGCACTTTAATTTTTTTTTATCAAGCTGGCAATTTGTGAGATATGTGCACTGCAGTTGGATATGTCTGTAGAGCCAACTGAATTAATGATAAAACAAGGTTATCTCTCTTGTGACTGAAGATCTGCAATTGTTGTTTCAAATACATGTACACTTCTAATGCATTGGCAACATCACATTTAACTTTAGGGAATTGGTTACTTGATGATAAAAGGTAGCAAAAAGGAGAATTATCCTAAAGATAAGCATAACATGACTTTTCAAGTTTCTATTTTGAATTATTTTTGGTCATTTAGGATCCAGTATGGATATTATGTACCTCTTTTTCTGGACATTAAAAATGAACAATAATGAAGATTATTTGCTTAATCAATGGTGACTTTTTTTTCTTTTCTATTGCTGGTCAGAACTTCTCTGGAAGACAGGTATCAGATAATATTTCTGAATTCCATGAATCATTGTAGGAGTTTCAACATTACTGTTTTATGTGTCTGCATCATTGTAAATTTATTAAATTATATTATCACAACAAATCATGCAACCTCTGATATACCCACAGAAATATTAATTTATTACTGCTCATTTATCTGATTACACTCCAGCCTTGTGAAGCTTGCCAAGGTACGTTAGTCCTAAATTTTAGGAAATGATTTATAAATTCCAGTTACCATTGAACCGAATATGTTTTTATTACTTTGATATCCAGTCTTCAGGAAATGAGCCTTACTTCTATTATTTTCTGAAATGGTATGAACATTAAAAAAAATTACATGCCTGATAGCATTTCTAATTTCAACATTCATTTTTGTTAATGATTTTCTCCAGAAACAGATACTCATATTTTTTTTCTTTCAAAAATATTACAGATCTTAAAATGTTCAAAAAACTATAACTTAACTTCCTCTTATGTATTAACTCATGCAACACCACAGCAAGTGTGAGTGCTTTAGTACAGATTTACCATAAATCTGGGCCAGTACACCCAATGTTCTCAGTATCAGCATTCCCTCATTCCCATCATTATTAATTCAAGAAAAATTGTAAATAAAAGGACTGTAAAAAAGTACAACCACTACATCAGAAATATTCCCAAGGACTCATTTGCCTGCTTGGAGGTCGTGCCCTTTGGTCAAATTAATGACGGGGGATTAATGAATTAGTTTCTTCCATGACTCAGACTCCATTTACTTTACAGGTTGTCCTGCTAAGTCAAGGACCACAGCCATACATATTGATCAAACAAATGACAAGAAATAATTTAAGATGGCAGTGTCAATTAATATCTTTAAGGCTATTTACCCACACCTCACAGACTCAGCCTTGTTGGAAACAGGAAGGCATTTATTCTACTAACAAATATCTAAACTCAAAGCAGACATGAAATCTGAATCTCTGGTATAATCCAAGGGGAGTTACTGCTACACAATTCATATTTAGATCAAAGGGAGAAAGGTAGTGAAGAAAAACAAACTCATATTCACAAATGAAATCAGGGGTGGGTTCTGGATCCTTTTGCTGCCGGTTCGCTCAGGGTTGCGCTGTGCGCGCACGCAGCAATCAAAAAATAGCTTTTGCGCATGCGCAGAAGCAAAAATTAGCTTCTGCGCAGAAGCAAAATCCAAGATGGATTATTATTCTCTAAAGAAAATTTTTAAAAATCTACTTCTCTTCTTGTAAACTCTATTTAAAATCATGTTCTATTTCACTACCAATTCAATTAACTTTTCAAAAGAACCTGATGATTCCATTGGAATATAATCTCCTATTTCAATCCTCTGTCTCTTATTCAGCAAACATTGTGCCATGAAAATATCCTGTGCCTCTGAAACAAATTATATACATATTATTTTCAGAATGCTGTCTTTTCTGCAAATCTTTTAACAACAAAAAGTTTGTTTCAAAAATAACAATCAAGCAAACAAGAATATTGATATATTATGTATATCTTAAGGTATCTCACTAAATCCAGAATTACAATATTTTGCTAAATTCTAAAACAAATATTTGCTGATTTTAACTCAAAGTAAGCTGAGACATCAGATTTCAATAAAACTAAGTTTGTCTGATATATATGGGAGATACTTACCACTTGTACTTCATTTAATTCCCTCTAAAGATCTTTTGCAAAAAATACAATATGAAAAAAATTAAATTTGACTCTAAATAGAGTATTTTTTCCCTTTAAGTAATCATTACTATTCTGTATTTAGCGTGAATACCAGCCTAGCACACAGCTCTGCTAAATACTGTTCCAAGCATTGTCTTTCATATTTATTTCAGCAGGTCTTCTGAAAGTAATGTATATGTTGACACTTTACACCAGGCTTGTCAAACCTGTGGCCCATGGGCTGCATGGAGCCCTGAACAGCTAGTAATGTGGCCCCACAAGATCATAAACTTTTAACATTATATTGGAATTTATATATATTAGCTATATTATATATTTTATATGCAGCCCAAGACAATTTCTCTTCACTCAATGCAGACCAGGAAAACTTAAATATTGGACACCCAAGCTTTACACCAATTCCTCCCTGTTACAAATTGTGCACTTTTCAATACAGCAGAGTGATCAAATCAGGGAAAGAGAGAAGGAAGGAACAGAAAAGGGAGAAAAAACACAGAGATGTTGGATATGAGATGGGAGGCAGGTAAATTTTATTAATAAATAAATTATAAATAAAAACAGATTACTCAGAAATCAAATAAATTGAAGGACTTGGGCTGGAGCAGAAAAAAAAATCCTACTTATTTCTGGCCTGAATTTGTACAAATATTTATATTGAAGTTGAATTTTTCAAACCAAACATCAAAATGAAATCTTATTGCAGAGCCTCATGCTTGAGTAAATTACTGGGGCCATGCATCTTAGAAACACAATACAAAGCATTGGTATGCAAATCAGTGATTGACTGAATAAGTGCCATCAACTTAGCAACCACGTGCAAATTAAGACAGGTCATTTTTCTGTGACTGTCACTGAGTCCCATAGAAGAGAATAAAGGTTATAATCTCATAGGGAAGATAAACTGTCTCATCTTGTTTTTCAAGTCATAACTTTACTATTGTCAGAACTATAAAAATAAACTGGGGTTTTTTGCCAGCATTTTCATTGATCATCATGATCAGAGTGTGTAACACTACCATAAGCTTTAGGGAAGTACCATCATATCTGCTTGCTCTCTTATTCTGTATTTACAAAACTAGTACTACTTGTTTTTACTTTGGAGAACACCTCTGAATTAAGGTTTCCAGAAAGCAATGGCTGCCTGCCTGTGATGCTGC
The DNA here is from genome assembly GCA_003457575.1 of Thermophis baileyi. Classification (NCBI taxonomy): domain Eukaryota; kingdom Metazoa; phylum Chordata; class Lepidosauria; order Squamata; family Dipsadidae; genus Thermophis; species Thermophis baileyi. Next base: position 2,166,674 of record QLTV01002664.1, read on the forward strand.
CTTTCTTTAACCGTACATATTTATTCATGATACAATACAGGTTTTACCACCTGTCTGCTTCATTCTAAGCAAATAACCATGACTGTATCAGTAGCACTTACAAAGAGTTTGGAGAATAAAGGACTGTTGATAGATTTCATTCAATAAGCATGACGTTAACTTTCAACAAAATGAAGGCCAAGAATGAATTGTGAATTCCTTGACTAGATTAAAAGCCTTTAATTACACAATTATTACTTGTTCGGACAAGTCTTCCATACAACTTCTGTCATCACCCAACAATCATTTGTGCCCACCTGAATATTGGGATGCCCTGGTTTTTAACAAGAAGAGAGTGTCTTCTTTGTCTGCTATAAGGCTTTTAACTTCTAGGTCAGATGAAATGCATGGGTCTCTCCAAATAACTAGCTCTTCCTCATCAATCACTTTTCTGCACGTGCCTTACTTTTTTTGAAAATGAAAATAAATAGAAGGACTGCCTGCAAACATTAACAAGAATAAAGTACTTGCCATTTAATTTTATCTGGGAGGAGGGGGTGGGGAGCAGACATGTGAATAATGTACAGGTTCCCTGCCTTCCCTTGATTGTTTAATCAGCATTATCTCATCCAATAATACATGTCTGCAACACTTATGAAATAAAGTGTTAATTGAATTGTCTTATCTATTGCCAGATTTTTAAATCATTACTGTAAGTAACTATGTTGCTGTCATGCCACTATATAGTACAGGTTGCTTTTGCTTACCAACTTTTGTTTAGTGATTGTTCAAGTTAGGAGAGTTAAAAAAAAGTTTTGCAACCAGTTCTCACTTTTACAGCCATCACAACATCCCGGTACTTCACTACCAATGCACATTTACAACCATTGCAGTATCCAGAAGTCACATGATTGCTAGTTTCAGAACAGACTTGATGGAAGACTAGAAAGTGAAGTTGCAAGTTGCAGTCATGTGTTGAAAGCAGAAGTGATGTTCCAAATCATGCATAGTCAAGATGATTTTTTGCTTAGTGACCACTGCATTTTCCACCTGAGTTACCAATCTCAAATATGGTCGGTAAGGAAGGAGTACCTGCATTTATATCACTTTCTCAGTAAGAATATTTTACAAATATTCAGTTTTGTATTATTTATAAAATCTGAGGTCACTCAGACTTCATAACAGGAATGTCTATAAGATTTTGTTGTATAATAATAAAAACTATATAAAAATAACCTATAATAAAGGGGTTTGGGCTGATAGACTTAGTGACTGAGTGACCTAAAGATACCCAGTCAGGTTCTGTGTCTAAAAGAGGACTAAAAAACATGGTCACTAACTTTCTAATCCAGCACAAAACTTAATTTAGTTTAACTCAATCTAAATTAATTTAGATTTAATAAGTTAGAAACTTCCAAGCCCAGAACAAGCAAATCATTAATCATAGCTACATATATTTCTAGGTTATTTACAGTCAAATTCACTGCAATGTATCCTATCATTCTCTCACAAGCTAATCAGAAAAAATATTTTAAAAACCCCGATAGTGTCTAATCTGGTGTCCAATTTGAAACTCAAAACAAAATAACTTATTATCATGAAAAGGAAAGCAGACACAGTAGCAAAATATAGAAGATATTGTCATTGGAAGAGACTTCAAAGACTTTAGTAATGTGGCCCAAGGAAGCGTTAACATCTTCTGTAGCTGTGAGAATATGTAAATATTTTTGCTTAATATCACATGTCTTGATAGGAGAGCTGAGAATGGATAAAAATACTGAAGAGTTAATAGGCCAGATTCCTAGCTTGGGGAAAGGGGGTAGCAGGGAGCTTTCCATTTTTTAATGCATTTTTCTATTTAAAAGAATCAAGCACCAAATATAGGCCCAATTTTTATAAATTTCCATAGATCCATTAGAACCCATAGAAAATATGCTGATTATTTACCAAACCGTTATACTATTCTCCACCTGCTATGCTAGTAGTTTTAATATTAGGGTTCTTTTATCCATTTATTTTCTATTTTAATTAATTTTTTATAAAACAAATTATTGATTTGATTTATGAATGATGATTAAATTCAAACAATTCTAATGTTTAGAAATAAGCATTTTGTCTTCAGTTACCTTGTGTTCACAAATGAAATGGGTAATGCAAAATTAGCTCAGGTATATAGCAGTTCATAGCTAAGTTTGACACATTTCCAAACACTAAGCAGGATCACACTCATTCAACAGAAGTAAACTAAGAAATATCAAGCTATGGGTTAGATTAGGAATTTGGAAGAGTATTCCAGCAAATCACTCCCATGCATGCATCCACAAAGATATCAAGTGTTGAGCTCAGAGATTCTACAACTTCTAACAAAGGATAATTTAAAATGGAGAATATGTTTTCTCCTCTCTCTCTCTCTCTCTCTCTCCCCCCCCCCCTTCTCTCTCCCATGAACACCTTAAAATGATTGATTCACAGAGTACTCTGAGCATTAAATATGGTTTGTTTAGTTTAGTTTAATGTTCTGTGAGAACCAAACCATTACAACTTGAAACCTAAGTTTATGGTGACCATGATTAAATAAACTATTACATAGCACGGTGTGAGGCCAATCTTTACATACTTTTGACAATTCTAAAATGTGACTAGTAACTAAACTAAGTGATAGAATGGAGGACAATAATTCAATACATTTCACTTTTTTGTGTAATCAAAATATAAAATCCAATTTCATTAAGAAAATGCTACTTATTAAAAATTCCAAGCAGTATTATTACAGCAACTAAGGCAGAACTTGGACATCTCAAGTGTTGTTCTAAAATGTATGCTACATCTTAGCATACTTACCTAATAACATACTCATATGCTAATATATTTCAATACTTAGTTTATTAAACTATAGTATACTGTGTTCATTTCCTGCTACAGAAGTAGAAGCTTTGTAAGTCAATGGAAAATAGTATAAATCACGCTGCTCAGGAAAACAAGTCAGCTGGGGAAAAAGATCTATTTTTATTAATGGGGGAGGATACTTTTTCCTTAGTATTACTGGCATTATGAGTAACAAGCCCCCACACTTTTAACAACAAAAGTAAATGATTACTATTAATTTATATAAGAGAATATAAAGCAGGTGCTGCTTTCTTCCCCAAATTAAACCATATAATTATTGCCTTTAGGCCAAAGGTTTTCGGTCAATGCCAATCAGTTGAGCTTTTCAATGACTACATTTTCAATGACTTTCACTATAAACAAATGACAATTATTCCCTATTGTTTAGTCTATGCAGATTGGTTCAACTGCAGCTACATGCTCAACCAATTTACACTGTTATGAGATGGCAGTAAACCAGTTGCAAGTTCCTTAATGATTAAGATGGTAATCTAGAGCCAAGCACATTCTTTATGGATACTGCAAATATAAAACTCAAGTTTGTCACAAATCCTGCCATCAACCCCATGTACTTTCAGAATTATGTTGGGCCAATTTTTGTAGTTTATAAACCACTGAAAGTATAAAGATGCAAAGGCAGACAAATATGACACTAAACTGTGAACCTAGGTCTTTTGGTTCAAAGTTTGTTGCATTTGCCTCCAAAGGAGTAAAAAAAAAATACTTTAAAAAGTTGGTAATTCTGCCTCCTTTAGTTAGTTTGTCATCCTGAATTGAACATGTTGATATTGTTTCAGTGATTTACTATGCTGCCCCAGGGTGGGTTTGTTTTTCTGTATCTAAACTTTCATCAGTAAAATTAGTAATGAATGGAAATCATAATCAACCACTCTAGGTCAATCAGAAATATATTATAATCTTTTAGAATGATCTAAAATCTCTACTATTTTAGTAAATTATCCATTGACTTTTCCCAAATATTTTTTTTACCTTGGCTAGACATGAGCAGGGTATATGTAGATAACAGCCTATATTTATTTATTTGTTTATCAAATTAATATGGCTACCCATTTCACTCAAGATGACTCTGGATGTCATGTAATAAAAACAATTTACAAATATTATTAAAACAATTGAATTAGTTGTTAACATCTGCCAGCATATGCTTAAATGATTTATATCTAAACTTGCATTTATTTGTAAAATTAAAAGTTCAATTTAGAATTATTTTTTTAGTAGTCTTTGCTGATGGAACACTCTCTCACTTTTCTTATGATGGAATTTTTTAAAAAAAGACAAAATTGACTTTAGGTAGGAAGAAGACTACTACAGAAGCCTCTTGCCATAAAATCAATAGGAAAATGTTTACCATTCATGAAATTTATAATTTGAACATTACTTGAGAATAAATATAATTAAGATGACAACTCAAATTATTTTGATAATTTCAGAATCTCAGCTGCAAATAGCAAATTATCCAACTGTTATCAACTAGGAGTAAAATAGAAGACATTTGAAAATATTAAAAATATTCAGAGAAATCAGTGAATAACTAAATGAAAATATTAATTGCCTGCCTTTGTTATGAAAATAAGCAGCTGCCACAGTCTCTCTTTTCCAATTCTTTTTTCATGAATAGAGGCAAGTGCTTCTGTAGTTTTTCAAAATACTTTACCCAGGTATTCTATTGCTAAAGTACACACCAAGTGATTAGAATACTTTGCTTTGGTTAAAAGAACATCAATGCATCTCTTTTTCTCTGTGTCTGCTCATTTGTTTACACTGATTGACTATCCACCTATCCACTGTGAAAAGACAGGTAAACAGCTTGTGGCTCTGAGCTTCTTCCTATGGCTCATGGAACTCTATTCAATTGCAATTGCCAAAAATTGGTGGTGTGATTTCCCATCATTCCAGGAGAGAAAACGTACACAAATTGTAGCTAAGTCTAGAAATAATATCGCTTGAAAAAAAAAACAGAAAGAACTAAAAACAAAAAAAGGTAAAATTCCATCCTTATCTGTATACTGACCCTGCTACATGTCATTCTGATGCTAACTATTTCACTTGTTGACAAATATAACAAATTAACACACACTATTTAATAAAGTAAAAAATGAAACATGATAGATAAGTTACATTGTATCAATTTATCCATATGTAAAAAAAGAGAATTCAAAGATTAATTATAAAAAAAAATCTGCTTTCATCACTTTTCTCCTTTCCTGGCTCACTGCCACCGTTGGAAACTAAAATAACTATCTGCAGAGATGTAAGACTCTGGAGAATTGGGAAACAACATCCTTCTCTGATTCTGCTCTTTTAACATAAAAATAAGATTACCCCTTCCCACTTAATATGTAAATAGATTATATATGTCAATAATTAAACCACCATGTCTGATTTAGGAATGGAGACACTTTCTGGGAGGGTGGGAGATACAGACATATTAGACGTGCCTATTCATTATCCAATCTAAGCAAACCCAGGAGAAAAAAATTGGGCGGGTGGAGGGAGAGATGTTCTGCTTATAATATGGTATGTACCCTGCAGTTTCTGGGCAAATAAGCATAACAGAAATCAAAACCATCAGGAACAGGATGTTGGCAAACCATAACTTAAAATAACACATATATTAGGCAGTTTGAGACTCAGAAATATATATTTGAGAGAAAGTTCACCGATTTGAGAAATTATACAGTACCCAATTTTACATGGACAAAAAGCTGCTACTTGGGAGCTAAAACAAAATTACACTAGACAGCCTAACAAAACATTAAAATGTTATCTCCTGCCTTTCTAGAAGTAGGCCCCAATTGTCTCGCAGAGCTCCCCTCTGCTTTTAGCTCCTTATCAAACACAACGTCAACTTCAAACAGGATTAGAAGTTTATTACACATTGCTCCTTGCTAGATTTTCTGTAAACACGAATCTATGCAGACATTCTTTCTTAGTAGCTTCTTAATACACTCACATAACAAGATCCATGGCCATATTGGATTTGTGGCAGGTGAACCAAAGGCAGGAAATATTTTTGTGTATCTCTGAATTTATTAGATAGAGTACAGTAATTGGCTTGATGCCTGTGCCAGACACAAAATCTTAATTAATCTACCTCACAATAAGTACTGTGCATGAATCCAAGAGATGAACTCTGAATTAACACAAACTGTTCTATTTTGTTCCTTAACTGCCAATGGAAGAGGAATTAAGCAGCATGCTGACTTCCCCAAACAACTGTATCACAAAATGGAACAATCCCCCACTGTCTTAAAATTCATTGTAGCCAGAAGTTGGCCTTGAATTCTCTGCAGCTGGCAGAAAAACGAACAAACATTATTACATGCAGAGTCTGACACCCCACAGCACTGAGCAGGAAGATCTCAAGTACTTGCTTACACTGGATTCCCTGGTAGCGTTTTTGTCTTGGAAAATCTAGAGATACTTAAGTACAGGGAGTCTTATTTGTAAGTGATGTTCTCGGTTGCATTTTCCCAACGGAACTAACTGTTTTTAATCTTCAACAGATTTATTATATACATGTAATAAATGCATTAAACTCTACATAAAAACCAAGAATAAAATGTAGGTATTACAATAAACTGAGTCTGGGATGGTTTCTTCTGTCTTTCTCATTCATACATAATCTCACAGAGCCACACACTAAGCAGTTCTCACACTCTCCAGAACTCATAGTTTTTCTCAATTTCCCTTTTTTTTAAATATAAATTTTATTTAAAGTTTTAAAAGCAAGAATAAAAATTAATACAAACTAAAAGAGAGTAAAAGAAATGAAAAAAATAAAAGAAGAAACTAAAGTAAAAAAACAAAAGAAAAAAGGTAGAAGAAAAATAGAAAAGGGAAAAAAAGATAGGAGGAAGTAGCTTCCATTCTTCTTTACAGCAGTTAAAATACTATTTTAGACTTTCTAAATTTACATTCTTTCTCTAAAGTTACATCATGATTCTTTTCTCACCTAATTATACAGAAAATAGATCATAAGCAGTTTCCAGTCAGCAATAAAAGAAGACATCTATGGAGATTCTCAATCATCCAGGTCATGGTTGACCCAAAGATGCTTTTCCAAAAGGAAAAAGGATTTTCTTGGGGTTTTTTTTTTTTTTAATGTTTCACTTATCCAAGAAACTTTTTCAGTTGTTGATGAATCAAAAAAGCTTCTTGGATGAGAAGAGAAACATTTAAAAAAAAAAACCAAGTAAGTCCAGATGCCTTTTGGAAAAGCATCTTTGGGACAATAAAAGAAGATATTTATTTTTTCATCCAATTTATATAGCTGCCCATCTCCCAAACACATGATTCTGTGTGGCATAAAACAAAGATAAAACAATCAATAAATACTTTAAAAATTATTAGCAAATGCCATTATTCTATAAGTTTCTTTTTTAAATCTTTACTCCTACAATTCTCTAATCTTGTTTTATATCTCTATTCAATATTTGAAGAAGTAAAATAAACAGGAGAAGAGACAATAAGTATACCTGTCATATCCCCTTTTTTTATCTCATAGGCTTTTGTTAGATCTCCATTGACAATTATTTGTGCTTTTTGGGAAGTGTAAATCAATCTTACTAATTTAATAAAATTCTTTCCAAAATTCATATCTTCCCAACTGTAACCAGAAAGGTCCATTCAAATTGTAAAAGGTGTTCTCTATGTCTAAGAAAATCAGTCCAGCTTGTTTTTCATTGTATTGCTCCAAATGTTCCAAAATGTAGAACATTTCTTATACAGTATTAAACTTTAACTATCTGTTAGGTAAAAACCCACATTGACCCTCATGAATAAATTCCTGCAAACTTATTTTCAATTTCTCAGTCAAAATCTTTGTAAAGAACTTATAACTTTTATTTAATAATGATATCAGCTTATAGTTTCTTGTCAAATCTTTCCCCTCCTTGGGTATTAATTAAACCAGCTGGGTGATCTCTCAAACCACCTGACAATATAATGCTGTATTAGCCTCTCTCCTGCTCTCTGGCATCTCTGTAGCCCTCTGGCATCTTACTCCTCTGTACAACATCGTATTTTGTAAAAGTTGTAAAGTACATCCTCAAAGTGTCCCAAAGGTGCTTTTTCAGGAGGCAACTGGACTTGCTTTTTTTTCTTTGAAGACATTTTGCTTCTCATCCAAGAAGCTGCTTCAGCTCTGACAGGATAGTGGGAAATGGATAGATTTATATTCCTTGCAGACAGCTGGTCATTTGCATCCTTTTAGAGGGTCTTTGAAGCACTTGGAGGTTTATCTGTGTCCTCAGGGTCACCTGAGTAGTGCTCCTGGTTCCTGTAGTCTGCAATAGATTGCAACAGACTACAGGAACCAGAAGCACTACTCAGGTGACCCTGAGGACCCAGATAAAACTCCAAGTGCTTCAAGGACCCTCTAAAAGGATGCAAATGACCAGCTGTCTGCAAGGAATATAAATCCTTCCATTCCCCACCATCCAGTCAGAGCTGAAGCAGCTTCTTGGATGAGAAGCAAAATGTCTTCAAAGAAAAAACAAGAAAGTTGTTGCTCCTTTGGGACAACCATGACCTGGATGACTGAGAATCTCTACAGACTTACATCTTCAAAGCATGTATTATAATATTATAGTAAATGCTTTGTTGATAATCCATCAGGTCCAGGCACCATTCCTTTTTTTATAACTGCAAACATTCCTTATTGTTTTGGGTCCCTTCATAATCTGTTTGTTTCTCTATAATCTTCAGTAAATTCTGTTTCTTTAAATATGCACCTATTTTCCACTGGGGAAATTCTTCTCCTTCCTATAAATTGGAATATTTATGAAATACTTTTTGATAGCCATAGCATATTTTATTACAGTATCTCCCTCTTATAATTTCAATACCATTTTCTTTTTTTCTTTTCATAATTTATATGTTCACCATTTCCCTGGTTTATCTGCAAAAACATTTTTTCTTTTGCTATAATTCATTGTCATTTCCATTTCTCTTAGTGTTAAACATAGAAAATTGTCACTGTAGAATTATAATTTGTTGAGAAATATTTATTTTCCCTGGAAACTTTTTCATTTTTTTAAATCTCATCTGAAATCATTTGTGTCTTGTTGCCTCTTCTTTTTGAGTTCACTAGTATGTTGCATAAACTGCTCATGACAATTTTGCCTGAGACCCAAACCATTGTTATATCTATAGCTTAATTAAGATTGTTTTTTAAAAAAAACTTTAATTTTTTTTATAGTCCTCCACTTTTGCTTCTTTCTGTATCAGCATTTTATTTAACCACCATCTGAAAGAACTGGGTTTCCATTTAAAAATGAAACTCACTGAATTATAATCTGAAAAGATCTTTGGTAATACCTTCTTTATGAACCTTAAATTCAAATTCTTCAAAATCTAAATCATGTCTATTCTCAAAACAGATTTACGTTGTGCAGAAAAATAATTATACTTTCTTGAATTGCCATTTTAAAGTCTCCATGCATCAACAAATACTAAATTGTCATTAATTTTTTTTTAAACTGTCATAGTTTAACTTATAAATTTTAATATTTTTCTCAGAAGTTCTATTTGTAAGAAGAGCACATCAATCCAATCTCCCATTAAACACCAGTGTTCATAAGAAAAGTCCATTAATCTATCAATCAGTTCTTTATAGATGATTTATCTATCATCAGTTGGGGCATAAATTCCCAATATGAGACTTAACCCCATGTAGATTTTTTTCCCTCCTGCTTTAATCCAGAAATAATGTTGACTCACCAAGTGTAATTATTTTATCCTTCCATTTTTTGGAAAAATCTCTCCTTAACTGTAAATGAATTACATCCAATAGTGATTAATAAAGTGAGTTTTTTGTGAATCTTGCATTCTAATAGGCTTCATTGAAGCTGTGAAACTCCTTATTCCTCAGCCACTCAATTCACAATTCATGAGTCAACCTCTAGAACTTCAATTCCTGAAGTTTCCTCATGAAAAGTAGCTGGTCCAGAGTACAGTTGGGTGATCGGACAATCTCTTCTTGTCTGAAGAGTCTGTGCTGGCCAGAATTTACTATCTAGCAGCCTATCTTTGCTGCAATCCCATTCCTGCTCCTTGTCTTCTATAGCTATAGCTCTTCTAGTCCGCTATAGATCCTCATTCAGAAATCAGTTTTTCTCAATTTCCTATTTTATATAAGAGCAATTTCTTTTAATGATTTGCTTTGGATCTTTAAATTCAAGCAGAAATCCACCTGGCAACACGTTCAGAACTGTTGAGAAATGTTATATCACTGTCATTCTATTATCTTTCTATATTAGCCAATTACGATAACAAACTTAATAATGGTGATTTTATTGATTTTATTCAGCAACACATTGCAAAGTTTGCAATGTGAAATCTTAACCTTAACTGAACTAATTTCCTCGTATATTTTCTTTTAGAAGCCACCAAAAATGGCTTCACCATTTTTATCTAATGCATCAAACCTTTGACAAGGAAAGTTTTGTCAGCTTTCCTGTCCATTCAAACATCTGTAACCTGGTAGAGCTGAAAAAAGAGCAGCACACAGAAAGTCAACATCACATATACATTTTGGATCATGTGCTAATTACATTGTTTAAACTGGATCGCATTCCATATGACTTTGCAAGAGGTAACAACGGTTTGCAGATCCATAATGTCACTTGCAGTGCTTAACCCCTGAAGAGCACTTGTGGGTGATTCAATAGATCCTTTCTTTTCTTCTCTTTCCTGCTTCAGTGAATTCTTGGAAGAACAGAGAAACCTATTGGGGGAATGTCTGTTTAATGCAGAAAGGAGCCGAGGTGGCGCAGTTGTTAGAGTGCAGCACTGCAGGCTACTTCAGCTGACTGCTAGCTGCAGTTCAGCGGTTCAAATCTCACCGGCTCAAGGTTGACTCAGCCTTCCATCCTTCTGAGGTGGGTAAAATGAGGACCCAGATTGTTGGGGGCAATATGCTAACTCTGTAAACCGCTTAGAGAGGGCTGGAAAGCACTGTGAAGCGGTATATAAGTCTAAGTGCTATTGCTATTGCTAAAGAGATGTGAGACTGTTGTAGGAAATGTGCATTGATCCCCTCATATTCTGGCCTTGAACTTCTACTAGTAGAACACTTTATTATCATACTTGTTAATCATCCTTAAATATTACTCAAAGGTTTACTATAATTGATCTAAAATATTTTATAAGCAACTTTTACAGTTTGCTCAGGAAAGACTCAATGGGTGATGGACTGTTCACTTATTCTTAAAATAAAACATTCCTAAAAAGAAAGGTTTAGTTGTTTTTGGAGGAAATAGTTTGCTTTAACTTCCAACTCTGAGCTATTTTTCAGACTTTAAAATTATCTGTCTTTTATGAGCTCCAAATGGGAAAACATGCCCTTTGCCAATGACATATATTCTCCATTAAGCATTCTGGCAACAGGAGGAAGGCCAAGGAAAAATAAAGTACTAGATTTCATTATTATTTAGCAGTTCAATCTGCAGAAGTATTTTAGCATTATAAAGCTAAAGTTTTAGTAGGACTGTTCAGTAAAAGCCAACTGGAAATCCTATCTAGGTTCTTAAAATTGAATAACCTGAAAGGCAATAATGGCAACAGCAATGCAAGAAAAATATTATTAAATATTTAAATATTGTATCTAATAATAAAATATTAGATATTAAAACTATAAATACCAGAGTAATTATTAGAATTAATTAATTGATTACTAGTGGAAATTACACTGGCATATAAAATAAAGCTAATTAAACTAGATTATTTATACCTTTCCCCAAAAAAGCCCAAGATAATGTATAAATTTTGCTTCTACTTTTTCCACATATTTGGACAAAACCACCATTTTAAAAATAGATTACATGAAGACTAGCATGAAATCACCCAGTGGACTTTACAATCAAGCATGAATTTGAATTCTGTCCTGGACCAACATCAATGACTTGGACGAGAGGATAGATGGAGAACTCATCAAATTTGCAGAAGACACCAAGCTGGCAGGAATAGCCAACACTCCCGAAGACAAGCTCAGGATCCAAAAGTATGTTGACAGACTTGAACAATGGGCCCTATCCAATAAAATGAAATTTAATGGAGAGAAAAGCAAGGTTTTGCACTTAGGCAAGAAAAACCAAATGTACAGGTACAGATTACATGGAACCTGGCTCAATAGCAGTAACTGAGAGAGGGATTTTGGAGTCCAAGTGGACAATCACTTAAATATGAGCCAATAGTGTCTGGTGGCAGCAGCCAAAAAACCCAATACAATCCTAGGTTGCATTAACAGAGGGACAGAATCAAGAATATGGGAATCTATGGAGATTCTCAGTCCTCCAGGTCACAAGTTGCCCCAAAGGTGCTTTTTCAAGAGGCAATGGGTGGAAACTAATCAAGGAGAGAAGCAACCTAGAACTAAGGAGAAATTTCCTGACAGAACAATTAATCAGTGGAACAACTTGCCTCCAGAATTTGTGAATGCTCCAACACTGGACGTTTTTAAGAAGATATTGGATAACCATTTGTCTGGTGTAGGGTTTCCTGCCTAAGCAGGGGGTTGGACTAGAAGACCTCCAAGGTCCCTTCCATATTACAGTTCTTTCTAACACTACTGCAATACTGGCTGTTTCAATCTGGAATGTGACAAGCAATTCAAATGAAAATCTGGATATGACTAAAGTTTGCAAATCTGTGGATAGATGGCAATAGTTTTTTATCATCATCCTCATCAAGAATGAGGAAGCAGTTAGTGTACTTACCTAAGTGGGAAAAAGTACAAGCCATCAATTAAACATTAAGGACAGCACTGTGCCAAGAACATACCCAAACTGCACAGCTGACCATTTAGAGAAAATATATCTATCTAAAATATAAGCCCAGAAAAAAGCAATTTAGAAAAATTGACTAGCTTCTTAAGAGAATATTAAAAAGAAATTGGAGAAGCCATCCATTTATCCATCTCTCATTTGGCAGCCTATATGACTTTTGTACTTAAAACTGAATAAGGGTCCTACCTTCATGAAAATATCCTGGGTGTACATTTCTTTTGAGTAGATTTTGTATGTCTATTTTGTCCATCTATCTGAACAAAGGAAATTAATGACAGTAATGCTAGAGAACAGAGAGATTCCTTTGTTACATATCCAGGAACATATTTTATAACTCTCTGCCTCAAAAAAGCGCTCCAAACTCGATTGCAGAAAATACGACTTCAGCAAGAGTGGTCTATGCCTGGAATGCTCTACCTGACTCCGTTGTTTGTTTGTTTTCATCAAACCCCCATAGCTTCAACCTTAAACTGTCTATCGTGGACCTCACCCATCCAAAGAGGTGTGTAAGGGGCGTGCATAAGCGCACCAGCGTGCCTACCGTCCCTGTCCTACTGTCCCCATTATTTGTATCCATTTCCTGTGTTCATATTCATGTTTATACTTATACCTGTTATCTTGTACATATATGACAAACTAAATAAATAAATAAAATAAATGAAATAAATGAAATACAGGAAGGAAACAGACTAGGCAAAGATAAAGAATAGAACCTCAATCAGTTTTGCATCCAACTCCCAATCAATGATTGATCACTACTCTATTTGCTGACTAATAGATGACCACTTCCCCTTGATGTTATGTATTTTCCTCTTTATTGCTGTGGCTGAGGTTATACAGCAGTTTTAAGTGGATGGATTGTAGTCATGTCCTCTTCCCCACTTTAATAAACTAGATAAATAATATTGGCAAGCATACAAGGTAAATCTGATCTTAATTGTACACTGCTCTGAAATACCAAGAATACTTTCACATCCGCAAGCTCTATTTATTAGGTTATGAAAAACTGAATTCTAAATCTGATAAGGTACAGTCCTTTTACTCTTCTCTTTATTCTTGGGCCAGCAAAATTGAATTTCTTGGAAAATAAATACATGCAAAATGTATGAATGTACCAACTCTTCATTACTAAGAATGTCAAGGGACATAAAAGTTATCTGAAGGGTTGTACAAACTTCAACCATTTCTAGCCTATAAAAAATCCTAAATATATATTTCTAAGATCACCACCATATTATCACTCTTAAATATGTCACGCACATTGTTCACTCCTGCAAAATCTTCAGTAGACGCCTTCTACTATTTATTATCTCATCCTGGCGTCAGACAGTCTCTCCACTGTCTGATGGGCATACTGTGTCCTTTTTTTTTTTTTTAAATTATCATTAGCTCTAGGAGTTCTATAACAACCATCCAAATGTCCCCCATCTGAATCTTAATAAATTAATTTTGAACAGGAAAACCTTTCAATGTGAAGGATAACAGAGGAAATAAGGTAGAACTCTTTCAAGTCTAGATGTTCTGTTTAGTTCTACTAAGTCAGTATATATTTATAATTAATGTATTCACAGAAGATTACAGTCACAAAGCATAGTTTCCATCATTTGGTTCACTTTGGTGTTTTTTTAATGAGGCACCAACTGCAACATCAGTGAAATGTAAAATTACTAATAGCCAAATTGTTCAAACATTGAACAAATCACCAACAACAACCTAGCTAATAAAAATCTACAGTGAAAGTAGAAGTTAGGGAAAACAGCCAGTTAAAAACAAAACTAATACTGACAAATGAAAGCATCAGCAAAAATTGCAAGTAAAAACTAGGAAATAGATATTGTTTAGAATTTCTCAAAATCAAAAAGGCACCGTTAGATACCTGTTGAAGTGGTTGTTTAAAAAAAAAAAGAAAAACCTTCAAGATATAAAACATTTAAAAAATATTTAGTCCCCTTTTCATCAGGAAAATTAACCATGTATAATGCTCAGCTCCGCAAACTTTTACTAGCTATGGGTAAAGTAATTAAACTACAATTAATATTGTCAGATGAAGAGAAGCAAAAGATCATGATGAAATAAGAGACAGGTCAAATAGCTACACAATTCCTCAGCATGTCTTTTTAACCGTGGTTAAGAGACATGAAGTATTGTAGTGATTTGGTCTTATCAGATTCAAGGGTGGATAAGTACAAACTACTGTACTTATGGGCAAATGGGCAAAACCATTTCAGAAAATTAGATGTATTCTTATCCATTACTATTCCAAGTGATTGGTTATCCATTACTACTCCAACTACCAATAGGCATATCCTTACCAAATCCCATATTTCAGGTGACAGAGTACAGTTTAAGTTCAGTAAGTAAAATATAAACTCCTTATCCACACTGTATCAGTACGACTGTTCACTTGCATATTAAAAAAACCCCTTTCTCTTCTCTTAAGGAATTTTTCTTCTCTAATTATCATATTAATAACATCAGTACCATATACAGTATATTCTGTTTCTTGTTCTCTTCATATTTATCAATTTATCAATGCAATGTTTCATTCAGAAATGGTGTACCCTGCACCTCCTGTAGGACTGATCATCTTGACAGTTCACATTAAAACTACCATTGTAATTTGACCTGTAAATAACAGTAATAAAGCAAAAGAGCAGGGTACAAACGTCTCAAAACAATACAGGTAGCAAGATACAGGAGAACTTTAGGGTAAATGTTCTAAGTTTTCTAAGAAAGTTGTTCAGCAGCAAAACTATATACACTATTCTGTCCTGATATAATATTTCTAGTAATAAAGTCTTGGGAAATTCACTGATTTTTTTTAGCATTATCATGGCATTTCTATAAGGAGAGATTTTGCTACCTCTTTTTCAATTGGAAAAAGGAGGAGAAAAAATTCTGAAGTATTTTTACAGGTGTTGGATAAAGATCATATACCTCACTTAAGTTGTTTCAAGGAACTGAAAAAATAAGCCTTCTAATGTCAGTGTTAGGCCTCCTGTTAAAAATAATTTCACATAGCACTTTTCATTCTTTTTAGCCTGACTTTTTTTAATCAATTCCAAATTAAAGATGATTTACCTATTATAATTATATAATGTCAAATGCAAAACGTTACCAGAATATGCCTTATGATTCTAACTGATAAAAAAGAAAAAAATTAAAAAGAACTGCATGGGGAAATAGTTCACTATTTGATACTGGAAGTGATTTCTTATAATACAAATATTTATTTTGGAGATTCTCACAGCAATCTTAAATCCTTTGTTAGAAAAAGTGCAGAAGAAAAGTTAATTATTGATTATTATGAGCCACAGTGGCGCAGTGGTTAGAGTGTAGTACTGCAGGCTACTTCTGCTGACTGCTGGCTGCCTGCAATTTGGCAGTTCAAGTCTCACCAGGCTCAAGGTTGACTCAGCCTTCCATCCTTCCGAGGTTGGTAAAATAAGGACCCAAATTGTTGGAGGCAATATGCTGACTCTGTAAACCGCTTAGAAAGGGCTGTAAAGCACGGTAAAGCGGTATATAAGTCTAGTTGCTATTGCTATTATTACTGTAGTGATATAAGGAAAGAAAACAGAAATGCTAGTACAAAGTTTCTGACATACCCACAAAAGAGTTGCAATGGTTTCTTCAAAGAACATACTATCATATTATATTCTACATTTCATGTGAAATCTGGAATAGGGGAGTAAAACTTTAAGCAGTAAAACAGAATAACAGAATTGGAAGGGACCTTGAAGATCTGCTAGTCCAACCCCCTGCTTAGGCAGGAAACCCTACACCACTTCAGACAAATGGTTATCCAATATCTTCTTTAAAACTTCCAGTGTTGGAGCATTCACAAATTCTGGAGGCAAGTTGTTCCACTGATTAATTGTTCTGTCAGGAAATTTCTCCTTAGTTCTAGGTTGCTTCTCTCCTTGATTAGTTTCCACCCATTGCTTCTTGTCCTGCCCTCAGGTGCTTTGGAGAATAGCTTGACTCCCTCTTCTTTGTGGCAGCCCCTGAGATATTGGAACACTGCTATCATGTCACCCCTAGTCCTTCTTTTAATTAAACTAGACATACCCAGTTCCTTCAGACGTTCTTCATATATTTTAGCCAGGGGTGGGCTTCAAAAATTTTAGCAAGGGGTTCTCTGCCCGGTTGCTGGGTGGGCGTGGCCTAGTCGGCCTCCTGCACCAGGGTGGGGGGGTTGCCCTCCCTGGTCTCCGGAGGCTTTCCTCGAGCCTCCGGGAGGCAAAAACGGGCTCCCCAGGCTCCGGAGGCCCTCTGGAGGCCGGAAACAGGCCCGTTTCCGGCCTTCCCGAACTTCCGGTAGGCTGGTTTTTCACCCTCACCGAGCCTCCGCGCGCACCCTGCACTTACCTGCATCCAAAATGAAATGAGCCGCGTGGGGACTCCTGGGAGGGGCGGGGTGGGCAGGGCCAGCCAGGAGTAGGATTTGGGGGTTCTCCGAACTGCACAGAATCTTAGCTAGAGGTTCTCCCAAACCCCTGTGAACCCCCAGCATGTAGACCTCACTTAACAACTGTCTCACTTAGCAATGGAAATTTTAGGTGCCATTGTGGTTGTAAGTCAAAGACTACCTTTATCAATTTGATTTTCTAATCCCAAAAATTTACTGTGAAGTCCCAAGGCATATGTACATTTTTAAGCTACTTACGTAGCCTTTCAGGAAAGCCGTTTTACAAATGCCACTGAAAATATTCCAACAATATTTGAAGAATTTCTAGTGGTTTTTAAAAACACTAATATAATCATGCTTGGTCACAGCATAGAAATTTTGCTATTCTAACAATAATCCATTTAAACTGGCATCTCTTGATATTCAGGATCTTTATATTTCAATACTAATGTTTCATGTCACATAAAATGTTCTTAATGGAAATATCTAGGAAGCATGAATTCAATATCAGAAGAATCTATTGGAAGAGAAAATATCTGAAAAGTCCAGAACAACACAGTAAGAGCACTCATTTCAGCCACAAACCCATCTACAAAGAAAGACTATGCAAGTGTGCATAGAGCATTAGGTGAGATTATTTACTTAAGTAAAAATCAAAACATTTAACTTAAATTGTCACAAAATATTTGCATTTTGTATATGCTTCTTTCTGTTTACATAATAATTACTTCACAAACGGTTATATCCAATAGGTGAGCTCTAATGTTAAGCTAAGGATCATGATCACAAATGAAATAATATGATAAACAGAAATGAAGAGCAACTGCAAGAGCAGTTACTATCTGTATCAGAAAACAATGGAATTACTAGCCTGTATCTTTTAATGAATATGTGCTCTCATAGAGTTATGTCATACAATATTCAGGAAAGATTACAACCATTAATAAGGTCCTAGATAATTCAAAGTTAACATTAGACATATTGATCAGAATATATTCTGAAAATAGTCCAGTAAGGTATTTTTAGCACTTACTGACTGTACCACCTCAACATATGGTGGTCAAATTTTAGAATATTTCCTTCCCCTTAGTAAAGCACCTTCCTGTGATGAGAACATGGCACAGAAAATATTTATTCTTGGTTTCTCAGTAGTTTTCCATTAATAGCAAGTGTCATTTGGAGGAACATTCAAACATATAATAAGCAATAATAAGCTATGAGCAATTACCACAGCCAAAGACTTGCAACAGAATTTGCACATTTCTTTTCATTTTTCCTTCACTTTTGATTACAACAAATTATGTTATTAAAAACACTTTATTTTATTAAATGAGATGACTATAATCATTTGTAGAATCCTTAAAAATATGGATTAAGAAAAGCATATGCTATTTCACTTCAGTGTATTTGTTCATCTAAAAAATTTTCAGGGAAACAATCTACTCAGTCCCAATTTATAATCCTTGAACTCCCACCACTATAAATGTTTAAGAATTTAAAAATAATTTTATAGGCCAATTCTACAAAGATTTTCTATGCATCACATTTAACTCCGTGGGTTTGTGTTTAAGAAAACATTTCAAGAATTAAATTGTTGCTCTTTCAAATTCCAGTTCTATTCAAAACATGAACGTTTGCCTCATACAGCCAATTATTATCCCATGTTAAAAGAATGCTTTTGTTTCATTAGGCAGAAAAATCACTTTACAAATGTAGTAATTATTGTTTTTTTGTTAAAATCACATTTTGACTGAACAGGAGACAGGAATTTTTAATTTAAAAGAAAAAAGAAAAAGAGAGATTAATTACAAAAATGAGGTTGTATGAGTTAACTGGGCTGTTGCCCACACAGGCTGCTCACACTGTCACCCAGCGTGCTAAGAGGAAATACTTGCAGCTTTGAGCCTTGATCTGCCCACGTGAAATGAAGCATGCTGGCTGACCACAGAATGGCCTCTGTTCCCTTTTGCAATTGCCAACATCTGCTGGGCAGATCCATGCATAATTTTATAACCCAAAACTCTCTCCTACCTTCTCCAAACCAAAGTGTGTTATGTTTTTTAATATATATATATACAGTAATCCAAAGCAGATTTTACTTAAGAGTTTTATACTGCTCATTGATGAAGGTTTTTTAAATACCACAAAAATGGGAAGGTAGGCTAGAATATTTTAGAGGGTAAATAAGCTTGAGTCGCTACTGTACGTGATTTCGGAATGTGGAATGTTTATCAAAATCCTGAAATACGAATGAGGGCATAGCTTTTCAATTTGTAGTATTTCAACAATGACAAAATAAGACAGAAAGTATTTATTTATTGTTGATTGATAATTCAGCAACCCACAATTGTGCACAGCAAAATCATGTTTGTAACTCAATCATCTAGTCACTTGCAGAATGTTCCATAGAAAGAGTGCCCTAATTAGGATATCCTAATTTAAGTAAATTAGCCCTGGCTGTTGCTCACCAGCAATAATACCAGTCTGGTGCCATTATACCAAAATATCAATCTCTATGATGATAAATATTACTCTTTTAGCTTTAAATGGAATATTTCAAAGGAGTTTAGTGCTCCATAATAGGAACTTACCTTTATGTAAAGGATATTGGTATACAATATACCAAAGAGTTATGTAAAATGGATTCAGTAAAAAACATGAACTATTTTACTTATGCAATAGGTGTTATTTTATTTTATTTATTTATATCCTGGCTTTATTATTTTTATAAATAACTCAAGGTGGTGGATACTCCTATTTTCCCCTCAACAACAATCTTGTCAGGTATGTTGGGCTGAGAGAGAATGACTGTCTCGAAAGTCACCCAACTAGCTTTCATATCTAGGGACTAAAATTAACAATACAGTCCTTGCAGTTTGCACTGAGATTAAATTTAGCTACCATTGATTTTAAATCACCCGGTCTCTGGTACTTCTTAAATTTAAGAAAAATAATACTGCAAACTACAAATGAGTCTGAAAGAAAAAAAATGTACAATCTGTTAAATTTCAACAGCAGGGATTATTTTATGAAGGCTATGCAATGGACAAAAGCACATACCATAGTGTTCCAAGAAATTCACTCCCCCATGACAACATACTAGGCACACATTTATCAGAGCAATGTAAAAATGTACACTGTGGTTTTGACATGAAGGTTAGAACATTTCAGGCCTTCCTGACTATACTAAGGAAGTTGTAAATATTACTTGAAGATAAAATTCAGAGAAAGAAGTATTTCAATTTATATATAAAATTAGAACCTACCCTTTCCATAAGGGCTCAGCTCAGGACTGTTACATATTATACTTAATATAGTAGTTAATTTATTTGCTTGATTATGCTTAGGAGGGTGCTGAGTTTTCGAGCCAGCCTTATATAGGTTCCTGGAAAAATACATGGGAAAATCGCCTTGGGGACAATTATCACCAAGGGTTATGGTTAGGTCTCCATGAATTTGGACAGCAAAATGGACATTGCCAATGGATTCGGGGAGCTTGATTATGCTTAGGAGGGTGCCGAGTTTTCAAGCCAGCCTTATCTAAATTTCTGGTAAAATACCATATTTTTCCGTGTATAAGACACTACTTTTTCTTTAAAATATTTACTTGAAAATGGAGGGGGGTCTTATACACAGGAGGCAGAGAGGAGAAAGCCACACATGCTGGATGAGCCTCTATTTTATATGCAGCTCTATCACTCCTCTCTATTGTAATTGTTTCCTGTATCACATTGCCACTCTAGGTTTCATCTCTATTGTTCCTGTGATGCATTTCTTGTTCTTGTTGTATTACTCACTCTAACAAGATGGCTTCTACACAGTGATGGCTTGTAATGTGCTTACTACAGAAACTACATGAAACATGGGGACGTCTTATACATGGTGGCATTTTATAGATGGAAAAATACAGTACATGGGACATTTAGAGCCTGCCTTATCTACATTTCCTGGAAAATATATGGGAAAACTCCCTTGGGAAGAATTTCCACCTAGGGTTAGGGTTAGATCTACATGAATTCGGACAGCAAAATGGACATCGCCAACGGATTCAGAGTGCTTGATTATGCTTAGGAGAGACCTAGGTTTTTGACCCAGCCTTATGTATCTTTCTGGTAAAACACATGGGAAAAATCCAGGGGTGAAAAATCCAGGGGCGTACCGGTAGCGGCGGCCGCCAGCGGTTCGGAGAACCGGTAGCGGTGGCAGTGCGAGGCTCCGCCCACCCGCCTGGACATCGCCATTTTCTTGTTTTTAACCCTCTGCGCATGCGCAAAGCATTCTGCGCATGCGCAGAGCGTTAAAAAATGCGTGCGACAGGCACACGCAAAGCGCACGCTTCCGAACCAGTAGGGAAGGTAAGTAGATTTCACCACTGGAAAAATCACTTGGGAAGAATTTACACCTAGGGTTAGGGTTAGGTCTACATGAAATCAGACAGCAAAATGGACATTGACAATCGATTCAGAGCGCTTGATTATGCTTAGGAGGGTTCTGACTTTTCGAGTCAGACTTATTTACGTTTCCTGATGAAATACATGGGAAAATCCCATTGGGGGTAAAATAAAGCTAGGATTAGGGTTAGGCCTCCATGAATTCAGAGAGCAAAATAGACATCGCCAACGGATTTGGAGTGCTTCATTATGCTTAGGAGGACACCGACTTTTCAAGTCAGCCTTATCTACGTTTCCTGATAAAATATATGGGAAAATCCCATTGGTGGGCAAATACACCTAGGGTTAGGGTTAGGGTTAGGTCTCCATGAATTTGGAGAGCAAAACGGATATCGCCTATGAATTCAGACTGCTTGATTATGCTTAGGAGCATAATCAAATGTTGCCGCCCCCCTAAGCATAATCAAGCACTCCAAATCCGTTGGCGATGTCTATTTTGCTCTCCAAATTCATGGAGACCGAACCCTAACCCTAGGTGTATTTGCCCCCCAATGGTATTTTCCCATGTATTTTACTAGGAAACATAGATAGAGCCGAGGTGGCGCAGTGGTTAGAGTGCAGCACTGCAGGCTACTTCAGCTGACTGCTAGCTGCAGTTCGGCGGTTCAAATCTCACCGGCTCAAGGTTGACTCAGCCTTCCATCCTTCTGAGGTGGGTAAAATGAGGACCCAGATTGTTGGGGGCAATATGCTAACTCTGTAAACCGCTTAGAGAGGGCTGTAAAGCACTATGAAGCGGTATATAAGTCTAACTGCTATAAGTCTGACTCGAAAAGTCGGCACCCTCCTAAGCATAATCAAGACCTCAGAATCTGTTGGCGATGTCCATTTTGCTGTCCAATTTCATGGAGACCTAACCCTAGCTGTATTTGCCCCCCAATAGGATTTTCCCATGTATTTTACCAGAAAATGTAGATAATCCTATCTTGAAAAGTCGGTGCCCTCCTATACATAATCAGGCACTCCAAATCCATTGGTAATGTCCATTTTACTCTCAAAATTCATGAAGACCTAACCCTAACCCTAAGTGTATTTGCCCGCCAATGAGATTTTTCCATGTATTTTACCAGGAAACGTAGATAAGGCTGACTCAAAAAGTTGGCACCCTCCTAAGCATAATCAAGCACTCCGAATCCATTGGCGATGTTCATTTCGCTCTCCGAATTCATATAGAACTAACCCTAACCTAAAATGGACATCGTCAAATATTTGGAGTGCTTGATTATGCCTAGGTGGATGCTGCCATTTTGAGCTTGCCTTATCTGTTTCCTTGTAAAATATATGGGAAAATCCACTTGGTGAGTAAATACAGATAGGGTTACGGTTAGGTTTCCATGTATACATAGGGTAAAATGGACATCGTCAAGGGATTTGGAGTGCTTGATTATGCTTAGGAGAACCTGCCTTATCTACTTTTCCTGGTAAAATACATGGGAAAATCCCATTGGTGGGCAAATACACCTAGGGTTAGGGTTAGGTATCCAAGAATTTGAAGAGCAAAGTGGACATCGCCAACAGATTTGGAGTGCTTGATTATGCTTAGGAGGGTGCCGACTTTTGTAAACAGGGTTATCTACATACCCTGGTTAAATATATGGGGAAATCCCATTGGTGGATAAATACACCTAGGGTTAGGGTTAGGTCTCTGTGAATTCAGAGAGCAAAATGGACATCCCCAACGGATTCAGAGTGCTTGATTATGCTTAGAAGGGTACTGATGTTTTGAGCGTGTCATATCTATGTTTTTTGGTAAAATAAATGGGTAAATCCCCTTGGGGAGAATTTCCACCTAGGGTTAGGGTTCTGTCTCTATGAATTCAGATAGCAAAATGGACATTGCCAATCGATTTGGAGCACTTTATTATGCTTAGGATGGCACTGACTTTTCGAGCCAGCGTTATCTACATTCCCTAGTAAAATATATGGGAAAATCCCCTTGGAGGGCAAATCCACCTTGGGTTACGGTTAGGTTTCCTTTAATTCTGAGAGCAAAATGAACATCACCAATGGATTTGGAGCACTTGAATATGCTTAGGAGAGCGCTGACGTTTTGAAGCTGCCGTACCTATGTTTCTTGGTAAAATACATGGGGAAATTCCCTTTGGGAGTATTTTCACCTAGGGTTAGGGTTAAGTCTCCATGAATTTGGAGACCAAAATGGATATCACCAATGATTTGGAGCATTTGAATATGTTTAGGATGGTGCTGATTTTTCGAGCCAGCGTTATTTATATCTCCTGGCAAAATACATGGCAAAATCACCTTGGGGGGCAAATCCACCTAGGGTTAGGGTTAGGTTTCCATGAATTCAGAAAGCCAAATGGACATCGCCTATGGATTCAGAATGCTTGATTATGCTTAGGAAGGTGCCGAGTTTTTGAGCCAGCCTTATCTACGTTTCCTGGGAAAATACATGGGAAAATCCTCTTGGAGGGCAAATGTTTATGAAATTGCCTATGAACTATATGTTGCACAATTATTTAATAGCAATAGCAATAGCACTTACACTTATATACCACTTTACAGTGCTTTACAGCCCTCTCTAAGCGGTTCACAGAGTCAGCATATTGCCCCCAACAATCTGGGTCCTCATTTTACCCACCTCGGAAGGATGGAAGGCTGAGTCAACCTTGAGCCGGTGAGATTTGAACTGCCAAACTGCAGCTAGCAGTCAGCTGAAGTAGCCTGCAGTACTGCACTCTAACCACTGCGCCACCTCGGCTCTCAGCACAGAACAGAACAATATGTAAAACAGAACAATATGTAAAAGTACAGTAACAAAACAAGAAAAGAAATTCAATATTTCAGCCGAGTCATGTTTTGTATATGGCAGTGCTTCCCAAACCTAAAAATTGCCCCAAATTAGGTAAAAGTGTTGTTCCATTGGGTAACAACACATTAATGCATTATCAAATCACAATAGGAACAAATAAAGACTTTCTGATAAGTGGTTTTGGGTAATGTAGGAAAGAATTTGGAAGAACTGGCATGTTGAATCAGCAGGAGCATTATTTTAAGGAAAGAAAATGAAAAGAAGGAATTTTATTTAGATATATAAATATTTAACAGCAAATCTAGTAGCAAACAAAAAAGAGGATACTTTCACCTTGGTTTGGTTGGTTGGTGGTTAGGGTTAGGTGTTTGGTTTTTTTTTTTTTTTTATTTTTCTATTGCAGGATCATTTACTCACTCCTTCAGAGTAGCCACTAAAATATTATCTCCTAAAATAAACTTTAATCTACTACCAGCAGAAATACAACTTTGAAGCTGACAGTCTTATAGATCTCAAAAGTGCTTTATATGCATGAATTCCTTCTGATAACAGGTGCTGGTTATAAGTGTGAAGTAATTTAAATGTGGGCTAGCATGAAAAATTGAAGAAAATTCCCCATAAATAACAAAAGCTAACCATTTTACAGAGTTTCTGTTTCAATAAGCTCTTTTAAGACAGCAGCAACTCCTACATGGCATTTCGTTTTGCTTTGTTTGCTAGCCATGTGCATATAACAGTAGATTTTGAAATGTACACGCTGCTTGTTTTTCTGCAAGATCAGATCACACTTGCCCACATCAGAGAAGCCAGTTCATCCACAGGGCAATGCCCAACAGCTCCGCAGTGGCCTGAAGCAGACCACTTCCTCCTTCTTCATATTCCGGATGCCTTACAACCACTCACATTTCCTTTGGGGCTAGGGCATGGCTAACATTTTGCCTCACCAAAGAAGCCATGAATGCCCTTCCTCCCCTCCTTTGTGATTACACTACTTCTCAAACTGTGAGCTACCTGAACAAACTGTACTTTTAGAATAATCACTGATTAATAAGCAAAGAAAGCAGATTATAAACATATAATCTGCCACAGAAGATAGTTGGCTCCAAATATTTTAAAACCACAGTATCATACATAGTTCTGTGCTTTGGTGCAAATTCAGAAACTAAGAAAAGTTTCCTATGAACCAGTAACTGATTAATAATTTTTAAACATCTAAACAGCACCTTAAGTATTCTATGTGTCACCTTGAGGCAAGAGGGACGGCAAATAAATCCAATAAATCCAATAAACCCAATAAATCAATCAATCAATCAATAAAAATATTACAGTTGTCCCTTAAAGTACAAATCTTATTTTTAATATTATAAAAGAAAAAATATATCACAAGCAGGTGGATCAGAAATTGCTATCTTAGTATTATAGAATTAGATTGAATTCTCCACCTGTAGAATGATATCAATCAAAGTCCTAAAGGTGCTTTTTCCAAAACATTTTGCTTCTCATCCAAGAAGCTTCTTAAGTTCTCAGACTGAATTACCTGAATATCCATCTAGGTAAGTGGTTCTTATACTGTTTGAGATAATTAACTCTTTCCTGATATCGAATAAGGTCATTACCCATACCTGCACCCAAAAAACTTTACCCAGACATTGTTTTATAAAAGCATCTCAACAGTAGCAATCCCAAACTGAATCCCCAACTCCCAAATGATTTACATCTTTAAGCAACAAGAATTCTACATGGCAATGAACCCGATGTCAGATACAGTCTCCCTAATTGTCTTCGCAGCATTTAATCTATGGTTTATTAATATTCAAGGCTATGATGAGAATAATTGATTTGGTGTGGTCAGTATTGGGAGCTCTTAAGAAGAAGGGAACTGCAATCAAGATAGAGAACAACTGTTACCCTGAGGAGAAAGGATCAAATTAGGCTTTCAGTGCTTCAACATCTTATACTTCCTGGATAACAATGATATAGTCGAAAGGAGTTCTATTTCACTTGAAAGTGAAGGTTATGTTAGCTGCTCTTATGGCCCCTGAGGGAGGTAGAGAGGTGAGAGGACTGGTACTTACGGCTGAACAAATAGTTTTGACTGCCTGCCTGTTCTCACTGTCAGAACATTTTGAAAATAATATGCTTAGGGCCATAGGCCTCAAGGAAGAAAATGAGATAGAGATAAGTAATAAAAGAAATTTAGGTTACAAACAAGAATCCTTTGGGGGACAAAGGAAGGGAGGTAAGGAGGGAGGAAGGGAGGGGAGGAGGGAGGGAAGCTAAGATCAAAATAAACACTATGGAGGAACTAGGATATTTGATAGATTACATTTACTAGATGAAACATCTTTCAGCGAAGCTACAGAAGTTTCCAGAATGTTATGCAAGTAAAATATGTGACGAGAGAGACATCAAATTGGGTTGATTGGGGACAGGGGGTGGAGTTTCGTATTGGGGTTTTATTTCTGTAAGCCACATGGCGTCACTGTTAGTGAGTTGGTAGCCATATAAATTTTCTAAATAAATACTAAAGGGTAATGGCACAAAGCGGTTATCATTTTAACAGGTCAAACAACTAGTAAAAAGAGTAGATGCTGCTATTAGTAACATCACTTATTTTTCCATACAATTGTTTATTTGAAAATCTGCTATTTTTGTGCCATTCTGGATTTTTGTTATTTTGTGTTATTTCATTTGCATAAAGCTTAGAGAGATTATTTTAAAAATAATCTCACACTTCTAAATAATAAATATCTAAATAAACCTGAATAAGTGGGCATTGATGTCCTTAGATTTGTAAATGGTGTTTTCTGTATTTTTGTAGTAAGATTTTTGTTTGCCTTTGGTGACAAAGAGTTTAGAGACAATAAGGTAACACTGAGATAAATAAAACATCAGTTCTTTTATCTAGTTATTGGAAGCAACCTCAAAAAGAATCAGAAAGAGGGTCTTCCCACCATCTTTCTCACTCTTTCTCTCTTTGAATTTACCAACCACAATTCTATTCTGCATTCTCATATCCTAAAGCAAATTAAAAATAGCAAGCAATGTGTTACATCCATCCACGCATCCATCCTTAGCATGAGCTACAAAATTCCAAAAATGATTCCAAAGTCACAGAAGAATAACTGATGCAGAATCACAAACAAACATTATGCTTTCATAGAGATATAACCTTGTCTCCTTAAACCAACTTTTCTACTACAAATTGGCTTCCCCATAAGATCTAAGAAAATGCAAAGTTATGCAATTTTAATTATGTTAGAATCTTAATTATGGTTGCACATGATTTTAAATAAAGCTAAGAAGATAATTAACAAATTGTTTAGTATGGATAGTTTTTATTAGCAATTTTAATTCATATTTGGTTATTCCCCACTTCCTGAAATGCTGCTTTAATCCACTTAGATATATATGCACTTAGATATATATTGTATTATTCTAAGCAGAATTGAGCTCAGATTTTCTGCTGACAGAATTCCATCGATTGATCATTATCTCATTTCTGTTTTTTCCCCTACCCCACTCATCCAAATCTATCCTGGAGATGTACAGTGCATATTTTGAAGAGGGATATACAGAAAGAAACACTGTGTGAGCAAATGGGATTATGTCTTACTTTCAGATGGTTTTAAATATCCTGCTTCCATGTTCAGACAAAGCAAATCAAATTATGTACAATATAAATGGGAAAATACACTCTAATTTTCAGTTGTACAAATATACTCAAATACCTGAGTAAGAAGCTGATCATGTGTTAAATTATTGATCCACCTAGTATAGCGCTCAGTAGCTTCTGCCGGTTCTCTCTTAATTTGGCAACCTATAATCTGAAAATAGAAACAAAAACATTTTGATGAATGCAGATAACACAACCAAAAATGGGAAAGGTATTTAGGAAATATGCTGAACATTTTTTTAAAAAAAAATCTGTCTTTGAACTACAGAAGATTGCATTAAGAATCTGGCAAATCAGATTCATATAATTGGTTTTTATTTTAATGGAGTCAGAATCAGTATTACCGTACCTTTCACAGCATAGTGTAACATCATTATTTCTATAATAGTTGCAATTTTAGCTGGAGAAAATGAAGGATATGTTTTCAATATTCTGTTCTGTTTACATGCCTTTTCATTTTTCTTCCTTTTTATTATTGTAAGCCACCTATAGTAGCCCCATGGTGAGATAAACGACAAATTTAACAAATAAATATAAAAATAATTAAATTATTCTGCATACTATATACTGTACAATTAGTGTTTATTTTGTATTATTTTCGATCATTTACAAGTTATTGCAAGTTATGCAAAATCTTTCCTTTCCAAAATTAAAAACAAGCTACATGGCAGATTTGGCTAAAAGTATAACAGTAACTGAAACAAACATGAAATTAGTTTTTATATAATCATGCAACTGAAACAGACCATTGAGACCACTGCATCCATCTCACTCCTCAAAGTTAAGAAATTCAAATCAGATTTCACCTATTCTATTTTTGTGCACTTGATTTGCTTTCTAAGTAAATAACGTTGCATCTGTTTCTGTCAATTTTCACTGTTATTTTCAATATTTTACTCTATGCTATCGGTTTGAATTTAATTATCATTCTACAATATTACTATTTCACCCAAAGTTATGTTAGTTAAATAAGCATTTACTACACTTCATAATCCCAATAATAGATACAAATGTTAAGGCGTATCAAGGATTTAATCTTGTGGTATTCTTGAAACTTCACTTGTGTCAGCCAGCTACTGTATAACTACTTAACCCGTTACCAGTTCACATTTAATTAGTTTGCTTATTAAAATGCTACAGAATATTCTGTCAAATGTATCTATCAGAGACTATTCAGAACCTGAGAAAGTAAATAATCATTTGCAAAACAATACTAGCTCAGAACACCTGCACATTCCTCCAGTATTAGGAAAACCATTAGTCAATTATCTTGTTCTTCAAATAGTTTTTACCGAGAGAATGAAGAAGTCCCTGCCCTAATAACTTAAAAATAAATTGGGTGCTAAAGTGAAAGTATTCAATTGCTGAGATTTCTGAACAGTAATCCCTCTTCTAATTATAAAGGACTTTACAAGAATCTTGTTCTCTGTTTCAAAGAGTTTGAGAAAACCCCTGACATCATGGTATGTTTCTGATATCAAGGTATGTTACATTCAGCACCAACTTTGCTTGTTGGAAGCTTTCTGGAAAGGATGCAAATGGCGATCACATTACTCCAAGATGCTGCAATCATTGTGAATACATGCTGGTGGCCAAGTGCCCACCTTTTCATTGGGGGATGCTGTGATGATCCTAAGTGCGGGGAACGGTTGAAAATCACATTTTTCAATCACTGTAATTTTGAATGGTCACTAAACATGCAGTTATTAAGTCAAAGATTACCTGTAGAATTTTCATCCTCAGTAAGTACTAGGGTTACAAATTACAAACCACCAAATGTAACGAACTTATGTTATTTGCACTGTCATATAAGTACTCTGATTTGAGCGTATCAGTTGGCATCAATCCAATCAGCTATTAAATAGAAATACTGAGCCACTGAAGGAAGGAAGGTGGAAGGAGTCACTGGATAAGAATTATACTAAATATTTATAGTAAGAAAATGCACTGCTTGCTCATATTCCATCAGAATAAGGCTTCCGTGATATCTTATCCATTTAAAGGAGCATTATTTTAAAGCACAGATCTTTCTAAACTAATGGCAGATAACTTGTTTTCATTTAAGAATGACATATTGCTTATACCTAAAGGTTTCTTTTCTTTTACCTTCATTTTTATTTCATGAGTTTTATAAAATAAATCTGATGAACATGAGAATTTTACATGTACAAGAATAGATGAAAACAAATACGAAGTGCTGGGCAAACACAATTCTGCTGATTTGAAAGGCATTTCTTTAGAAAAAGATAAGAAAGCTTAGCTTTTGTACACAAAGCAGACTGACCCGGCCAAAGCTACACAAATACAAATTAATGAACAGCTGCCAGGAGGTGACAGATTAGTCTTAGTTCTGCTTTTTTAAAGCCACATTTCCAATTAAAGTACAGTACAATGTATAAGCTAGTCCACTCCAAACTGTGAAAGACATTATTGAAAAAGTAGCCAAGTTGTAGCCATGTTCGTATCTTTGAAATATCAAGAAACCATATTAAGGCTTCTAGAAAGTACAAGGCATTGTCATCCACTAGCTGTTTGTGAGTCAGACGAACTAAAAGTAGCTGTGTTTTAAGAAAAGCTAATATCAGTGATTTCTATCAAGTATTCTTGTTGATACATTTCTAAAGGGCAGCATATTCAGAAGAAAACACATTTTAAAGCTTGCTGTTTCAGAACTTATCATAAAAAGTTGCTGAATTGTCAATAAACAAGATTTACTAAGCATGAAGTAGTGGACAAGGAACACAACTCAGAAATATTATTTAAGCTCTATATTTTTCCCAAAAGAAATTTATGTGGTGTTTGTGTGTATGCACACACAGGCGCATATCTGAATAGATGAATGGCATCACAATGAATACTAATTTCCATCCTCTTCTAATGAGAAGATCTGTAAATATGTTTCATATAGCCCACCATTTTTTTCTCTCATCTAGTTATGTCCATTTTCAGCATGGCAACCAATTCATATGATATTATATTCACATATTATATTCACATAATACAGACTTTATTACAGCTTGTCCAAGTACATAGTCCTTTCAGCTTAAAATCCAAGGATATTATAGCTCAGAAGATTTACAGATTGAGTTTATTATTGTTCAGTTGTTGTTCAGACTAACAAGTTTAAAATCCTTCTATTTATTTAAAATATTCTAAGCCTCTTCTCAAAATAACATACTACAATTTAAAGTAATTATTTGGGGAAGCTGATCTGCTGGTCTTAGTTATAATATTCAATGTCCATTTAAATATTAAACTAAAATATATAGAACTATTGAGAATTATTCTAATACTTGGCCCACAGCAGAAAAGGCCCTGTTATTTAAGCATCCCATTACTATTTAAGAGAAGGATCTCAAAACACAGCAGATAGTTAATATTTTATGGGATGAGAAAAAACACATATGAAGGTTGATACCCACCCATCTGTTCCCTATATCTTAGCTCATCATGATAAAAATTCCAGAGATTAGAAGACTTGTTCATAGGGAATAAGCAACTTTTGAAAGAAAGTATAGTCCCTTACACTCTTTTAAAAAGCAGTAGTGTATTCCTTATTGGAACATTCTTATTCATTCAGAATTTCAACAATTTTTCTCCTTTCTAAGAACAACCAAAGAGGTATTTTTAAGCAATATAACTACAATTATTTGAATTTCAAAAATCTCATGCAGTGTTTCATCTACCGAGGAGCCGAGGTGGCGCAGTGGTTAGAGTGCAGTACTGCAGGCTACTTCAGCTGACTGTTCAGCAGTTCAGCGGTTCAAATCTCACCAGGCTCAAGGTTGACTCAGCCTTCCATCCTTCTGAGGTGGGTAAAATGAGGACCCAGATTGTTGGGGGCAATATGCTGACTCTGTGAACCGCTTAGAGAGTGCTGTAAAGCACTGTAAAGCGGTATATAAGTCTAAGTGCTATTGCTATTGCTATTACTTTTTTCTGCATGATCATGATTCTATTATTCACATTTTTTTATTTTCCTTTCTGTATATACCACTAATGGAATAGAAAGAAAGCAAAAAAGCAATTACCACCATCAAAATATCAGTTTTAAAGAAAAATACCACTGAATCTAAACTGTTTTAAGTGTTTTAAGGTCAAACTGAAGAAACAGTGTTATAAAAGCAAACCCTAACAATCTATGCCTCAACTTCTTTGTATTAAAACCTGTAATAGGGAAAAATGAAATGAAGATGCTACAAAATGCTAATAGTTTCACTATAATCTATTAAACTTTCTAAATGTCCAAGAAACATGTAGCTAGGCATGCTCAGTCTCTTGTTATGTAACTAGTAATTTTGTTATGAACAAAAGTTATCTTGGAACAACTACAAAAAGTAGTAAATTAGTAAATCTGCCTTATAAAAACCACTGGAGATCAGGCTGCAATTTTATAAGGAATTTTGTGTTAAGAATATCTTGGGACTTTATTTGAAAGCCCACTATTTAGGAAAAGATCTCAAAATATGTTTTGGAAAAAGAACTTTCAAAAAATACCAAGTCAAAGCAAATACACAATGCAAATCACATGTGGCCAGGAAGCTTCTTTAAGCATACAGAGTATGAGACTAATGAAATGCCTGTATCCAAACCCCAAATTTCTCATTGTCTTTCAAATCAGCTCCTAAAGGTAGAATGCAACTTTATCAAGAATGAACCGCTAAACTAAATCCCTAAATGAAGAGCAGATTACTAGATATGCTCCTGACCCATAAATAAATACTGAGTTTCTTTGAAGTTTGGCCTATCTTCTTTGATCTATCCAAGACCTTTTGAAATTCTGACCTTCAACTGTGGGTGTTGAACTCCTTTGAAATCAGTCCTTGCTGCCTAAGTAATGAACATACAAAAAGCCTAAAGATGGAAGAAGGAGTGCAACTGTTGCATTTAAATACATGGACAATATGAAGAAATTAATATATGGACAATATGAAGCTGTATGGAAAAACACCATTTGAAATAGAATCTCTGCTCAACACTGTTCATATATAAAGCCAAGATATTGCAATAGAGTTTGGGCTGGACAAATGTGCCATCCTTACCATCCAGAGGAAAAATAGTGAAAACTGAAGGAATCAAGATGCCCTTATGGAAATAACATCAGAGACCATCAGTACAAATACCTGGGCATCCTTCAAGCTGACAAAATTGAGCACACTGAAGTCAAGGAGGTTAAAAGTGAATATATCGTAAGAGTGAAGAAGATCTTAAACTCCAAACTCGGTGGATGAAATATTATCAAGGCAATTAACACCTGGGCAATTATAGTCATTAAATACACAGCTGGAATAGTGGACTGGACTTAAGTAGAACTAAAATCCTTCTATAGAAAGCCCAAAAAAATAATGACAATGAATCACACCCTTCATCCACACAGTGATTTTTGATTCTATTTATCCAAGAAAACAGGTGGGAGTGGAATGTTGCAAGTACACCAGACTGTTGAAGAAGAAGAAAAGAGCATTGGAAGAATATCTGATGAACAGTGAAGAAGATGCACTGAAACTAATATAACATGAAGTCTTACATAGTACTGGATAGACCAAACTGGTCTACAAGAAAAACCAAATAAAGGCCAGAAAAAATAAATGGCAAGGCAAAATATTACAATGGCCAGTATACTTAAAAAAAAAAAATAGCAGGCAGAGCAGATAACAATAAAACCTGGCAATGGCTAAGAGCAGGAAAGTTGGAGAAAGAGAGAGAGAGACAAATTCTGGCTGCACAACAGCAAGTCTTAAGGACAAAAGCATACAGAATCAGAATTGAGAAGACTGCAATAGATGCCCCGAAAAAAAGCTGACGAAACAGTAGACAATCTACAGTAGTTAGTTGCTGGAAGAAAATCATACAGACTAACAACAAGCAACGCTATGACAAACTAGTAACAATAATGCACTGAAAGATCTGTTAAGAAATGCCATTTGCCAGCAAGCAACAACTGGTGGGACTATAAAATAGGCAAAGTAATAGAAAATGAAGAAGCTAAAGTGCTCTCGAACTTTAGATTTCAAACAGACAAGCACCTGCCACAGAACATCCAGACTTAACAACTGTCGACATGAAAGACAAAAAAGGTTCAGATACTGGACAGTAGAATAGAAGAGAAAGAACTGTAGAAAAGGTAAGTGGACAAACCATGATGGGGGATGGGAACAATTAGCCGCCCAGAGTTCTTCGGGAGTTGGGCGGCATATAAATTTTATAAAATAAATAAACAAGGGGGTGGAGCCCAGTGGGGTGGGATCCATGTCCAAAGGCCCGTGGAGACCCAGCTGGGCAGAATGGGGGAAGAAAAGAGTCCCTGTGGTTGGTTATAAGGTCAGGTGGATTGCCAAGCACCAGAATTTTATTGATGTGACTGCAGGTCCACTGCAGCAACTTCTGGCAGGAGTCCCAAGTCTCTTCGTTCTGAAATAAAGCCTGAAATAAACAACACTCAACACAAAGTTCAAAGATATTAGAAAGTCAAGCTCAGCTCCTAATGACTATATTAACACTTCTATACAGTTGTCTTGCCAATGAAATGGAAGTGATTAGCTACTGGCTTTTTTCAGGAGTTTTTTCTCTTTTTATTTCCAGTCTACATATGAAATACTTAAGGACAACTCAACATTCTGGAGAGAGAGAGAGTTCCCTGAGGATGGGCTCCAGAGCACGAGTCGAAAAGCTCAGTAGAATAACCTTTGGTCCAGTGACCAACTCAGACTGGATCCTGCAACATTATCCTGGGACACATATATTTGCCTCTATTCACAATTCAACATTGAATGATTGCAACATTTTTCCATCAGTTGCAATCAAGCTTAGCATATCAATTAAAGCTTTAAAAAGGTTCAGGTATTCATATTATTAAGAGGAATTAAGGAATACTTCTCCCCTTCATAACTTAATATAACACACGTTTAGCACAAAATGATACAATTCAGTGGGAGTCAAAAGGAATCTGGAGCAACAAATTTTCAAAAATTCAACATAAGATAATAGGTGAAAGCATGCCGTAGTAACTTGGAATGAAGAAGTTGCAAGCTGTATTAGATTATGATGGAATGCAAATTAAATGAGTTTCAGAAGTGCTGCCGCAGGTAAAAACAAAAGGAAAATTAGAAGGAAGTTCTAAGATTTCACCAATAAGCTGCCCCCTTTTATTTTGCTTTGAAGAAAAGTCATGTTTTCATGTGTTCATGATTATAGTTAATGACTGCTGTAGAGATGGGCCAGGGCCAAAGCCATATACCCGATCAGCTCTAAAACTCCAGGAGAGATTTGGCTTTGAAATAATTTCCTTTGCCTCAGGTCTACATGGAGAACATTGCAAAGCTATCACTGCAGCTGCCACTGAAGATTTGAACTCAAAAAGTTTAAACAGATAATAAATCTTGCTTTGTCAAATGGCTATATTACTGTATATAGGTATATGTGTATAATATGTTATTCTTAATACAGGAGACTTCACCTTCATTTTATGGAAATTAACTAAAATCAATTTACAATCATTATAATGAGCACCAAAGCAGTAAGAGTGATATGAATAAGCTACATAAGAGAATATTAGTGAGGTCATAATCACAAGAAGAAAAGCAAAGTACATCCCCATTTATATTCTGAGATACCAGCAGCTAAGCATTTTGCTTCTGTGCTGTCAAAACCTGAGCAATGGAAGATTATGTCAACATATGATCAAAATAGTGAGATTTTTTATATGCCCAGAAATGGAAATATTTGACACTACCAAATATGGAGAAATGGTTGGTGAATTTGACAGATTTTGCTTAAATTGATAAATTAATTTCTTTGATTAGAAATTAGACATTACATTCACTGCTGACTAGAAGTCTCTTATGGACATTTTGTGTAAAAATGAAAAAAAATAAACTTCTGACTTATGGTTTTGACGGTTAGACAGGATAGATAATATAGAAGGAAGAGTAATGTGATGCAGCCTTAGAGATTAAAATGTATTTGTATTATAACTGCTGTGAAGAATATTACAAGCCACTACTTTTTTCTTTCTTTTCTATTTTTCTTAACTTTTTTCTTTTCTTACACTATTTTTTTTTCTTTTTCCCTGATTACTGCTAATTAGTTTGGGTTAGTTTTTATCTATTTAAAATAACAGAAATTATTTTGAAAAATGTGAAAGCAAATAGCCTTCTGTTACTTGTGATACACTGACACCTATCAAAATGACCCCATTTTTTGAAATACCAGGTGTAAATAAAAAACAAAAGACATATTAACTAGGTAAAATTTATATTAATAAATACTTGACATTTTAATTTCTTTCTGATCTTCAATTAATATAGTAAGATTTCCCTATGTCATTTATCTACAAGTCAGTTTCTTCACGTTAATCTATCTGTATCTTTTTCATTTCAGAAATATGCAAGAAAATTCAAGTCTACCAAAAGAAGCATTAGCAAAAATGTATTTTTAATTTTCTGTATGTGAGCAGCTAACTAGGAAAGTAGTTACTATTAAAACTTATGAAACTTTAAGTTATGTTGAGTAACTGAAGTCTTCAATACTCTGGCTTCATATTAATATAATCTCTCAATATTGCAATATTAAAAGCACTGAAAAAGACATCCAACCCATGAACAAATAATATAAAAAGCAATTATTTAGCTAGTTGGAACAAGATTTATCTATATATTTATTCTGAAATAATATAGATGAATCCCATAAAAGATCTTACAATGCCCATGTTTAGCTATTTAAAACATAAAGAAAATACTTTGTTAGTACCTTCACTTGTGGTTTTAGCATGTGAATAAAATATGATCATCTATTGAGTAACCATTTTGTAATACTGCAATAATAGCATCATTGTTAGATGTGGTTATTGGCATGTGGAGACCATACTGGATTTAACATTTAATTACTGAGTTGTATCAGAGAGAATGGTTTAGATTTGTACTGTTTCATTAAAATGTAGAACAGACTTGAACTAACAGTTGCTTTGAAAATCCACTGTGGTTTTGCAGAAACTCCAAACTGAAAAAAGAAGTTTGAAAGCTCAGTTTAATGAAAAGCAAACACACTGCTGAATTTAAGCATGTTTCAAGCAAACTATGTGGAAATATGCATTAAATGTAGTAAAGCCTTTTTATTCACATCATTATAATTTTGGAAAAAAAAACAATGGCTACTGTTCTAGTTCAAGATCTTTTAAAAAAAGCACACAGGACTGCTTTTCCAAACCTCATCAGTCAGCAAAGCAGATAAACTACACAGGGTTTTAGACATGAACACTTTTTTGTAAAAGAATCATACCAGAATCACATTAAAGCAACAGGACATTTCTTGAATTCTAATGCAATCTTGAACATTCAGTATAAAAATCTATTCAGATTGTAATGCTTTCTGATTTCTAGAAACCACTTTATTTTATGTTGTTAGTATAGCCTTCTCAGAACCTCATCATTCTGAAGAGAAAGCAGAATATTATATAAAAGCATAATAGAGTTGGTAGTCTTTCTTTTTCTCTAACTCCTTGAAATTAACGAATTTTAAGAATATTTATCTGAAGTAAAATGATTTTAAAAATTATTGAAACTAAAAGATTTACGTTATTTAAAATATATATTTTGTGCATATTAATCTATGTGAAAGTTTAATGATGGAAAGAATATTGCAGCATAATATGGAAAATTTCTACACCTGTTAG
Source organism: Thermophis baileyi (assembly GCA_003457575.1). Classification (NCBI taxonomy): domain Eukaryota; kingdom Metazoa; phylum Chordata; class Lepidosauria; order Squamata; family Dipsadidae; genus Thermophis; species Thermophis baileyi. Next base: position 2,204,329 of record QLTV01002664.1, read on the forward strand.
CCAATATCTCCTTTGGAAGTACTCAATTCTGCTTCATCTTCTTTCCCTTGAACATACACAGTAAGTGGACATAGCTGAATGTTTTGATGTCTTCTGATATATAAAATATATCAGATTTTCTTATCCAATGTAGTTTCATTTCTCAGTGTTAAGTTCCATTCTATTCATTTCAGCTCATAGAGCCCAGATATTTTTTTAATCTTCTCTCTTATCTAAAGTATCACTTCTCAGTGCAAACTTTCTGAGTATGCTTTAACCTCTTCATTCATACTGACAAAAATGCTGAACAGCACAGAGCCAAGACAGACCCTTTGGCATTCTACATTTTACTTCCCACTAAGCTAAGTGGACCCATTAATGAACACTCTTTTAATATAGTTATTCAGTCAACTAATCATGTATCCTTTGAACAATAATATCATCTACCCCATATTTACCATTTTATTCAAGTATGCACATGAGGCACTCTGACAAAGACTTTGCCAAATAAACTGGCAAAGACATCATCCAGGTAAACTATTCTATGACATGCCCAAGTATCTCTTATAACACAAGGAGATAAGCTTAGTCTTGCAAACTTTTTTGTGACAATCCCATTTTGGCTCATGTTAATGCTGTGTGCATATCCAACTGTTGCTAGATAATCTGTTCAAAGAATATGACCATTTTAAGTATGACTGTTTTTATGTATTTATAGTTTTTTAATTAAGTGCTGTACATCACCCAGAGTCACTTTCGTATAAGATTGGCAGCTATACAAATATGATTGATAAATAAATGAGAAAAAACATAGATTTTAAACAGACAAATCTATAGTTTTTTCTCCTTGTTCCCCATTTTGAAAATGAGGAAGTAATCTGCAGACCTCATTCTTCAGCTACCGCACCAGTCCTCTAAGCATCCTCAAAGATTATTAAAAGCAGATCTGTGGTCACCCTCCACTAGTTTCTTTAGTATCTAAGAAGATAATTCATCTATCCCAGGATACTTGGATATACATTAATTAGCTATATTATCTTCTTCTTGTCTTCCCTAAACTAGTTTCCTCCCCGCCCCCCACAAGTGCCATAATGATGACAAGCTGAGGCTCCATTTCCCTTCTATGAGAAGATAGATGCAGATTAAAAATTAAAATATTCTGCCTCCTCACCACTATCCATTATCAAATTACCATTTATTCCTAGCAATGAACTATATGCTCTTTGTATTTCCCTTTATTTCTAAAATATCCCAAGACTCTCTTTTTTTGGCTATTTTTGGAATCTCTTACAAGCCTCCGGTCACTTTGAACTTTAGCCTTTTTTATAGGCAGAAAGAATGACCTTGAGGGACAGTAGGAAGAGTTACAACCAAGACAACAATTAGATAAAACAAGTTTTTTGATAGTTGGAACAGAACTGTAATAAAAGAAAATGTCTCAGATAAGACATAAAATGTCTCCTTAGTTCTCACAAAGATAAAGTGAAAGAGGGGAGAAGCATATTCAGATTTGCAAGGTTTTATTATTATGTCTTTATAATAAAACTAGTATTGGTCTACATGATTTTGGTTTCCTAGTCTGGTCTACCTCGAAAGGCTAATGTCAATCTTGCAAGTCTATCAAAGAACTTCTTTGTCCAACCTCTGACTACTTTCCCTGTTTGCTTGCTAGCTTTATATAAATAACATTGAAAATAATACAGGATCTGGTGGAAGCTGTCAAGTGTTATTTTTTGGATTTACTGAGAGTACAGAAATGAAATTCCTGAAGATAATGTTCCCAGTGAGTATATTTAACTGGAAAGAATTGATATTAGAATTTGTTGAGTGACCAGGTAAGAGTAATAGGTTCTCTCCAAACAGGTTATTCATCAGAGCGATCAAGGCAATTAATCAGGCCAGACGCAAGAGTGAGATATTTTTAAGATAACTGGTATCTCCCAGAATATCTATGGTTGGATTGTTGTGATCCTCTCATTTACCTCACAAAGGAAGATATTCTCCATAATCACAAGTTTTTTTTAATTTTGGGATATCCATACTAATGCTTCCTTTAATAGAGAAAACCACCCTGTGATATAATGACGCCTTGACCACTCCTTAGTGGTCTCTGGAGGGTCTCCTCCAGAGAGCCAAGACCATGCAGATAACCTAAATTACCCTGGGCCAAGAAAACATGCAATGGAAAAAATCACTATAAGCATCTTGTTCACATTCTCAGGCTGCAAAAGATGAAACTATCTCCTGAAACTTGAACAAGATGGTGCATGTTCTACTTCATTAATAGCACTAAAATAGCTGTTTGTCTATCAGGCAATTTACTCATCCTTCATTATCCACTATGGGAACAAGGCAAATAAAGAAGATAACAGAAACAGACATCAAAAGCAAAGTGATTTTGCTTACAATATAATATTGCACATAAAACAGAAAACTTTACTGTAAAACGTTTTAATTGCATTTTAGTCCATTGTAATGTTGCCTCCAAATGAAGAAACTAAGTTTGACAACACTTTGGATTTGCCAGATAAGAAATAATGATAGGAAGACTGTAGGATGCCTATTTGTTTTACAATCCAAACAAGTCAAGATGGAAACATACTTTCATTGTATATATTCCCATACCATCCTTTTTATCTAAAAGCAAATAGCACTGAGAATCGGGCAACAAACAGGGCAAAGACAAACAAAATACTTCTTAGAAGAAAGCAAATGCACTACAAGGACTGTCTACCCAGGTCAAGCATACACAAGACTAATTTAACAACTGCCACAGCTGTGGATCCTGCAAGTCACGAGCAAGCCACATATTTGTTCAATTCCATCTTTTTCTGTCATCTGCCTACTATGCAACATGTTCAGACAAGTGAAATGAGACCTGGGAAAATATGAGCTCATATGTGTCTACATGTCCACCTATCTTTTATTTACAAGAAATAAATACACACACTCAACTCATTTTAGAACATAGTCAACTCTGGATTTCTTTGACCATGATACCTGCCAAGTTAGACATGACAATGTTGTGGTACAAATTAAGGCCTAAAAGTTAAACTCCAGCAGTTTGTTTCTGTTGTTTTCATTCTGGTTCAAAGAAAAAGAGAATTATCCATCTGGCCTTATCCTCTTTCAGCCTCCCCAAAGATTCTTTAGTTTGCTACCTTTCTTTTTCAAAAGGACACTTATGGAAAACAAGTGCCAAACATTTTTAGTCAGAACATATTGTAAATGTATGAAATTGAAAATGAAATTGAGAATTAATCACAATAAGATATTTTTTCACATCACAAATCTATTCCTACACCTTTTTTATAACAAAGCTCATTCATTTCAAAAGACAACTTCTCATACTTGTAGTTTAAACAACTCCCTGAAAGCTGAAGCAGAATGAGATTAGTAAAATAACTGTTAGATGGCCTTTTATGATACTGCTTATTAAAAGTAATCCATCTATGGTGGCTACATGTTTTGGCAGTTATTTTGTCAAACTTTCTCTTTCACAACATGGGATAACTGTAAAAAGTTTTACTCCTCTGCAACCTGCCATACATATCTGAGAATTTCATCTGGTGGGACCACAACGTACTCTTTTACAAAAAAAAAAAAAAAACACCTTGTTTTATTTTCTCCTTATCCAGCTTTTACACCTCTTTCCCAAGAATGCCCAAGCTTCTCAACCTAAACCAATCCAAAATAAACAATATTATGAGGGCTACTTACAGATGCACTAAGAACACTCTGACTTTGCAGAGTGCTTTTTAAAATTAAATACACACACATACAGAATAAAATCTCCCCAAACCAAAATGGTTATAATTTCATCTAAATTCATTATCTGTTTTTTTATCACTGCAACTCTGATAAGTGTTCTACTTTAACTTAAGGATTCTATAATTAAAAAGCCTGTAATTTTGCAGGTTCAATGTCATCAGCCCACCAGTTATTTAAGTAATCCACTAGAATCCTCAGATATATGGCAAGCTGCAATAAAACTTTTTACAGGTATCACATGTTGCTCTATTATAATCTGTAAAAATCTTAAATCAGAATTGTTACTGCTTCCTTTTTCTCACTGTACGGTAAAGTTCCAGTTAATTTTACTATATAGCCTACTTCAAACCTGAGCTCAGCCATGTATTCACCAGGTACAACTTGTACACTATTACTACAAGTACTTCTTGCTTGACAATGGCAGTAGGGACTTCTGTCACTAACAACTACATTCCAATACAGTCAATGTTATGGCAGAGATTTCCAAGCTTTTATGTTAAAACTCATTGCAAATGAAAATACTCACACTCCTTGGATATTTAATATTAGCTTCCCATTGCAGCCTTATTCTCTGGGGCATCATCACATCATCCTGTAATAAACGGCATTCATTACTGAATCAGAAAGAGAATCCACCTGAAACAATTAACTAGAAAAGGCTGTCAGTTCAATGGTCCATTTTCTACCCTAAAGTCAAAATTACAAGGACCCACTAGGATGCAAGTGCTGGAAACATTCCAGATACTAAATTATTTGAAAGCTGGTGCATGGCCATCACAATATTAAGATTTAAATCTGTTTAAAATTAGAAGTCAAAAATCAAAACTTTACATTAGACATCAAGTGTAATGCCTTTTTCTGTGTTGCGTTGTTTAAAAATAATAAACACATAATACAAGATTTTATTTTAAACCATGAGAAATAATAGAAAATGAGAAAGGAACAACATTGGTGCCTAAATTACTAGCACTATTTTTCTATACCACTAATGATAGCATACCAGTTTATATTCAACAGAATACAGACATAAAAGCATTAATTCAAAAATTAATGGAATTAAAGGCTGTGTTAAAGGAAGGAATCTTTTGCATAAGACCTAAAATTCCCCACCTGGATAAACTAGCACAAGTGAAAAATTTAGCTTATCTGGGAGCAGTCTGCCATAATTATTTTTAATGGAGAACCCATAGTAGAAGAGTTCTGCAATAAAATTTCAAATTACTCCAACATTCCAATTTGTACCACAAGCCTCCTTAAACTTTGTAACAGAGAAAGGACAGCATGCATAAGTTGAAAAAGATAATAAAGATGAGGTCAATAGTATAAAAACAAATAAGCAGCCAATGCACATTGTAGAAATAGGTGTACTATAGCATTAGTCTTCCATCTGTGTGCTAAGTGGACAATGGCAGGACATCTCCACAAAAAGCTTACCATATTAATTTGGATGAATGGTTGCTATGGCAAGCAATATTGTAGACAGGAAAAGTTGAAATTAGCAAACCAGCTAGAATTGAAGATAGGAATTTTTAGTCACTATGCAGAACAGGTCACCTAATTATTTATGTCTCTCATCTTTGCAAACTTTGATGGATTTATAAAAAGGCAAACTCATTTTCACTAGTTTTGCCACTGTGTAAGTGTACACTAAATGTGTTGCTATATAAATGACATTACATGGGAGAAGCGTTTTGGGGAATCAAGGCCACTTCAATCTTTTCCCCAAATCTCTACACCACCCATATATGTGACTCCATCCATGATGAGTATAGTTTTTATCCACCAAAAGGTTGCCACAACTCCACTACAGTTATTCTAGTTCCTCTGACAAAGATGGACCCAGGAATATGTTCTCAGGCCTTAATCTCAGCTTGTATACTCTCTTTCCCGATTCCAACAGAATAAGTCCATAGACTTTGTGGCAATCAGAAAGTGACCAAAAAATCTCAGGAATGTAATAAAATACAGCTTTAATAAATGTGTACTGATTTATTTTTCCTTAATGGATAAAAGAGGGCAATGTTATCCCACTGCTTCAACTCTTCAAAAAACATTTTGACTGCTATAGCAAATGTAATGCTGTATGGAAGATTCTGACAGGAAGTAAGCTACCAACACTGCCAATCAGAGAATGATTCAGAGTATTTCAGTTTAGACCTGCCCATATTCAAGAAGAAGGTATTGTTCCAAAGATGATTAATGCCTTCAAAGGACTCAAAATCCTTACTCTAGAAACTCTTGCAAGAGTTATGTCAGGAATATTTTTTTCTGATTTTTCATTTGTGAAGTTAATAAATCTGTTAACGTTTGAATAAAATTTGAAATTCATTCAAATTAAAATTAAAATTTTGCACCTGACCTCAGAATGTGCACCTCTTATTTAGATAAAAAATAAATTGCAGCCAGTATTAATATACCTCAGTACTAATGATCAGCAAATTTAAACAAGTCATAGTTTTAACTGAGTAATATTGAAGAGCTAAGAACACTGGCAAAAATGAAAGGATATCTTTACTTCTCTCTTCAGCTATATAAAAAGTAACAGAGATGTTGAGTCTCAGCTTTGCATACATAGATACAAAGGTTCTAGAAACATGATAGCAGAATACTGTTGAATACCAGACTAGTTTACCATGAGGGGGAGGAGACGGATATTGGGCAGTAATAAGTAATACAGTACATCCCTGTTTCTTATATATGCTACAGAAAGAAAGATCTAAACCTTCCATATATGTATGTCTTGTGCTGAAGAAAGCAACCAAAAAAGTTTAAATAGCCAGAAAATACTTAGAATCAGCCCCTAATCTGAGGGAAAGAGATTAAAAGACTTTGGAGCCAAACTAAACTATTGTTTTTCCTTCTTCTAGGGAGTGAATGGCCTTGAAACTAAATCAGTACCACTGAATACCAAACACAGAGACAGAGTGATAAGACAAGGAAAACAATCTGTGCTCGGTAGCTCCGTGTAATTATTTCAAGGTTAAAGATAAATGAAAATAAATAAATAAAACAGATTATCAATTGTAGAAAAGCTGGTCGAAAGTCTTTCTCTATTGAAGATGCACACTTTTCCAAAGGTGTCTCAAGAAGAGAATCTATTTATCCGACCATTTAAATAGATGATTATGAGGAGACAGAATATTAATACAGAAGCAGATAACACGAGACTCACTAGCATGTATTCAATGGACATACATCAAGCAACAATTTAAAGTTTTGTAGAAGTCATTTTGAAATTGAAAGGATTTCAATAAGCCTTACTTTAAAAGCACTGTGCTACATAATCTAAAAAGAAAACCCTCAACCTTAATCAGGTTATTCGTAATTGAACAAAAGGTTGTAATATCCATTGATTACAGGATTTAAAATACATCTCACAGCCTTTAAATTACTTATATATTTGTGCTTTTCAACCCACTTTTAGATATATCAGTGTACTGTCAAGATTTTGCCCTCAACAGTCCACCTCCCTTTTTGGTTTCTGATTTCAATCAATGCAGTTGTCAATGCAGACTGTACACATCTTAGAACAAAAAAATGCAGTAATGTTACTGAGACAGAACCTAATACTTTAATAAATATTTCATAATTATTCTTTTCTACATAGTGTAAAAACTTGTGTATTTAGCTATTTAAAAACTCCCTTTTTATGACCCTATAATGCCTTAATTTGGGGAAGAGTTGGGTGAATGGATGGAGCTGACCGTTTACTGGATGGATGCCCTTCCTGATGTCACACAGAGTTCGCAGCAGATATTTTTCTTTATGTCCTAGAAGAGAAACACCTACTAATACCTAGCATTGAACTCTCAACTTTCCAAGTGGGAGGTAAGCATCTTCATCACTAGGCTACCACGCCACTCTTGACTTTATTAAATATTGACAAAATATGAGATTGGCAAAAAAGCATAACACTGGAAAATATATGGCTGATCCTGCCCTGGACTTCAGAAATATAAGCCAGAACTTGAAGACAGTACCATGTGAAAGAAATTCATATTTTTGAAGGACAGTTCTCTATAAAATGCAACTAAAACTGTGGCATAAGAATTTGACTTGAATTTAAGTAAGCACTAAATAATAAAAATGTACATCAGATATGCACAAAAACAATGGGTTTTGTTTTGAAAATATTTTGTTTTCTCCCAAATGGACCAATCCAAGCATCCCAGGACTGGTTTGGATATTTCCACAAGCACCTCCTGTTTTGAAAGACACATGTTCCGAAATGTAAGATTAGAATGTTCAGATCACTCATTCCAAGGGAAAAATTGAACATACCAGTGTTTCCCCAAAAATAAGACCGGGTCTTATATTAATTTTTTCTCCAAAAGACACACTAGGGCTTATTTTCCAGTTAGGTCTTATTTTGGGGGAAATACAGTACTAAATGCGTCTGTCTGGCTGACAATCTTAACTTATTTTGGGGGTAGGGCTTATATTACAAGCATCCTGAAAAATCATGCTAGGGCTTATTTTCTGGTTGGGTCTTATTTTCAGGGAAACAGGTTATTAGGTGAAAGTAGACTACCCAGAGATAAATCACTTAAATTTGTTTATAGCCATTATGCAAAATAATCCATAAAACACATTTATTGAGAACATATTTTCTGTTCTGCACATTTAGAAGGTAAGAAATTGCTGAAATAAGGCAAATAGGATTTTTATTTCATATCAGAGATTTCTAAAAAGCTAATATAAATTTGTAAGGTGGTCGATCAGAGGCAAAAGCTTTCTTACCTCATAATCCTTTAAAAAAATGTGTAGCCCACTTCTTGTTGCTATTTCCATAAGAGATTCTATTCGTATTGTACTATATTCTATTCAATTGTATTGTCCATACAATTCAGTGCACAACATAAAGACTCTACTATCAGCAATGTTACCTTTACAGTCGAAGTACAGCATCTTGCAGAAATATCAATTAACTATACTAAAACAATTAAGAGACCTATTGATTTTATTTCCAATAAAGAATTAAAAAACTTAGGTTATACTCCCAAAAAAATATGCCACTAAAATTAAAGAGGTATTTAAGCTAGTTAAACATTGTTTCTGTTAAAAATGAGGTCATTCAATGGAAGGCAGTTATCATTAAATTCTAATAAGCCAAAATGATCCTAGGCTGATTACCAATTTTTATCATGCAGTCAATATTGCAGAATAGTATTCAAGTTAAGTAAAAAAAATTCCCGCACATTTACAATATATAAAAACTCCCTCTCACATTTTTAACTGTTACAGTTTCCAAGATTCTGTTTTGGCCATATTCAGACACATTCCACATGAGTGACACCAACATTTTATTCTGGATAATTCATTACCAACTTAGAGAACTGAAAGTAAGACATAAGAAAGGTACATAAAAACAATCATAAAAACAAATTTCACAGCTGGTAACATATGTTTTCAGAAATTATTGCATAGTATTAAGAAACTGTTTTCAACAAGAATAGAAAGTAATTCCTAGATGCGTATCAATTTCAGGAATGTTTCTCTTCTTTCTGTACTCTTAAACACGGAAAGTAATGGGAAGAACATCCATTTGTTTATCAACACATCAGATGTTTAACTTATTGTGGGAAAATAACTCTTAAAACATTGCGGTAATTCAAAATTCTTCTACTAAGCAAATAGAATAGAGAAGGGGGAAGGCAGTGTGACATGGGCTAACTGATGAGTTCTTGTGCTGAAGCAGATTATTAGCATTTGATTGAGAACAGGTTTGGAATGGTTAAATGATAAAGCAGAAAACTGATTCCACATATTCAGGTGCAGCGGCAATCAAATATATTTAATTCTGACAAAAGTAGCACTGTAGTGGGGATTGCAAAGTCCAGCTCTTTTGGATATGTGTGCAACATTACAATATTGTACACATAGAAAAGGAGTAGGACTTCCATCAAACATTGCAACACTGTTTCTGTCAATCTGACACCCTTTGTTTCCCCCATGGATGGCTGCTATGCAGATAAGAATTTTCAAAGGCATAAAATTAAAGAAAAACATACATCTTGTTACTACTTCCAAAATACTTCTCTGTTTTTGAAAGCAAATAATAACATTGCTTACAGGAATATGGGTGTTGTTCCATTATAAATACTACACATTGTATTGTATAGGCAAGCAGAGATTTTGCATGTTGATCAGATGAACACACTTTCTCATCTAAGACTTTAATTACTTGTAAAACATTTCTATAGTTGTCTAGTTCATTATTATATCTGCACCAAGGAAAAAGATAATTTTAAAAAAATCATCTATTCCATCTTCATTTTAACATAAATTGTTTATTTCCCATGACAGAAGTTGTCCATGATCAGATACGACATTAAGTCTGTGAAAGTAACTATGTTTTAAATCATGATTTAAACTTTCACATGACAAAATTGCCAGTTTTTGTTCAATAAAAAATCAGAACATAGTTAGTCTAACCATGGAGAAACTAAGACAACTGCACTATTTTTGACTACGAGTAGCAATTTGCAAAATATGTAGAAGCCAGTGAAGTAATTGCTTCATTCTATAAATATGATTATATCTGTGCATATTGACATTTTCTGTATTTTCACTTTAAAAAACTGAAATAGCTTGTTTACATTTTTGACTTCTACAAAATATTATTTCAAATATCCAAAAACTGCCTCCCAAGAACCGAGAAACTGGCAGATTATATCTGTATTCAGAAGCTTCTTAAGATATAAATTTCATCCAGCACAATTACTGTTACCATAGTAAAGAACAATTAATACTGTTCAAGCATTTGTTGTAAAGATAGCTTGCTTTAGCTGTTTTGAAGTCTTTTAAAATACACATTTGTTCTTAATAATGCATTTGTGTATAAATCTAATATTCTATTCCCTAGTAGCATGGGCACAGCTTCTAACTGAATATCCTAGATATTTTTTGCTTCATCAGAAATTTATCTGTTAGAAGTTCCTTCCACTTTTCCCTCAATTCAATGACCTTTCTCTTTCAATTTTCCCTATATCAACAATTCTGGAAAGCTGGTTAAAATACAAAGACTGGCCCAAAATCACACAATGAGCTTCCAATACTTAGGTTGAGCTTGAACCTGGGTTTTCTTGGCCTACTCCAGCATTCTAGCTATTTTACCATATTGACTCAGTCTTCTCTGCCTCAATGGATCAGAATTCAATTGGACTGGTACAATTAACTCTGTGCTTCCTGACACTAGTTCTAATTCACCAAGTGCTTCCTGAAGTTAGAATGACCTCTTCCTTATTCATATTTTGAAAATTAGTAAAAGCAGTCTGGAAAATGGAATCATGGCAACTGAACTTATTTTTTATTGGTTTGAGACTTTTTCACTACTCATCCAAGCAGCTTCCTCAGTCTGAACAAGTTGGTTCAGCAGAGAGTCGTGAGTGAAGAAACTGCTTGGATGAGCAGCAAAACATCTAAAACCAACAAAAAATAAGTCCATGATTCAATTTTCCAGACAATTTTACATGGATGACTCAGAATCTTCATCGACATATAGTGTAAAAAAACCCTAGTGTTTCTCCAAAGAACATTCAAAGAAGAACAAAACTGATAGTAAATATGAATCTACCATAGGTGGATCATTTTCATTTGGGAATTCATTTTTTTGTAACCTACTTAGAGTCATTTGATGAGGTAGCGCACAAATATGGTAAAATAAGGAAATTAAAATTATAGGAATATCTTTGTTACCGATTCATTTTCTCCACAGCTCAGGGTCATCAATAAGTATGGTCTCACAGTAAAACATACTTTGTTCTGATTATGTTATGCTAACTTGATAGCCATTAAGACAAGAAAAGAAAGAAGAAGAAAAAAGAAGAAAAAAAGAAAAAATAGTCAAATTCATGTTTTGGGTAAAGCAAGGATCATAGGACTTAAACAAATCAAATATCTCTTGCTATATATTCAGAAGCAAAATAGCAGAATGAGTAAGGATAAATTAACAAAAAAAATGTTCTCCACTGAAGGAGAAAACAGAATCGCTTCAAGAACATTCATCACCTGATGAATGGCATCTCTTTTTGGAACAAGTAGGTAGGACCCAAATTCTCAACTTAACTTCCCAGAGGACAGATGTCAAAGACATCATCTAAACAAAATCTCAGAATATTATATTTAACTCAGAAAACAAAGAGGAAAAAATGAGTAAAGAAAAAGACAATCCTCATATTCTTGGGAGAATCTGTCAATCTCCTGATGAGGGCCACAGGCCCCATCCTGCTGTTGTTTAGTTTAGTTTTCTTTTATGATCTTGAAATAAAATCTCCAAGATATTCAGGAAACAGATACTTGCAGAAAGACAATTTATGTTTTCTCCTGAGCCTCGTAGAAAGCATTTGTAATTTAAAATTAACAGAACAGTTCTGCTGAAGGCAAAGTTTCCAGGAAGCAAACATTTCAATTGTAAAGTTTCCGAAAGATGCCCTAATTAATTCATGAGCCATAATAACTTTGCAAGTTGACATCAATACTGTCAACTCTCAACAGAACGCTATAGCAAAAGCAACCAAAGGGAGGGAGAAAAAATCAGATTATGAATACCAGGAAACAGGGATATGGTAATCTCATGTACTCCTTTATATCTGCCAGCCAAAGTGGTTATTGCCACTATTGCCCAGTCAGAGATGGACAACACAGAACCAGTCTCCTAGAACTCAAGTCACACAAGCAATCCAAGATTACCCTGTTGAAATCCAGTGGCAAAAGCAGAATTTGGCAGGGATCCAGTATTTGATAAGATACCTTCAAACCAAGAAACACTGCTAGCTAATCCAAGAGAGAATAATTACTCCACTAATAAAGTAGACATAAGCTTTAAAATCTAGAAGATCCTCAAACTTGACTTTTAGTTTTGAAGTTCTACTGGGAAAAAAGAGTTGAATGGGGAAACAAATGTTAACTGGGATTAACTTCCCAGTTTCATTGGCCAATTAATTCAGTTAGTCACCAGTAAGTAGCCCAGATTTTAATCCAATGTAAAAAATATGTACTGATGAACTATTAAGGGGACTAAAGAAAATGTAATTTCTTCACAATTTTCTAAATAAGCTTACCACATTAGAGATACCTTACTAGGTAACTCTTGAGAAGTAGCAATAGCAAACCAAAAATTAATACCTGAGAGACTCTAATTAAGTTTCTTCTTATGCATTCATCATGTAAAACAGGGGGTGTGAAACTGGTGGCCCGCGGGCCAGATGCGTAATGCGCAAGTCATGCCCACCCCAGCTCCGCGAAGGGGAAAAACATCGTGAAATGTCACGTGATGGCAACGTGACGCCACGAGTCTGAAACCTGTGATGTAGATGAGCCATCGCAACAACTTTAACTGTAATTGCTCATGTTAGCAATATTATAATAGAAGCATCTACAGTACAGAGGGTTTCTTGAAGAGGTGTAAAATGCCAGATGCAAATTTATATTTGATAAGGAGGGATCTGAAGTTAGAACTGTGCAGACATATAAGACTAATTATTCATACAGTAGACTAATTCAATAAAGCTTGTTTGCTAACTTATATTAGAAATTAATTGTCTCTAGTTTTGTTCTCATCATTGTTACGGCTCCTTTAAGGTAAAAGAAGGAAAAGCACACTGGGAGGTCTAAATGATTCTGGCAAGACAACTAATATAGCAATCTGCCAAAAGCAGCATTTCTGCTAGATTAGCCTCCTCCTCCTAATTGCCAAATTCTTACATGCTTCTGGCAGCAACACAGAGAAGGTCTCTGGAGGAAAAGAAAAGGTGTCATTTTGTTGCTGTAGTTAAAGCACTCATCCTCCTAGGAAACATGATCTCATTAATTCTGGGTTCACTTGTAGAAGCTCTTACCTGCAATGTTGAATATTTAAACAGAACATGTTTAACGTAACCTATTTAAGTCCCGCTCCATTGTTCTGAGAATCTGAAAGTACTAGGTAGCAATGCTGTTGTGACCCCATGGACCACAACTAAGTTTTCTCACAGAGCTAGATTTTTTTTTTTAATCCAAGATAATGGACTTGAAGTGAAGGTACCACCTATTCAACTCTTACATTATATGGATAAAAAGGAATTGGAAAGGTTCAAACACTTGGAAAATCAACCATGGGAATTATGGGAACAATAATCAAAAACATTTGGAGAGCACCTTGTTGAATAAAATTGTCTTACTATAGTACTTTATGCCTGAAGCAATGTCATAGTTTGTAACATTCCAAACTGTTAGAAATCAATGGTGTGTCTCACTTCAATTTTGATCATTAAATCAAAGATCAAAAACATGTAGCCCACTATGGGAACCTCAGCAACCTTCACTTCTGGTGACACTATAGCAGTGATGGTGAACCTTTTTTGGCTCGGGTGCCAAAAGGGTGCGCACATGCACGATAGCGTGCCTACGCGTGCCCACACCCATAATGCAATGCCCTCCCCCCATGCATGCGCACAACCCCCGCTGCCCCCTGCGCATGCTCACAGGCATCACTGAAGCCTCCGGACTTCCTGTAGTCCCGTTGGGCTGTTTTTTGCTCTCCCCAGGGTTCAGGAAAGCCTCCTGAAGCCTGGGGATGGCGAAAAATGGCCCAACGGGCCAAACAGAAGAAAAGATCGGAATTTACCAACTGCAGTGATTCGCTTAACTGTGGCAAGAAAAGTTGTAAAATGGCGCAAAACTCACTTAACAAATGTTTCACTTTGCAACATAAATTTTGGGCTCAAATTGTGGTCGTAACTCGAGGCTGCAGAAGTTGTTCCTGAAAACCTCTGACAGCGAAAAGGAGGCTGGGGATGATGCACACAAGTGAACTTCCGTTTTTCGCCGTCCCCGGGCTTCAGGAGGCTTTCCTGAAGCCTGGGGAGAGCAAAAACGGCCGAAAAGAAGGCCGAAAATCAGCTGGCCAGCGCGCGCTAGAGCTGACATAGGGCAATGCCTCACGTGCCCTCAGATATGGCTCCGCGTGCCACCTGTGGCATGCGTGCCATAGGTTCGCCATCACTGCACTATAGTCTTTATAATCCTATTTTAATAACTAAGGGTCTATGTAGAAATAGCTGCAGTATGTATCAAATAATTCTCCATGAAACACACATAAAGCTATCAAAAACTATCAGCCACAATTATATGATAAGAAAAAGGGAGGAACAAGACAGTTGAAAATATACATCTTTATATTACCTTTAATAAACAATTCCTGGAAAAGACTTACCGAGTCCAGAAAGCAGAGATACTCCCCCGAGCTCTGATCAATAGCACAATTTTTAGCAAAGCCAACTGTTGATAAAATAAAGTCAATACAGTATATGAAAATCAATGCAATTTATATTTTATACTTGAAATTATGTAACATTAAAAATCTCAAATACCTATACAAATTAGCATTCTTTCCAAAATAGATCTGAAGTATATTCTCATTAAGCAGCTATAGTTTGGATTGAGCACCTAAATAAATCCTGATTTGCATCCATATGAAATGACAATGTTTTCCTTCTCTTTCTATGTTTTGAAAGAAGCATTATAGTAAAGCTCCATTTAGAGTAAAGGTCCAAACCTCACACACAAGAGGAAAAAACTTATTTAACATTTCATTTCCAAACAATGGGCAAAGCCAAGTATTTCCAAAGCAGATTACTGTATACAATTGAAATGATTTGCATCAATGCACATTTGTGTAAGTATGCAATTGGTATTTTACACTAATTCCACTAATTTATATATGCAAATAATATTATATTAATTGCACAGATTCAGATTGAATGGACACCCCTACCATTCAAATTTCATTTAATCAAGGTTTTGTTCAGCTGCCATGGAAAACCAGCAATTCACAATTTATTTATGTAGAGTGCTGCATTATTATCCAAAGTTTTTGCCAATCAGAAGGTCAGAATAACAGAGTTGGAAGGGACCTTGAAGGTCTTCTAATCCAAGTCACTGCTCAAGCAGGAGACTCTATACCATTCCAGACAAATGGCTGTCCAATTCCTTCTTTAAAACCTCCAGTGATGGAACATGCACAACTTCAATAGTCAAGCCATTCCACTGATTATTTTTTCCATAGTTCTAGACTGAATCACTCCTAAAAGTTTACATCCATTATTTCTTGTCCTGTCTCAGATGCTTTGGAAGACTGCTTTCATATCACCTCTAGTCCTTCTCTTTGTTAGACTAGAGCAGGGGTCGGCAACCCGCAGCTCCGGAGCCGCATGCGGCTCTTTGGGCCCTCTGCTGTGGCTCCCTGTCCCATTACTGCTTGGCCCCGCCCCTCGCTGCTTTTAGTTCTTTTTTGGATATTTTTGGAAATCCGGGCTGAGGAACGATCGCCAGCTGCGGTGGAGGCTTCCCTTCGGGCGACCCTCCTTCTCCCCCTCCTCCCCTCATGACCCTCTGGACGGCTGTGGCTGAGCTGGGAGCGTGCGCAAGCGTGGGGAGACCGTCCTCAAGCGAGCGCCAAAGCGCAGGAAAGGCGGGCGCGGGACGGGTGGCTGCTCGCTTAGGGAGGGTCTCCCCGCATGTGCGCACGCTCCCAGCTCAGCCACAGCCTGGCAGGGGGTTGCGAGAGAAGAAGGAGGGGGGGAGAACGGTCAGCCGAAGGGAAGCCTCCGCTGCTGCTGGCGATCATTTCTCTGCCAGCCCGGATTTCCAAAAAGAAGAAATAAAAGACGTAGCGAAGCGTCCCAAAAAGAGCTTGCTAGCTTGGCCCAGCCGCGGCAGAGAGAGAGGGGGGGGAGAGAGAGACAGACATAGAGAGACACATACAGAGTGATACACAGAAGGGGTGAGAGAGACAGAAGAGACACACACAGTGATACACAGAGGGGTTGCGAGAGAAGAAGGAGGGGGGGAGAACGGTCAGCCGAAGGGAAGCCTCCGCTGCTGCTGGCGATCATTTCTCTGCCAGCCCGGATTTCCAAAAAGAAGAAATAAAAGACGTAGCGAAGCGTCCCAAAAAGAGCTTGCTGGCTTGGCCCAGCCGCGGCAGAGAGAGAGGGGGGGGAGAGAGAGACAGACATAGAGAGACACATACAGAGTGATACACAGAAGGGGTGAGAGAGACAGAAGAGACACACACAGTGATACACAGAGAAAGGAGAGATATACAGAGGGAGAGAGAGACACTGTGTGTGTGTCTGTGTGTGTGTGTGTGTCTCGCTCTCTCTCGCTCCCTGCCTCTGTGCCTCTTCTCACTGTCGGAAAGCCCTGCCACCCTGCGTGGTCTCTTTGGGGCTTTTCGCCAGCTGTTTTTTTCCCCTTCCTTTTGGAAAGCCAGGCTTTCTAACCCGGAACCATAACCCTCCACCACAGGTTGCGCTCATTGCTCCGCCAGCCCGGCTTTCCAAAAGGAAGGAGAAGAAAAAACAGCTGGCAAAAAGCCCCAAAGAGACCACGCAGGGCGGCAGGGCTTTCCGACAGTGAGAAGAGGCACAGAGGCAGGGAGCGAGAGAACGAGACACACACACACAGACACACAGTGTCTCTCTTTCCCTCTGTATCTCTCTCTCCCCATCTCCTCCTCTCTCTGTGTATCACTGTGTGTGTCTCTTCTGTCTCTCTCACCCCCTCTGTGTATCACTCTGTATGTGTCTCTGTCTCTCTCTCCCCCCGCCTTCTCTCTCTCTACCGCGGCTGGGCCAAGCCAGCAAGCTCTTTTTGGGGCGCTTTGCTACGTCTTTTATTACTTCTTTTTGGAAATCCGGGCTGGCAGAGGAACGATGGCCAGCAGCGGCGGAGGCTTCCCTTCGGCCGACCGTTCTTCTCCCCTCCTCCTTCTCCTCTCGCAACCCCCTGCCCGGCTGTGAAAAGCCCCAAAGAGAGCATGCAGGGCTGCAGGGCTTTCCGACAATGAGAAGAGGCACAGAGGCAGGGACTGAGAGAGCAAGACACACACACACACACACACACACACACACACACACACAGAGAGAGAGAGAGAGAGAGAGAGAGAGAGAGAGAGAGAGAGAAAGAGGGGGGAGAGAAAGAAAGAGAGAGAAAGAGAGAGAAAGAGACAGACAGACAGAGTAATGAGAGAGGGATGAGAGGGAGATAGAGAGGGAGATAGAGAGAAAAAATAAGACAGATAAGAGAAAGATAAGAGGGGAGGGAGGGAGAGGGAGAGAGAGAAAAAGAAAGAGATGAGAGAGAGAAAGATAGAGAGACAGGGAGATAAAGGGAGAAAGTGATGAGAGGGAGGGAGGGAGAGAGAGAGGGAGAGAGACAGAGAGGGAGTTACCTATTTCCCATAGAAAACACAGAGCCACAAAACCTGGGTAGGCGTGGCTGGGGGGTCATGTGACTGGGTGGGAGTGAGTGACATTGGGTTGGCCGTGCCCACCCAGGTTTTGTGGCTCCCAGTGTTTTGTTTTCTGTGGGAAATGGGCCCAAGTGGCTCTTTGAGTGTTTAAGGCTGCCGACCCCTGGACTAGAGAGTTTATACCCAGTGTTTGGCAGCATTATACTTGTGAGAACCCAGCAATTCACAATTTCCCCAATGGTATCAGCATATTTTATTTATTTAAGGGGGGGGAAAGAGACACAGATAGACAGACATCTGAAATCTTCAGATCACCAAATCTCAGAAGATTTTGGTATTCCATCTGAAATCTTTCAAACTATTGGACTAAAATTACAAAATTCAGTGATGTACAAGTTAGAATCTACTAGTTTAGGCCACAAAGATCAACAAAGAATTTTCATTCTCAATGTCTTTTGTTATAAAATTTAAAACAAAAATATTTGATTCATAAATTGAGACTGCAAACATTAAGAAAGTGGGAATAAAAACAGATTTTTCTAAGAAGGGTTGAAACAAGTTCCAATTCTAGTACTAAAAATGGATAATGCATACGTTCACAAGAACCTTTTTTTTTTTGTTGTTCCATTCCTGCTATCCTATACTTGTTTACAGTTGGATTGAAAAGATCGTATTGGTTTGTATCTGTCCACCTTGAGTTTAAACCTTTTCTGCAGGGTAGGATAAAAAAAAAACCATGAAACAAAATGTTTGGTGGGGCAGACTCTGTACAGGTTTTCTGGCTTGAAATTTAATTTTATTGATGTTTGAAATAAATAAATGATGGGTTTTAACAGCCTTTATATTTTGTATATCTATATTACGAAGATCTTCGGCAAAAATAAAACTATCACTTAAATAAAGTAAAATTATGAAAGCATAAATCCTATGGAAGAAATAGTTAATTGATTGTTCCAAAATGTCTGTGAAGATGGAGAAAAGCAATATGAGGGCTGAAAGGGTAATGAGAAAAGAAAACCACACAGACTTCAGAATGAAGCTTTTAAAAAGGAACATGGTGAAAATAAAGGGATATAAGAAGCAAAGGCTAAAAAAAGTCTTATTTTATGCTTGAGAATCTAATGAACTTGAAACAATAAACTCAACATAACTCCTATATGAACTAAACTTTGTATCCCTCAATTTGTGATTTCATGTGTGGCCACAGGAATGGAAGCATTCATTTGGTTCAATATGTTAACAACAAACACACACCAAATGCATTAGAATACAAGTATAAAAAGCATAGTTCAATCACTAAGCATAAAATTGTAGTTTTTGAAATTGTAAAGCAAAAATTCAGATGTCCTCTTTGATATATATTCATGTTTATTTGCCATTCATTATCACTTTACCCTGTATCTAGTATTTTGTTCTGCACATTTGTTTTTATATTTAATGTTGTTTTTCATAGGATTTTTTAAACATTTTAACTCATACTTTACATAATACTAACTCGTATTATTAGACAATAAAAAACTAAAATAATTATAATGCAAAAATAAAATATTTTTTTAAATGAAATAAACATTGAAATGAAAATAAACAGACAAGACAGTGAGCGGTGATGAGTTTGAGCCAAAGAACAAACAACCTTTTCATGTGAAATAATTATTAAGAGATTTAAGAATTAAGTTATTTGGGGCAAAGGAGGAACAACCTGTTGAAGTGCAGATTATTATAGAATAAGGTATTATATTGTACAAACAGATGTTTAAGGTACTAAAACAGTTTAGCCATCAGCTGTTCACAGCAACCTTTTTTGATATCAAGGCAACTGTGATTCCAGATATTTCATTCTGTACAAAAACTTTAAAACGGGACTATGAATCTTGCCTTTGGCGTGAGCAAGGAATGCATTGTGATACTGCTCTACTGAGGAGAGTCAAATGTCTGTGCCAGGCCTTGGCGATTTTGTAAGGCCTGTTCCATTACTGAAAAGAACACAGTTGCCATGGTCACAGGAGTAAAAACCTAAGACCCCATGAGATATTAACATTCCTCACTCTTGGAAAGAAGTAGTTTTGTGGTAGTTTCTTTAAAAGCACTGACCCTCTCTTTTGTGGGGAGTTTTCCCTTTTGTTTTTCTTGTTCCTTTTCCATGACAGAAAAGAACCAGAAATGAATCTTAATCCAGTGTAAACACGGGATGTGAAGACTGTCACATTGTTTCATCCCTGGGGGCTGGAGAGGGGCTTGTTTCAAAGGAAATACCCTCTACACATGCTAACTACTCATAACTACAGCAAACTAAATCACTAAGGATATAGGGATCAACAAAATTTCCAGCTAAACAGGCTCTTCAAATGTACATATTCTGCATTTATACCTAGCTATCCCTTTTCTTATACACCTTTCCTCAACTTACATAGCAAAACCTGAGAAAATAGAGAGTAATGTAAATAGAAAAAAACATTTTTTTTCTATTTTGCAGAAATAAATGTAGAATTTTCTAAAAAAAATATTCCAAAAAGTTTAAAGATTTAAAAATTAATTTCTAATTAATTTCTAATTAATTTTTAACTAGTTAACCCTAGTAACATAGAAATCACAAAACAAATACTTTTTTTCTGAAAATATATAAAGAGTCAACTTTGAAAAGTTTTAAACTAGTTTCAAGAGAAATTCCATTTTTGGAACATGTCTAAAAATGAAATTCCAAGCTTGTGAAACATAAATATGGAATACTTTAATGAATTACTGAACAATTCAAGGAACAGATAGAGATAATCTGAATTAACTGTAGGTTAATTAGCCTTAAGTATTTAACATATCTACTAAGCTGTTCTTGTTCACACTAGGACTAGACACAGTGTTTGAACAGGCTAGTCTAGTGTATAAATAAAACTGGGAATATTTTCTCATAATATGTTCACAGTATGTTACAAAAATGGCTAAAAATCTTTTTTTAATATTAAAAAAACTCCACCAAATAACATGGCTTTGGAAAAAGGTAATATTGAGAGAAGTGATTAATGGTACACTTTAATGCGAAGCTATTTGTTGCTATGGTGTTTTATAACACTCAAGAATGCTAGTTAGTAATGATAATCATACTAAGCCAAAAGACCCCACAAACAGTTATGGCTTAGTATTATGAATGATCCAGGCCTGACTTTGTGGGTCACTATATGTAATTAAAATCAAATTTTGAAAGCATGCATCCATTCTCCTTAAAATTTCTGGGTTTCAAACCAACAGAAAAGTTCCTGAGATAGTTACCCCTATTTCCACAATGGAGTATTGAATGTGCTGAATGTGGGCACATTTTGGGAATGTAGTGTGACCAGTATGTTGTGGATGTCTTGTTTCCTTGAGGCTTTGTATCACTTTTTTTAACCCTATTACTGAATGCATAATGTAAAGCACTCACGTGTCTTCTTATTGGAGCAGACAAAAAGTAAAAAATGAAATCAAATGAACTATATGCTAGGTGAAATGCAATTAACCCTGCTGGCTTATGGACACATATACATTACAAGTAGGAAAACAAGCTTTTTTTTTCCAGATAAGAACGGGGGAGGAGTTTCAAATGATTACAGATGGCTGAAAAACAGTGGATGCCTGGGATGAGTTATTTGCATGCTACATGTTAACCTTTTCTGTTTTGCCAAGAGTTCTCTCTTTTCTTCTATTTCCTGTCCATTCTCTTTCCCTTGCCTCATCTCCATCAAATTTTATTCCCATTTTTGTGTCACCTTCTCTCCCTTAAACAGCTACCTATTACCTTTATCCCAGCCCAGCCCAGCCCTTTTGTTTTCTTTTGCTTTGTTGCTATTGTTGTTTTGGATCTGATGGATAGAAGGATGAAAGAGTGTGTGTGTGTGTGTGTGTGTGTGTGTGTGTGTGTGTGTGTGTGTGTGTGTGTGTGTGTGTTTGAGCACACACTTTTAATTGTTCCTACCAATCAGAGTGGGCTGCAAAAGAAAAAATGGTTGGAATATTCATGTGAAAGATTCGTTCATTTTATAAATCGGGTATTTTATTTTACAGGCAATTTATTTTATTCAGTAGGTATTAAATTCAGTCAATATTATTTGAA
Source organism: Thermophis baileyi (assembly GCA_003457575.1). NCBI lineage: Eukaryota > Metazoa > Chordata > Lepidosauria > Squamata > Dipsadidae > Thermophis > Thermophis baileyi. Next base: position 2,226,396 of record QLTV01002664.1, read on the forward strand.
AATATTGAAAATACCTCCAGGACTGGGTTAAAGACTTGAATAGTCATGGTAACATATTGGGAAAACGGAAACACCCAAGATGTTTGTCTGTATTTAGAAATAATTTTCTTCTGACTATTTTTCATTTCTGGGAAATGGATCATCTTAAAGTCACATTTTTCTTTCTCATAAATAGAATATATACAAACTCTGAAGATATATATATATATACAGTTATACAAAGATATGTGTGTGACAGAGAAAAAGAGATGATTAGCATATCGGTTAGCACATTTTCCAGCCTTTTCTTTTAATTGCACCTTCCAAATAATCTTAATAGAAAAAGGCAATCCTGATTGCATTATACATTGCATAAAGTGTTTATAAGCTTACAAAAATTAAAGTGGAAACAAATTAAAATGTCTTAATAACATTCTCTAAATGCAATTTATTTTTTCTCCTGCTTTTTTTTTGTAGCCATCTCACCCAAAAAGTATAACAACTTTAAAACACCAGCTTTAAAACTCAATACAAACCATTCACAGTTCACACCCCAACAAACTGCTCTCCATTCTAGACTGGTTACACTTGGCAATTCAACTTGAATCCGTTACTTTCCAGCCATTTCCAACAACACTGGAGCTATTTGTTTTGGCTGGGATCACAAATTTAACATTATTCATACTTTTCAGTCTAGCATACAACCGGACTGGCTTCTTCCCAGCCTACAACAAATGCTTTTTCTTTACTGGCCTTTTCAACCAAGTTATACCTTGTACAAGAATAGATATATGTTTCTGAAATGCATATTAAAAATTGTCAAGAAAACAAAAAAAAACAGGGATATATTTCCAGAAATTTAAGATACAAAATATTTGATATTTTTTTTTGCCAGACAAGGCAGGGTGATTTATAGTGGATTTTTAAATGTATCCAACTGATCATTGATTTCCAAATTTTATTTGGCAATCTCCTCATTCAATTATATTTAATAAAATTTATTAATTTTGCAGTTGTGGCTTAATATTAGATAAAACTTCAAGAAGGTATTTCTCTTGGACAGTAAAAATGGAGCATTTAAGTCTAATGCATGTGCAAATGACACTGGATGATGTTCAAAGGAGCTGGGTTAGACCTTTAGTAGGATGTAAGTAACTGCATTCTCCAGAGGAAATCAGGACGAGTCAAAAAAAAAATCAAGAAGGCAGTTAGAGCATCACATAGCTCCACCTTTCTGTACTTGTCCAAGACAATGTGCAAGCAAAACAGATGAGCTTCAATCACATTGCCACAAAGTCTCTCTTCCTGGATCCCACTAGATTGCTGTCTTTAATTGACATGACTCATAATTAGCGTTAGCATTTAGACTTTAACCACTTCACAGTGCTTTACAGCCCTAAGCTGTTTACAGAGTCAGCATATTGCCCCCAACAATCTGGGTCCCCATAATGTGCTTCTTCTGCAATATCTAATGGGATGGGTAGAAATGATCAGGGAGAGGCAGTCCTGCAGACAACAACCTTGAGCCTGTGAGATTTGAACTGCCAAATTGCAGGCAGCCAGCAGTCAGCAGAAGTAGTCTGCAGTACTACGTTCTAACCACTGCGCCACCTTGGCTCTTGGTCATAAGTCACTGTTTTCAGTGCCCTTGTAACTGCAAACAGTTACTAAGCAAAAGTTGTAAGTTGAGAGCTACCTGCACAACTCCCAACTTTCCTTGCTTTCAGAAAGCAATTGGTATTATTGAAGTGAGCTTTTGCCTTTAATTTTGTTTGGGCAACTGCTTTATACTTTGGTATAAAGTACCAACATCACTAACAACTTGAACTGCACTTAGAAGCATACCAATTCAGCCTATGGAGCAAAAGTGTAATGTGCACACATTAAAGGACACTCATGAGCCGCCCAGAGTCCCTTGGGAGTTGGGCGGCATACAAATTTAATAAATAATAATAATGTGCCACCATTTTCTGAATCAACTGCAGCTTCTGGATGCTCTTCAAGGACAATTTCATGTAAAGCGCATTCCAGTAATCCATTCAAGAGATGGCTAAACCATCAGTAACTGTAAAAAGAATTTTCTGCTCCAAGTAAGGGCACAACTGGAACACAACACAAAGCTATGCAAAAGCACCCCTAGGCACACAGCCATCTAATCCTCAAACGGGAACTGCAGGTTCAGGAGAACCCTCAAATGGTCCTACTTAATAAGTCCTAGTTTGTTCAGCAACCATTATATTTGGGGAGACCAAAGAAAAAGCAAACAGGTTGACTTCTTAGCCATAAGCTCAATTATATTTTTACTGTATGTCTATACAAATATATCATAAATATCTCCTGATTTCTCATGCTGAGGAATATGTTACACCTGCAGTTTTAAAGTTCCTACCTCCACCTGGGTGAGTTGAGTAGTTTTCTCCCAGCACTACCCGAATGCCCGCGTCTTCCAACAAAATCTTCCATTTTTTAATTATATTTATAGAATTATCCTGGTAAGAAAAAACACCAAAAGGTTAATTTTTAACTTTTAAAAATTAAACGTTAACTGGAACAGGTATTCAAATTATAGTAATACAGTAAAAGTAAAAATAGAATATTATGAATGTACATACCGTACTAGAATCATTAAAAACAGACAGTTCAACAGAACCTTGGAAATCTTGATCCAGAACAGACTTCAGACATTCATCCAGCCAAGACTCGGCATTATAGACTGGCAGAATCACAGACTATCATGAATAAAAATAAATAAACCGATATGCTGCATTATCATTCTTCAAGTCCGATTTAAACAAATACAACATTTTTATTATGTATGCTATAGAGCAATGGTTTCTGAGCAGAAAAAAAGTATTATCCTTTTCCTCACAAATGATTCCTTTTTCCTTGTTTAAAGCTTGTGCAAACACAATTAATATCTCCCAGTGTTTATGTCTCTCACTTGTTCTGGTCCCTTCTTTCCAAAGCTATCTTGGTTCCTCACTATTTCAAGTTATTATCAGAACTGATTTGAGGACATGCTTGCTCATCTGAGATCAACAAAGAGGAGCTCTTTCTGAATATAATCCCATGTAAAGATGCAGATTTCAAACGAACTACTATATTCATATATGCACTGTATATATTTACTAAATGTATATCCCACATTTCATTCAACTGTTGAAGACAGTGATTCTTTTTCAAAAGTTACATTGGCAACTTTTATTTTAATATCCCCAACCTGCATCAAACAAAATGAGAAATTGTTCTGTAAAAGATATTAACAATATAAGTCATTATAAACCAATTCCAAATTTCATAATTCCAATTACAACTGAATCAGCAACTATTCTTTTTCAGAGTCAAATTTGAGCTACATTATATTTATTCCAGTATTCTTACATAAAAATACTAACAAACTTTGAGAAAACACAATATGAAAATGCATATCTTATGAGATAACAATCTATCTCATAAGAAAAACAACAGATAGTATAAGGAGTCAATTAATCTGCATCCCAATCTGCCATGGTGTGCACACTTTCCCCCTCTAGCAAGTGTGATGAACTCTTTTGTTGCAATGAACTTGGATCTCAGAACAGGAGATTATTCTTATAATTGCCCTGGGTTTTAGAAGCACTCGGCATCCACAATTTAGCATAATACAGACAAGCTGCATCATCCTTATAGTCTGAACTGGAAGGGTCACAGGGATGGCCTTTGACCTCATGCTGTGCTTTCAAGATGTTTCAAGGACCTTTAAAGCTAAGCGCATCAAAAGCGAAGGCTCTACCCTGCCAACATGTCAAAATAACCACAGGGTCACAGCAGGCAAGCATTTTGGCAGGTTACCAAGGCTCTCAGGAAATTTAGTGAATATTAAGAGCAACCTCACTAAACTGGTATCCTCCAGATCTCTTTTACTACAGCTCCCACCACCAACAGTAAGCTTAGTCAACTTAAGAGTTTGGATTCCCAAGCCTACACATTTTAAAAACAACCAAATGAACATTTTTAGAGAAATGTATTATTTTAGAACAATATTTAATACATGATTATTTTCAAGGATTTGTTCTTAGACATCTTCTATATTCTACAAATGGTTCCCACACAATTGGTTCTTTTGCTTAAGGCACAAAAACCAAATCATGTGTGTCATGGCTCAAATTATAAATGGAAAAAAAGGTCTGTCTTGAGTTGAGCTCAGCTCTTGTTACTCTATGGACATATCCATACTATTTTCTTGGCAAAAATATGAAGCTAGTTTCAGAATACTCCTTCCTTCCTTCCTTCCTTCCTTCCTTCCTTCCTTCCTTCCTTCCTTCCTTCCTTCCTTCCTTCCTTCCTTCCTTCCTTCCTTCCTTCCTTCCTTTCCTTCCTTCCTTCCTGTCTCACCTGGTTTATTTTTTCTAGTTCAACCCAAACCATTTAGTTGCTTCCACTTTCAGTGGAAATAAAGTGAAAAGTCTTAATAAGTAGAAAATTGAAATTACTTTTAAAAGCTGATTAGGAACTAATTATACATAATATAAGAAAGCCAGTTTTGTGTACTGGTTAAGGCATCAGGCTAGAAACCAGAAGTCCACGAGTTGTAGTACCACCTTAGGCACAAAGCCAGTTTGGTGACCTCGGGCTAGTCACTTTCTCTCAGTCTTAGAAAGGAATCAACAGCAAACCACTTCTGAAAAAGCTTGCCATGAAAACCGTAGGGAGTCTCTGAAAATTGGACATGACTGAATTGTAGAAAATAAAATTATATAAATATGCATGTGATAAAACTGCAGCTGCTATATTATACAATATTGTAAAAGAATAAGAGCAAATATTAAGCACACTGTTCTCTGTTTCAAAATATACAGTTCTGGGTGTTTTAATCCTTAAAGTACACAAAATTTACCCCATTGATGTCAGTGTATTGCAAATACACATTTGTAACCAATACTTAGATCTGTTCTCCTACACATCTTAATACAGAAGCATACTTAAAAGAAATGACTAATTGATGAGTTCAACCACTTTGCACCCTTCTTGATTACCATGTCAGTAGCAAGGTCCTTCAGTTATGTATGTACCTTTTTCATGATTAATGATAGTTCATGATCCTACATATATCTGAAATCTTGTATTTGGTATTTCTGCACAAAACCAGCCAAGCCACAGTGAATTTGGAAGAAATATGGAACATACCACTTGAATCCTACAATTTCCTCCTGCTTTCCTGTTGAAAGGAGCAACAGACTGCAATTCAGTGTTGCCAAAGAAAGGAGATGATGGACTGTGTGAATGGTCTTGCTTGATAAGTCCAGGATCATTTGCACAGACACGGTCTGGTAAAAGGGGAGGCGATTTACCAGCTTCCTGACAGACTGTTTCAGAGACATCCATTTGCAATTATAAATTCAGAAAAAATAAACCAAGACAGGACAGGTATAAAAGAAGACATGCAAACAAATAGAATGTGACCTCTCACAAGCAAGGATTATCATTCCGCTGGTGATTTCCCCCCCCCCTCTCTCTCAACTCCTGCTATAATTTCGGATTATATAGCTACATGATAATATCCTGATGAAAAAAGAAGCCCCTAGAAAACTCAAGTGAAGCTCGGAGGAGAGGATGAAAGAAATGCAGTTGCCAACAGAGAAATTTAAGTCATAGGGTTTCACCAATGCTGTACACAGGTAATAGAAGAAAGGGGGCACAGAAAGAGGAAGAGGCCACCAAGCAGGAAACAGGGGGCGGATAGAAAAAAGGTCGGCGAGTGCAGTGGTTTCGGCTCGTCTTTCCTTCCTGTACACGCTCTCCGGTCCGTCCGTCCCCCACCTCCCACACCACCTCTTTTGCGGGCGCCAGAACTGAGCAGGCACGCGCCCATCCACCCGGTTTCGCGGAAGAGTAGAGAGAGAAAGGCTAGAGCGGCAGCGGGGAGGGGACAAAGGCGGCCGTGTTGTTCCGTCGCGCTCCGAAAGCGGCAAACGCGGTTTCAGAGTCGGGGGAGGTGGAGCGCGGAAATGTAACACGAGTTAGGCGTATGTGAAAAGTTGCGGGGAGGGTATTGTTAGCCAGCGAAGCTTGGATGCGTCCCCTTTGAGTGCTCTCGCTACTGTATTACTTGTTTCCCGTAAGAATAGTTTCAACAGAAAAGTAACCCTTTGCACATGTTTAGAGGCACAGTGCCGATCATCTTTCCAAAGACGGAAGCGTCGAGTGCTGTGCCTTCATCCTGATACACTTTTGCTGAGAACATATACATGGTTAACGGATTGTTAACCCCCAGATGTTAAATCGCGCAAGGCGCTATTATTTACTTTTACTTTTTACTTTTATTTGCATTTCTATGCCGCCCAACTCCCAAGGGACTCTTATACCAAGCAAACTCCAATATGTAGCACATTGAGTGACCTTTTAAGCCAGATCTAATTCTAACTCTCAGAGAGCTTACGCCATACTGAAATATATATCAAGGTTTTTGACCATGATACAATAAATCAAACAATTGTCTCATTGTCTCATTCTTCTATTCGGTATCCTTTAAAAACTTCCCTTCCTCTCTCCCGACGGATCCGCGTTTCTTCTTACTCTTTGGAACCACCATCCGCCAATGTGTTTTTCTTCTAGTGAGTCCATCAATTAAAACCCTTTTATCCAACCATGTGTCCTCCAGATGTATTGGATTTTATTAATATTTGAAGCGGTTTTTGTTTTCAATCTCAAAGCTTACATATGTATCTATAAATGTTGATGTGGGTAAGCCCCATTTCTTGTTTGCATTAATTGTTGCGAATGATTACTTTTACTGTCTGTTGTCTTTTCCTAGCTATTTATGTTACTTATAATTTCATTACATTGTCTTATTTTGTTCCTAACGATTGTTAGCCACCAAGAGTTATGTACTTGACATGGGCGACCATACTAATAACCAAAATATTGTTTTAATCAATCCATGTTGAAATTTAGGTATTTTTATTAATGAATGGAGTAAGATTATTTTAAAACTGATTCATATGCATATAATGTTGGGGCTGGGGGAGTTATATTGGATGCCTTATAACTTTATCTGCCTAACTTCTCCCACACTCCTCCCAACGACCAGTGAGGTCGCACAGGGTCGGCCTTCTTCAGGTCCCGTCAGCCAGACAGTGTCGGCTGGCGGGTCCGTGGGGGAGGGCCTTCTCTGTAGCCGCACCGACTCTGTGGAACCAACTTCCCCCCCCCCGAGATCCGTACTACCCCCACCTTACTGGCTTTCCGTAAAGCCATTAAGACCTGGCTTTTCCAGCAGGCCTGGGGCCAATAACCTATGGATTGGCCCATGAATGCAGGTGTAAATGTTTTATTGATATTTTTAAATTGTACTTCTTATGTTTTTATCGGTGTTTTTATTCATGTGTTGTGAGCCACCCAGAGTCCTTTGGGAGTTGGGCGGCATACAAATTTTATTAATAATAAATAAATAATAAATAAATAAATAACTGATTTCCCACTTTTTTGTTGAATGTTTACCGTAAGTGAATCAATATGCTGTTATAATGTGTGTGGCCAAATGCAAGGAAGTTTTGACACTATCAGAAACAAATCCTGACATTTCTTGTTATGACCTTTTGCTTTTAGTATTGCCTACTGTATGATCTTTCTGAAGTTTTAGATATTAGTCATAACGCATGTTATCTTCAGGAGAAAAGCCTGAAGTAAATGCTCTTCAGAGTCATTTTTTCCCCTTCCTCTCTGAAGTTGCCTAATTCATGTGTAATGACTGTGTTCACTGTAAAAATGTGAACAACCATAAACTAGTTATATGAATACGCAGTAACTTTAAAATGATTTCTCTGAAACCAGTCCCCACCCAAGGTCATGCTCCATAACAACTTGCTTATGAAAGTATACAGTTGTGCTTTCGGTTGTATAAAATGAAATTTTGGAATTGACTAACACAAGATGTGCTGGCTTCCAGCTTAGTTGACTTGAAAAAAAGAGATTGGATCAATTCATGGAAATCATGAGGGTAGTGACCATTAGCCATGACAACAATGTGATTGTCTCTAAAGACTATTTGCTGGGAGAATAGTGGACTTCTTTGTGCAGTTGGTTGGCCATTGTGAGAATACACTGGAGAACAGACTAGATGGGCCAATACTAGTGGTGAGCTGCAGTGGCACAGTGGTTAGAGTGCAGTACTGCAGGCTACTTCTGCTGATCACCGGCTGCCAGCAGATCGAATCTCACCAGGCTCAAGGTTGACTCAGCCTTCCATCCTTCCGAGGTCGGTAAAATGAGGACCCAGATTGTTGGGGGCAATATGCTAACTCTGTAAACCGCTTAGAGAGGGCTGTAAAGCACTGTGAAGCGGTATATAAGTCTAAGTGCTATTGCTATTACTCCCATCTAGAGATACCAATTCCGCAGGGGTCTGCCTGTATTTTGTTTTACATGTAACTCTTCTGTATACATATATGTTTATATTTGGAAGAATTTCAATTTGAAGTTTGTTCCTATTGGGTTTCAGATATGTACATGCATAATGATCTTCATTTAATTATACTTATTTCAGGAGAAAGGATCCCTACTTATCTGTACATTATTTCTAAAGTAGATCCTAGAGTTAACTCCTACATTAAGGGAAAAGTGTGCACACATTTACCACTCCATATATGTTTATTTTTCCCTTTACTTTTTTATTTTTTTTTTTCAAATTGTATTTTAAATGTTACAGATTGAGCATTTTGTCAGATTGAGTAAGCCAGCAGAGATTACATGGAAGACAGCAGTTTATTAACTGAATAAAGGGATACAAGAAAAAAAATAAATGTTCCTTTTGGTTATGCTATATCTCTGGAATTTTAAATGTGCTAAACATTTTTTCAGGTTTTTAAATTTGTTCTTTTGTTCCAGTATTTATCCTAGTCACCACATAAGACTTGTCAACAAGGAGGCAAATTCTAGTGAATTTGAGTGCTTCCATCAAGAAAGTGTTATGCAAAAGTATCATAGAAGTAGTATGCAGAAGTTATTGCTTCTGAAGCAGGGCTGTCAAACTCCCGGCCCACGGGCTGGATGCATCATGCGCTGGCCATGCCCATGCCCGGTTTAGCAAGGGGGGGGGGGGAAAGTCCCGATAAGTCACCTCATGCCGCTATGACGACGTGAGTTTGACACCCCTGTTCTGAAGGATTGAGTTATCATAAACAGGGCTGCTGGACAACAACTGCTGGTACAGTAATGGAGAAGTTAGAACACTCCTTAGTCCTGATTACCATAATGTAAGATAAAATATGAGCTTTTATTTTAATAGTGGCAGTTGCTAGATTTCTTCTTTAAAGTTACTTAATTCTTATTCTCTAAAATTTTTCTAATTCTGTCTTCAATGACTTGTATCCTTGAATTACTGCCTATAAGTCGTTCAGTATCAGCCAGAAGAAGAGTAACAGGTGATGCAGAAAGGGGGAGAAATGATGTCACCTATTCATGGCTTTGTTTTTACTTCCCACTTGCTTCAGTTATGTTCACTATTGGCATGCAGCCCTTAATAAACTACCTTTAAGGGAATATGGCCCTTGATAGGAAAAAAAAAGACTTCTTACCCCAATTTCCATGAAGTTGCTAACCATATTATTTTGCTACATTTGCTTGACTGCAAATTTGTTATCACTTGCATGACATTGTTACGCTGAAAAGAGCAATAGGATAGTATTTTCATTAAACATGCTTTTTTAAAAGTAAGCCCTATTGAATTTATTGGGATTTATTTCTGAAAAAAATACAGACTGTGATTACATAAGCTAAAATATAAATGTATGTTATAACGGATGTCTTTAGAAAATAATGAACAGAATGCACTGAAGGCAACTGCTTAGGCCAGAGGTCTTCAAACTTGCAACTTTAAGACTTGTGGACTTCAACTCCCAGAATTCTCCAGCCAGCTGGCTGAAGAATTCTGGGAGTTGGAAGTCCACAAGTCTTAAAGTTGCCAAGTTTGGGGACCCCTGGCTTAGGCGCATGATTGAACTAACATTTCAGTTATGTAATGAAAAAAATAAAATAAAGCTATAATAGTGTTGGAAGAAATATCCATCTGGTTCAGTTCCAAGCTGAGAGAAAGGCACTGGAGACAAAATGGAGGCTGGAGGCTGATTGGAAAGAGGGTCCATTTATTGATGAAGCAGAAGCACATAGTTGTTCTGGGCAGCTGATCACATGGAGTTGAGAGTGGGGGGTATTTATATCTTCCCTTGGGCTTTGAACTTGAGCTTCCTGTCCCTGTGCAAGAACGTGTATTCTATTGGCTGTTGTAGGGATCATAGCTGGCTCTGTAGATTGTCTGAGCTAAGTTTGGTTGAAGTTTGGAGGGTGATGCAATGTCCTTAGGAGATTGTGCAATGTGGTGAGCTCTGCTGCTAGATGGTAATGGGTTAATCCTACCTTTGTTCAGACCTTGCTGCAGGGAGTAATGGATTACCAAATCTGCATTTCTAAAGCTGTCCCAGCTCAGTATCTGCTTGGGGGGGGGCAGGGAGCTGGGGCTCTGAGTTTTTGTCTCCCTTAAGATTTTTATTTCTCTTTTAGTGGAAATATTTTATCCTGCCTTTTTGTAATATTTCTCAAAATATTTCATTCTTCTAGGAGGGGTGTAGCTTCCCACAATAGAATAAACGAGAACATTCTTTTCTCTTTATGGGCATGTGGCTTCTTTGATCTTTACATCATATAAAGTTAAAACATTTATTAAACACTAGAAAATACTTGTAATTTCATATGTGCCTTCTAAATATCAGCATCATAAGATCTTAGTAAGACTGTTCATAGATTCTGTATCTAGTTGAGAAAAAATCATTGACTTCAATTGGCCAGCCATATATAAATGAATTCAGTATTACAGTGTTAGAATTTTGCTTTCCACAGTATATTTGAGAGGTTAAACATTCTGTTGTATAAGTACAGGAAACATCTGACAACTTAAAATGGGAAAGTGCTTATAGAAATAAATCATAATCTGACAAAGGAATGTACACACAACTGGAAAAAATCCATACCAGACGTCATGCAAGATAAATTGCACATGCAGTGTTATATGCTATTCCAGAAGAAAAGAAGATACGTTATAAAGAGAGTTCAAAGAATAAGACCCACAAATAGATATTCTCACTGGGCTTGACATTAATGTATGCCACAAGGACTGGAAAGTCAGTCAGTCACATTGGCTCTAACTCTGCCTAAGAGGAAATAAATTGGCTGGCTTGTTTAAAATATAGCTGATTTCTACCCTGGTAATAAATAAAAAGCATGTTCGTTCTTATGCATATTGTCTTTCACTGAATTATGTTCTTAATTTTATCTCGTCATATGGTTAATATAGCCTATGTTCTAAAAAAAAAAAAAATCAAAGGTCAGTATTTTTGGTTTCTGTGTAGAAATCAACTTCAGCCAAAATCACTTTCTGTGCAATAAAATAGTTTAATCATCAAATAATTCTAAATAATTTTGATTATTTTTAAATGTACTAATATTATCTAAGGAACATAGTTATTATGCTGGATTACACATAGTATGGCTCAATGCATCAATCAAATAGTTCAAGAAGTCAGCAGCGCATTCAGACTCATCTTTTTGAGCATTTGATATTGAGAGACAGACACATTTTATTTATATATTACCTTTGACTCTATTACCCAAAAATCAGATATTAAAACTATCATCTAATCACAATTCTACTATAATTTAAGCAACATTATTCTTCCAACTTCGAATAAGTCCTGAGAAAAGTGCCATTTTCAATTTCAGGACACCAGATTCCAGATGTAATAAGTAGGGTGTTCAATACCAAAAAAGTGGTAAATGAGAGAAGGCTTTGAAACTTAAAGTAGGCGTTCTAATCTATGGAAAAATTGATGCTGAGTCAACAGTCAACAGTCAAACTGAAAATACAGGAACGTGAAGTGCAATCACATTCAAATAGATGTTTCTCTGTTCAGTGCCTAGATTGCAAACACCAGCAATTAAAAAGTGGTATACCTCTCAGAGACCCACCGAATGTAAAGATTGATAAAAGGTAGACATAGCAGTAGTTTGGGAGAGATTCAGACAGCTTGATCCACAAATTCTGAACCTGCACCAAAGATTGGAAAGTGACCACACTACCACACTACCAAAAATCTGCTACAACAGTCCATGCAAAATACCAACCCTGAACTAACTGCTTAGCTATCTCAATAAGGACATGTTTGAATTTTCAGGATAATCAAGAACTTCATTACCATTGAACTGGCAAGAATCAGAAAAAGATTGAGGATGAACAATCAGAATGAAAAACAGTACATTCAGTATTGTGTAGATTTAATTTAAAGTGATAAGAACAACCCAACTAAAGGCCTCAGCAAAACAATCAGAAAAGGAAGCATGCACCACATCATCCAAAACAGGCACAGAAGAATACAGCTGGATAATGTCAGCTTAACTATGATAGTTAAATCAAAAAGAAGAAATCACAGAATCCAAAGACAGAGTTAATTGACTCACTGTGATACAAGTGATACAAACAGCAACAGACACACTCATTAATATCAGCATTTAAGCAATGTGATAAGGCAGTAGGCTATTCCTAACTAGGTGGATCACATATGAAAAAAGTAAGAATGACAGTTATCATTATGTACGTATGTATATATGTCTTAATTAATTAAACCATTGGCCAATTCCCCCTCTGGAGGAAGAAAGATGATTATATGTAAAATATGAATGCAGCAATAAAGTATTTCACTCACAATTAATTATTATTGAGATTAATACACTTCCTGCTTTTTTTAATCAAATATGCAGTACTATCAGAGGTAGGTTCCTACCGGTTCTAACCGGTTCTTTAGAACCGTTAGTAAACCAGTGATGATGTCACGGAACCGGTTCTTTCGGTGTCTCCATGGGCGCCGCCATCTTGGATTTTGCTTCTGCGCATGTGCAAAAGCTATTTTTTGATTGCTGTGGGGGCGCGCACACAGCGCAACCCTGAGCAAACCGACAGCAAAAGGATCCAGAATCCACCCCTGAGTACTATGCATTATCAAATATGCACTACTAATGTAGTGACATTGCAATATTCTCACTTCTATTAACCTTTCTCTTTTAAGTGGGATGTTGCATATTGTAGCAATAGGATTGGGTGTTCTTTCTCAACACCAGAAGTCATTTTTGCTAGTACTGCTGATATTATCTCTTGGACAAGAGAATGTCACTTGTGAATTTTCATAAAGAATGGTATTTCTTAAAAATGTATTTCTATGTAATTCAAGTTTTAAATATATGTATACAGGAAATGCATGAATGGTTTAAGAACAGCATGTGCATAAAACTCAGGGCCAGCTGAAAACTGCAATCTGTGCATTTTCTATATTTTAAATAGAACTTAATTTCATATCAGATTAAAACTTGTGTCTTTGCATTTCATTGCTCCATTTTGTGTCATTCCCCTTAAAGTTTGAGAAGATAACATTCTAAGTCTGGGATCACACCATGCATAATTTATTTAGCCATGTTTTATTAAAAGCTAAGTCTGGGGTCACACAACATGTTGCAAAGGTGCTTTTTTAAGGGGGAGGGGGGTTTCTTTGAAAACATTTCACTTCTCATCCAAGAAGCTTTTTCAGTTCTAACTGACTGGAGGGGAATGGAAAAAAATTATATTCTTTGCAGTCATTTGATTATTAGCATTCTGAGGGTGAGGTCATTAGTTCTCTGAGAGTAGTTGAGGCCATGGGGTTTATCTGTATCCTCAGGTCACCTGAATCAGAATATACATGGGCGTGGAACCTTATTGGGACTGCTGAAAGGACTGCATTGTAAACAGGAGAATCTCCATAGATATTCAAACAACATGCTAAATAAAAACCTAATCATGTGATACTCTAATATAATGAACAAATCCAAACAATATATTCCCAGCCTAAAAGTAAAGGAGAAATGTGCGTGCAGTACAAGCGTGGCATTAAACACCTCCAACTATAATGCTAGACAATGACAATGCTTGACAAACCTCAGCGCAAAAGTCATTTAAATAATCTGGACCTGCCACTATATGTTACAAACATTTGTTCTTAACTTTATTACCAGTATATTGGAATCGATCAACAAATCAAAAATTATGGATTTTTCAGACATGGAGTTTAGCTGAAAGAGTGATTGTAGACATTAAATCAAACCTTTATTATGGTCATAGACAAGCATAAGAGTAATTGTACAATACTGGAAAGTGAAATCTATTTCCAGTTTATATGAATGTTGATATGTGCTCTATGTTGACATTTGCTTTAGTTTAATTTTGAGACGGGCACAGGCAAGCAACATGGTCAAAGGTCTTAAAGCTGTTATGTTTTATGTATCACTTCAGAGACTGTATTACTCCTTTAATGCTATTGTATGTATTTTTCTGATTAATTTAAAATGGTGAAATAAAATGAAATAATCCCAAAAAAATTCTCTCACTCTCCATGGACATGTTGAAAAAATGTAAAGCAGTACAGTATGTAGCAGTCTAAATTTGACATTATTGTTAAATTTTCTGATTCAGTAAAAATATTGTGTCCATGTGTGTGTGAGAGAGAGAGACTACCTGTCTATCTGTCTATCATATATATAAACTTCCTATGTAGTCTTTTCATTTATTTAGCATCTATTGGAGAAGGAAAGGATCATACAGAAAATGAAATAATCAACTGTGTACTGTTTAAATATTGTGATTTCAGATTGAGAGACAGTACAACAAAGACACATTTTTCTAATGCCCAGCTGAGCCAACATGCAATGAATGAGCAAACCATAGTCAATAAAGCAAGTTCAAGACATCACTAAGAATGACTCAAAGAGTGTGGACATTGAGAAATATGGGAATGCGGTGCAAAATACCGTGGTCCTGGGAAGGCATATTTAAAAAAAAGAAAGACATCCCAAAAGAAAATTAATGTTTCTTAGCAAATATTAGAGCAAGGAGAAGGAGAGATATTTGAGCCTAACATATGTGTCCATCTCCGTCCAAACAGAACACAAAGTGTGCCTCAGAGAAATCAAATTATTTCCACCTCACCTATAAATGTATTTATTAATAATAAATCAATTAATTAATTTAATTAATTAAAATCAGTATATGTGAGGTCAAAGTAGTTATTATATTATTCAGAGTTCAGTTTGAGTAAAATTTAGCTCTTCCAAGGACAGAGCCAGTTTGGTGTAGTAGTTAAGGTGCTGGCCTTGAAACCAGGAGACACTGGATTATAGTCACTCCTCTGAGTTTAGGCATGAAAGCTGGCTGGGAGACTTTGAGTCTGTCACACTCTCTCAACCTCACTCACCTCATAGGCTTGTTGTTGTGGGGAAAATAGGAGAAGAAAGGAGTATTGGTGAGTTCACCACCTTGAGTTGTGTGTGTATGCCAGCGGTGGGTTGCTCCCGGTTTGGCCCAGTTTGGCGAACCGGTAGTGGCGGCGGCGGGAGGTTCCACCCACCCGCCCGGGATGGTTCTGCGCAGACGTGGCGCGCGCGCACGAGCGAACAGGTAGCAACGGGATTTACAACCCACTACTGGTGCATGCATGTGTGAATAGTAATAGCAATAGCACTTAGACTTATATACCACTTCATAGTGCTTTACAGCCCTCTCTAAGCAGTTTACAGAGCCAGCATATTACCCTCAACAATCTGGGTCCTCATTTTACCCACCTCGGAAGAAGGGAAGTTTGAATCAACCTTGAGCCAGTGAAACTCACTCACTCTCTCTCTCTCTCTCTCTCTCTCTCTCCCTCTCTC
>QLTV01002664.1:2243936-2255425 GCA_003457575.1 Thermophis baileyi
AATAGAATAGAATAGAATAGAATAGAATAGAATAGAATAGAATAGAATAGAATAGAATAGAATAGAATAGAATAGAATAGAATAGAATGAGAAAGGGGGACTCTCCTTTTTGACACGGTACACACATCCAACGTGCTTTCTCTTGGTATCATTCTGCAGTTTTTCATCCATCCATCCATCCATCCATCCGTGTGTGTGTGTGTGTGTGTGTGTGTGTGTGTATGTATATGTATCCATCCATATGTGTGTGTGTGTGTGTGTGTGTGTGTGTGTGTGTATGTATATGTGTATCTGTATCTGTATCTGTATCTGTACTTCCCCTTGTGTGTGTGTGTGTGTGTGTGTGTGTGTGTGTGTATGTATATGTGTATCTGTATCTGAATCTGTATCTGTATCTGTATCTGTATCTGTATCTGTATATATATATATATATATATATATTAGAGATTTACAGAAATTAGAGTCTATAGTTAACTATTTTTCAATGATTATTGTGGAAAAACAAAACATACAGATTTCTTTTACCAAAATGGAGTGAAATTTGTGAGCTCAGATTCTAATAAGGTTGAAACCTGCCTAATCTGATAAAAAGGTACAGGAGTCTGGCTTCTTCTTCTTCTTTTTTTTTTTTAAACCCTCAGAACCCTCTAATGTTCTCATGAGAAACAGTTATTCACTTTTTTTACCAGGGTGTAAAAATTCCAGTTGAATATCCCTGTCCATGTAATAAACTATTTATTTGTAGTTGGCATTTCTCTTCTCATCATATTCCACCAACAGTGCAATTTTCTTAGAATTCATAGTGAGGCAAACTAGTTAGCAGCTTTTTTAAAAAATAAAATAAAATTCTGATACAGCTTTGCCAATGTATGTTTTACAGTATTATAAAAGCAGTTAAAAATAAAGCTTAATACTAATAATGGTGGAAATAATGGTTTATCTTCCATTAAACTTTACAATTGTTTTCATAAGTTATTTTTAAAATAACTTGTGCATATGTGAAAAGCCACTGGGTATCACGATAATCTTAATTTCACTGTTAGAATTCTAGGCCAACCAATAGCATGGCTGACTCATCCTTAGGACCCTGATTTAATACATGCATTTGTTCTCAAATAAATAATATACTTTTCCTGGCCATGTTGTTATCTGATTAGTTGGGTATAATCCTCAATTTACACATTCTTGCCTCAGTAAGAGGCTGCTGGAACTAAGCAAACATTTTCTCTCATTTACTAAGACATCTCCTTTGTCTCAGCTCAGAGGAAATAAGTCGTGGAGACAAATGGCAGTCCAGCAATTGTCAAAACACACCTGAAGTACTTTATGTTGGTTTTATCATTCAGGAAATGATTGATATACAGTGTTTGTCCTATGACTTCCTGATATAGGATGAAGAAGATATCTAAAGAAACAGGTTTTGAGAGAGAGAGAGAGAGAGAGAGAGAGAGAGAGAGAGAGAGAGAGAGAGAGAGAGAGAGAGAGAGAGAGAGAGAGAGAGAGAGAGAGAGAGAGAGAGTGCTGAAGATAAAGAGGCACCTTCAGTGATGGAAGATTTCTCATTTGAATCAGAGTGGGCTTTTAAAGTTCTTTTAAATTGTAAACTTGAGGTTAGTCACTATACCTTTTTTGGCTTGCTAGTGGAATAAAATGCTTGAATTAAATCAATAAAGATTGTCTTCAGTTATTAACTGTGGGGAGGAATAGGGAAAAGGGCTTGTGAGCATCATTCATTGAGTTAATGCTAGAAAGCTAGATGTTTTCCCATTATAGCTGCAAATGATTGGTCACTTAAAGAAGTACAGGTAAAGTACAGGTAAAATTAATTAAACAAAAGTGATGCTTGTTCCTATTTTTAAAAGTGTTGACTAAATAATCTGTCAGATTAGTAAATATAATCATCAGGAATCTCTCCAGCCAATCTCATCTTGGCAGCATGCATGGTGATTTGAGATCACATGCTATTTGTCTTAAATGACTTCTCTTGCATAAATGACTAATTCCAAAAATGATGATAGGATAAAATTATGAATTGAAGTTATATGCATTGACCTATTAAGTTATGTGCATATGAGATAAATTAATTACTTTAGGCATATGTGATTAGACACAAATATTTGTTATTAGGCAATATTTTAGAGCTTCACCAAGCTTATTAGGCAGTCTGTAACCATATTATATCAACCCTCCCATTTCTCAATTTAATTAAGAGTTAATTACATTTTATGCAACCTATATCAACAGGGGAGCCTCCTATATAGATGGCTGATTAAGACTGTAGCCTCTCCTTTGAAATGCATTTCAAATAGGAGCCAAGGTGGCGCAGTGGTTAGAGTGCAGCACTGCAGGCTACTTCAGCTGACTGCTAGCTGCAGTTCGGCGGTTCAAATCTCACCGGCTCAAGGTTGACTCAGCCTTCCATCCTTCCGAGGTGGGTAAAATGAGGACCCAGATTGTTGGGGGCAATATGCTAACTCTGTAAACCGCTTAGAGAGGGCTGTAAAGCACTATGAAGCGGTATATAAGTCTAAGTGCTATTGCTATTGCTATTTCATCTCTGTTTCTCAGTGGAACATGATTGAATAGGTCATGTACCATGGCGCTACCAACCTCCATTCCCCTGTTCTGCCTTGCTTCGTAAATAGCTTTGAATGAGTCATATAGATGAAGATTAAATTAAAGCACAAATGCAGTTGATAGTATACTGAGTTCACTTTAAAGTCAATTATACGTTTCTTAAGGACATGTTCAAGGAAATGCTCCATTTATTATCGTAAAGTTGGAAGAGGGTATTTGCCTGTAGGTAATCAAACCCAGCCTCCTGCACAGGGTAGACTTTATATTAATTCTATTTCTTTGATAGCCTTGATATTAAATACTTTTGTTTCTCTATACATTCATAGTTCCATTGGCATTGAATTACAGTTCCCAGCCAGTTTTGCATGACGAGGACACTTCTTGCTGAACAAGATTTATTCCATTATATTAGCTACAGATAGTATGAAGAGTAATATATCCGAAGACTGATTCATCTAGATGTAATGATGGGCAAGAAGTTTTGTCAAAGCCATAATCTCTCAAGTTAAGAATAAGCAATCTTTTAGAGCAATTGGATATATTTGGAACATTGAAAACATAATGTGAGCACTCACAAAATGGTTGCCATTAACAGGAGATTTTGGCATTCATAACTTATGTCTTGGTAAATTACTGACACTAGTTGTGGTCAGTAATAAATATCCATTTACGACAGACAAAAATTGAAGACATTGCCATTAACTTTCCAGGAAGCTGTACTATACTAGCTTACTTGTGTCTTTATTTCTAGGAGGTTGATTCGGAAGAAAAGAGGGAGCCGTGGATGCAGTATTTCTGATATGAAGGCAAATATCGCTCTGGAATGTATAAGGGAATTGTGTAGTATAAGACATAACCCAATATCTTAAGGTTTTCAAGGCAGAGATGTCAGTTATGTCAACTACTAACCAATCTATTACAAAGCCAGTGAAGCATAGAATGGCAACTGTTGAAAGGTAAGAAAGCATGGGAAGACCATTGGCATCAAAAAGAACTACACTCTCATGCCGACGGAGGGCAATTCACCATTCAATGTTGCTTCATTCCTGTTTGCTGTAACGATGCTTACCTAAGTGTCTGTGTCTGAGAGAAATCAGCGGAGTCTAAGCCTAGCAGCCGTGTTAAGCCATCTGAAGTTGGGAAACCGAAACCTCTTCCTAGAGTAAGAAGTCTAATGTGTACACAATTTCTGCAACTCCTTAAACTGGGCTCACATTGCTGTGTTCCATAGCAGCAACAACAGCAGCATAGTTCCAGGAAATGTTACGTTTGGTTCAAAGAGTTGCCAAAAGTTACATGGGCATGCCTTAGCATGTTTCAGAACATCATATTTTGCCTCTGAATCTGAAGTGCGGTGTGCGTATTATTGGGTTAACCCCACTCATTTATTTCCATTTTACATATTATAACGTATGAAGAACTACGTCGCCTTAGAACCGATCTAAATGTAGTTCATAAAATTATCTGCCACAATGTCCTACCTGTCAATGACTACTTCAGCTTCAACCACAACAATACACGAGCACACAATAGATACAAACTTAATGTAAACCGCTCCAAACTCGACTGCAGAAAATACGACTTCAGCAACAGAGTGATCAATGCCTGGAATTCACTACCTGACTCTGTGGTTTCTTCCCCAAACCCAAAAAACTTTAACCTTAGACTGTCTACTGTCGACCTCACCCCATTCCTAAGAGATCTGTAAGGGGCGTGCATAAGCGCACCAGCGTGCCTACCGTCCCTGTCCTACTGTCCTATTGTCCTCATCTATCTGTATTCACTTTGATTATGTTTATGTTTATACCTATACCTGCTATCTTGTACATGTTTGACAAACAAATAAATAAAATAAATAAATAAATAAATGAAGATATCTTTCTATCATGCACAAGAATCCTTTCATGAACATTACATGCAATAATTCAGTAGATACATGTAGAAAAATGAAGAATTATCAAATTGTAGAGTTGGAAAGGACTATAAGTATCATCTGATCCAACCCTCAGGATTCTGAAAAACCATTTAAACCATGAAGGGTGGCTGTCCAATCTCTCCTTAAAAACCTGATATGGTTTTGGAAATCTGAATGCCTAAAACAAAACAAAAAACCAGCACAATCAAATGGAAAGGAATGCAACAGAGAGCAATGGTCATGACAAAAAAACCTCAGAGTTTGATAAAAAAAATATAGTATAACTCAATTACCTTTATAGCAGAGAATGCTGGAAAAAGAAAACAAAATCTGACAATGCTTAGCAAACAAAGATGAGCAACATTTCTGGTTTCTAGAAATTAATCTTGACTTGACTGAGACAGAAATGTCTCCCATGGTGAAAAAAACCCCTTCATTATGATATCTAAACATTGCCTTACAGATAATCATCGTATTGTAACTTCTGTTTCAGAAATGTTTTACAAGTAATTATACCTCATGTGATGTTTGTCATTGGTGAAGTACTAGACCAAGGATTATGTAATGTTTGCAATGGTGAAACTTCACAGACTATAGTCATTTAATTTATGTTCCATCTATAAACTCTGTAAAAGAGGGTCTGAAAAAGAAAATGGGATTCTATTTTCATAGAAACAGTGTATTTTGTTTAAAAACGAATAAGCTACAGACTGGGTTCACACATGGTAAATCATTGTTTAAACATAATTTATTGTATACAGTTTGAATAAACCACAATAGCTGGAACGGTACAGCCTAATGAGCCATAAAGTGCGCTTCAGAATGGCAGGATATACACTAAAACAAAACTATTTTTAATTCGTGTGCAGATACTTGCTACTCAAAGCTGTTTAAGCTCAGTAGAAAGATTTTACTCAATAGCAGATCAGGGCAGTCCACAAGGCATTTTCTGGAGACCATAAGGATCAGGCAGGCTTATAGTAGAAGAAAGCAATTTTCCAATAAGCCAGTGCCAAGCTGTTTAACCAAAAATTATACAAATGAAGGCAAATATATGTGTCTCAGGATAATGTTGCACGATCCAATCTGGGTCACTCACTGGGACCAGAGGTTTAATCTTCCAAGCTTTTGGACTCGTGCTTGATCCCATCCTCAGGGAAACTCTCTTGCTACCACATTCCGGCCCAGATTGGATCCTGCAAAAATTATACTTTGAAAATGGCTCCATGCCTAACAGCAATCCTGACATAATCTTCCCTTTGAGACTGTATTGATCAATCTAGTGGCTACATCTATCTTAGTCCCCCAAAATACAATTATAGGAAGACCATATTTTAATAGCAATTGTCCAGGCCAGGTTAAAGACAATAATCCCTAACATTGCCATCATCTCCATATTTTGTTCCAGGTAGTTCAGAGGTCTATTTTGGCCTTCCCCCAACTGAAATCTCTCTTGAAATGTTAGGGTTTTAACTTCCAACCTTCCCAGCCAACTTCATCAACACATTTGGAGCTGAGAGCACTAGAAAAACGAAGCTGCAAAGAGATTATCCTTGCATTCTGCTTTTTCCATGACTGATTCCTCCAGCTGTGCAAATGATGGTTTTGAAGAGTAAAAAGGTTTGAAAGTACTAGAGCAGTGGTTCTCAACCTTCCTAATGCCGTGACCCCCACCCCGCTGCCACGGCCCCCTCCCTGCCCCCTCCCCGCGCGTGATGAGTTGACAAAGGGAGCGTGGCACCAAGATGGCGGGCTAGCGCGCACTTAGGCGACCCCTGTGAAAGGGTCGTTCGACCCCCAAAGGGGTCGCGACCCACAGGTTGAGAACCGCTGTACTAGAGCAACAAAAGAATTTTAGCAGAGGATTTTGAAGAAAAAGTATTGACAGTAAATCTATGGGCAATCTTTTAGACCTAAATTAAAAGTACTCTTTTGTCAGGGATTAATGAGATTAATGGAAATAATCCCTGGTGGCAATGCTAAAATACTTAGTCCCTTGATTCTAGCCAGCATCTACACAGTAGTACAAATATCTGAATTTGGCTGGTACTTTTCAGCCATGCTTTGAAAAGAGAAGTAAATAATTGCAAAATCATTGAACAAATTTATAATCCTGTTTAGATGCAAAAATATTTTTTTCAATCTTGTAACGTTGCAACTGTTACAATATAGAATTGTTTTCTCCCCGTAGTTCTGACTGCATTCTGACTCTATTTTAGTTAAGTATCAGATTTGTTTAGCTTACTCTTGCTTTTATTGTGTCAAAATCCTGGGATTTTGCTTTCAGTGTAACTTCATGAGCTGGCTTTGTCTCTTGGTCTTTGATTATAAGAGCTTCCTGCCCAGATCTGGAATTGCAATACCTTGTTTATTTGCCACACTTCTGAACTCTTGTACTGAAGTCTGCCGGTTGTATTGCCAATATCTATGCCGGCTGGATATTTTGCAGCAAATGAAAAATTAAGTCTGCCAAGAGGATGTGCATCAAGATAAATATCTGTTTTAGCAGCCCCATAAATGGTTTGTAAAACAGGAAATTAATGTTTATTAGATGCAAGGTTAACCATAGGTTATCTTGTTTTTAATGTACAGGTCATCTTTGCTGAAATAAAGTTTCGAAGGGAAGGAATAACATTATACACATAAATATATATACAGACATACATACACATCTAAATCATTAACATCTCTACAGACACTAATATAGATCTTTCTTACAAACAATTTTTGCAAACTGCAAGCAAAATTGATTTGAGGTTTGGAGCAAACCACTAGCCTACACATTCAAGTATTCGTGTAAAATCCTGACCGATCAGACTCCACATATTCCAGCATTCCTTTTCCAACAATGGTTAACTACTTTCTAGACTAGCTGGGGCTTTGAGCTCATCCAGTATGATTAATGGTTAACAAGCTACTTTTTATTCAATCAAAACCTCATGATTTTTCAGGACAACCCTATTTTCTAAAAATCAAGGTATTGACTGAGTTCATGAAACACACTAAACATGGCAAGGAGCATATTCAAACAACTTTTTAATTCTTACCTAAGATTCTCTTAAGTGAGTTGCTCACCTACTTGAGCAACCCATTTCTATCTGGGCTAAAGAAAATAAAAAGCAGATTTATCCTTATTGGAAAAATATATATCCAGATGACTGACTATTTGTCCTTTCGTCCATCCATCTATCCATGCATCCATCTATGGAACCACGAACCCCTATCTTTTTTAGTTAGTGCAACAGCAAATTGAATGCTAGCTGGATTTACTAGGTTGGTCAGCCAGTTATTCATTTATTTATTTTTATTCATTTAGTATGCAACAGAAACAAGCAAAATAAAAACTGTATAGCAGCTGGATCAGGATCAATCTACTCTACAGGATAGAAAGAGGCTAATCCTTTGGCTCCTCTCTTTGGTATACTTTTAAGTACGAAAGACAAAAATGGAGCAGTGAAGAAGTAGTTCCATTTTAGTACTATTCCTGCAGTAACATTTTTCCATCACCATCAGCTAACTATTTATTTAGATACAGATAAACATCAGGCCACATTAAGTGCTGCTTAACCAATAAATCACATTAACGTACCACCTATAGTTAATAGTTTTTCCATCATAATGCCTAGGTTTAAACGGAGGATGCCAATCTGCAAACATCCGTAGTATTTCATACCAAGTGGTTGGTCTTAGACAAATGGTGCTTGCTTAAGATTCAGATATCTATCAAAACCACTGCCAGTAAATCTGGCAAAATAGAGGAGTGGAGACCAGTTTTCCCTATGCAGAAAAGCTTGCATTTCCCCATTCAAATGTGCAGTACAATCTGGGGGTTTCGCTGGACTTACAACTCCCCTCAATTATCAGGTGGCAGCTGTGGCCAGGAAAACCTTTGCACAGCTTCATCCGGTACAACAGTCACACCATTTCCTGGATCAGGATGTCACTCAGAAAAAAAGAACTCATGCCTTGGTCACCTCATAGCTTGACTACTGCAATATACTCTATATGGAGCTGGCCTTGAAGACCATTCAGAAGATACCACTGGGCCAGGATGCAGTGGTGCAGGCATTGAGGCCATGCATTGGTGTGCTCATGTGAATCCCTATTTGTGAGCTACACTGGTTGCCATTTTGTTTCCAGGTATGATTCAAGGTGCTAGTTATGACTATAAAGTCTCATATGGCATAGAGCTTGGTTACATGAGGAACTGCCTGTTTTCTGTCTGGCCAGTTCAAACAAACACTGCTGGTGCACTTTTTTTCTCTCAATTAAATGGAATCATATATTGGAACCTAAGAAGTGTGCCTTTTCTGTTGCACATCTGCCCTCTAGAATGAGGTCCCACCCATCCCAAGATCAAGGTGAATCCCATCATAATGATGTTCTAGAGGGTTAAAAGACCTAGCCCTTCTCCCAGGCTGGGGCAAGTTGGAACCACCTTTGAATGTGTTGTGGGCCAGATTCATCTTCTCATTGACTGTGTCTACTGTGTAGACCACACTTTTTTTTAATCTTATTCTTATATTGTGAGCTGCCCAGAGTCAGTCTGGAGTTGGGCAGTGCCTAAATCAAATAGGTAGGTAGGTCAGGCAGGTAAGCAGGTAGATAGGCAGGCAGGCAGGCAGGCAGGCAGGCAGGTAGACTTAGTGACAGATGTGGATGCAATCCTTTGGCTTCAAACTAGAAAGGAGGCAATAGGAATTGGCAGTGGGTACAGCAAAATATACCCTGATTTAGTTTTCTGCTAGTTCATGAATGAGTGGAGAACAGTTTAACTCAGCTTTTAATGTGTTATGTGAATAAGGCCAGTAATACCTTTGTTTGATTTGATCCTGAATACACTAAGGACCTTGGCTTGTTTCATACATTGTGCTAAACTATAACCTACAATTGACTAGATTCAAACAGTATACTAAATGAAGTGAAAAACGAAAAGCTTCCAGCTCTGCTCTGCTCCCCTCCCCTCCCCTCCCCTTTTTATTTAGAGTTTTATGTTTTTTTTCTGGCACACAAAGTCTTTGTGTTTTGTGTAAAAAGAACCAGTGGTGTAGTGGTTAAGGTGATGGGCTATGAGCAGGGAAAGCCACGTTCAAATTGACCCTCATCCCTGGAATCTCACTGGGTGATTTTGGATCACTCTCAGTCCATCCTACTTAAGGGGTTATTGTGGGAAAAACATAGGAGAGGCTGCTATGTATGCCTTAAGCTCATGGAATAATTCTTTGTAAATTATTGATTGCACATACTGTGGAGATTCCTGTGGCCTTTCTTCCTGGAACCAGCTCAACCCAAGTATTCCTAATCCCAATCTCTGCTTTCCAATCTTACCCACTATTGGGCAGAGGGGCTGAACCTACATCACACATCTAGAGTTTCCTTCATTACATAGTTCTTAATAATATGCAGCTTCCTCTATTATACAGTGGAAACTTCAATACTAAATAACTAGCTCAAGATCGTACATAACCTTTATTGTACAACAAATTCTATGATATAATCTGCAATGACTTCTCTTTTTTCTAATATTATAGCAATAGCACTTAGACTTATATACCTATCTAAGTGGTTTACAGAGTGAACATATTGCCCCCAACAATCTGAGCCCTCATTTTACCCACCTCGGAAGGATGGAAGGTTAAGTCAACCTTGAGCCGGTTAGGAAATAGGATGTCAATAATTAATACTACACAAATATCATTGTATTGAAACAAAATAATGTATGAAATGTTACAGCTGTGCAATACTAATAATAGACTAATAATAATGTGTACCTTCCCATTCACAAAATCCTCTTTCTCTGTTATGCTTGGATATACACATCTTTTAAAACAAGCAGCAATAGACATTGGAATTCTCAGTTCCCTTCAAACAAGACACACTCACGTTGGTAAAGGGGGAAGCTGTGATCACTTCAAATTTCCAAGTTATTATAAGCAACCTCAAAAATTAAATCCTTTATGTTCAGCCTCCCCAATCTAGTTCTCTTTTAATGTGCTAAACTGTAACTCCCATTGTCCCTCGCAAAAATGATTAAAGATACAACTTAACAAATCTGGAGCACATCAGCTTTAATTATATTATTTCGGGCCTTGAAATCCAAAGTTTCTTGTTTTGTTTACATTTCAGAAAGACTGTCCCACAGTTTCCCTAGCCTCCTATTCCTTATTGGTGAACCACAATTCCTCTTTCCTTGCTCCATCATGATTACTGTAGGTATATGCCAGTCTATTGTTAAAGAGATGGGGGCAACATGCTAATCAATCATTTTTCTTTCTATAAATATTTGAGGTTAAAGTAAAACTTACACTGTTCCCATTTAATATTTGCCAATGAGCTAATTTATCCTCTTTAGCTTAGTTCGGCACGTAATCTAGCACGTGCATTCCACACCTTTGGAATACATCCCATTTATTGCCTGGATATCTGCAGGCATGAAAAGGCCATAGTTTGGATTGTGGTGTTGCTCTTAGAGTCTTTGGAGACACCCCTCTTCCTCATGGATACTGATGCTTCGCTGAGTTTCCTTTGTGTGCATTTGTTTATATGTGATTGTACGTATACTTGTGAAAAAAATGCAGGAAAAGTACAGATAGGAAGTGCTCTTAAGCTCAAGCTCACTACTTACAGGAGTGATACTGTATAAAATATAAGAGGCATATAAGAGATTCTATGAAACTCTGACAAACTAGGCATCTCTAGACCTGCCCCTCTTTGTTTCATTAAAGTTTCACAGAAAACCTTGAAGAAAGGAAGCACGAGAGTTTCTTTGCATTCTACTCAAGTGAACAGGTCTGTTTATTTAATATTTGGAATTATGACATAGGCTGATGTTTGTGATAAGCAATCTTTTAGAAGTGAACTCTGAAACATTGCCCTAAGTAAATACATATATAATATTATTTGTAACTAAAAAACTGTGCTTTCTTTCTTCTTCTTCTTCTTCTTCTTCTTCTTCTTCTTCTTCTTCTTCTTCTTCTTCTTCTTCTTCTTCTTCTTC
>QLTV01002664.1:2255513-2318852 GCA_003457575.1 Thermophis baileyi
CTTCTTCTTCTTCTTCTTCTTCTTCTTCTTCCTCCTCCTCCTCCTCCTCCTCCTCCTCCTCCTCCTCCTCCTCCTCCTCCTCCTCCTCTCCTCCTCCTCCTCTTCCTTACAGCCAGACTCTTGTGGGTTATAAAGAATTCTTGAAAAGAAAATTAAAGTCCTGAGAAGGCAAGTTCACATTATGAAACAAGCCCAAGAAAACAAAGTATTGTGCAATATTTCATTTCAGAATGCTGCTGTTTGATACTGTTTTTGTCTGGTAATTAGATGTTTCATCTACTGCATTATCATTTGATGCAATTAAATGTAAGCCACATTGCAACTTTGCAATCAACTGATTTGGTTTTTCAAACAAACAAAAACCATAATTTGCAATACAAAATTGACATGGAAAAAAAAATCCACAAATAGATGGTCATACAATTATAAGATTGAAGCCTATTCCATCATAAGCACTATGGGAACATAATCCACAAACCAGAAGAGAATAACCTGTATTTCACAAGTATTAACAATACCACCAGGAGTGTAATGGGCTCTTTGCAAAACAGCACCAGTGCTGATGAACTACACTGCAGTTTTGCAGTTGGTTTCTCCCCCCCCCCACCCACTGTATTCATGAGCTTTGGGATGCTACTGGCAATCTTGGTGTATCTGTGTGCTGGTGGGGGCGGGGAGGTAATACAGGTAGTCCTCAATTTACAACCATTTGTTTAGTGACCCTTTGAAGTTAACATTAAAAAATGACTTACAACAGGTTCTCATACTTACAAGTCTTACAGCGTCCCTAGGGTCACTTATTCAAAATTCAGGCACAGGAATTTATAATGGCTGCAGTATTCCAAGATCATGGAATCACCATTTGCGACCCTCCCAGCCGACTTCCAATAAGCAAAGTCAATGGAGAAAGCCAGATTCACGTAGCAACTGCAATAATTTGCTTAACAACCATGGCAACAAAGATGATAAAATCAGGCACGACTCATTTAACAACTGCCTTGCTTGGCAACAGAAATTCTGGTCCCAATTGCGGTTGTAAGTCCCAATCACTACTTCAATACTATGAGAATAAGATACAGTACTGAGGGCAAGATTAGTTTGACTTCCATAGTTGCCTGGAAATAGCTAATTTAAGACAAGTCTTGGAAAATATTATTTGGGAGTGGCATTTCTAATATTAAACATACTAAGCCATGCACTGTTTTATTTAAATTCAGATGTGAATTTATGGATTGTGGTAATAAGTCTTTGATTTTCCTTCAGCTCTTCTTTCAGGTGGTGCCTGCCATATTTCTTGGACTACAATCTTCATTATCCACAGCTGGCAGGTCACTGAAAGCACCAGGTGGGGATAATGGGATTTACAGTCTGAATTGTTATTGTTTTTATTACAGTTATTTAAATCCCACTTTTTTCAACAATATAGTACGATTTTAAAACAAAAACTCATTCATCATTCATTCCTCAGTGACATAGATAGAAATAGTTTCATCCCCTACAAGCACTTGCCTTGCTTCTGCTAACCTTCCAACATCCATGGTGGCACCATGGTTAGAATGCAATATTGCAGGCTAACTCTGCCCACTGCCCAGAGTTTAATCCTGACCAGCTCAAGGTTGACTCAGCTTAATGAGGACCCAGATTGTTGGTGGCAAAATGCTGACACTGTAAACTGCTTAGAGAGGATTTTTAAAGCACTATACCTGTAGAGTAATATATAAGTCTAAATGCTATTGCTTATCACAGTGTTGAAAATTGGCAGCAAATGCTGGGAATTAAATGCAGCTTCTCTTAGACGTTTGGTAGCAAACAAAAGAAAATACGTAGATAATTTACCAAAGAGGTTAAAAATAATGTATGAATCTCCTCAATCTCCTCCTAAACTTTTCCCCAACTGGACAAAAAGAGTTCAAACATCTTGTCCTTTCTCCTTCAGTGACTGTATTAAGAATTGATGCAATCTGGTCAACAAGGAACAGTTTAGACATATTAATTATGGCAATATTAATGTATATATTTCTAAATATATGCAACAGGTTACATTTCCTAGTGAGCAATCACTCCACAAATGAAGGAATAAGATTTCCTTCCAAAGACGTCTAAAGGAACTCTGTATATAATGTCCTTAAAAAAACGGATGTGTAGTTTTTACTTCCTTTTAACGCATTTTTAGAGCTCTGTTCAGTTAAAAAGGTTAGAATAGTGTTGTCCTTCTGCAGTTAAGCTTTACAATGGTATTGTGTAATTGGTCATACTTGTTCATCTCCACCAATCTTCTTTTGCCATGCAATGCCAACTCCTATTTAGTATACATATTTACGTTGAATCCATCGGGATGTTTTTAAACAATACCTGTGCCAATCAGGTTTTCTGTGTGGTGCACTGAGGCACAAATTAAGACAAACTTTAAATAGCATGTTGTTGATGCTATTTAATTGCACAATTAACACTTTAAACGGTCACAACTGCATAATTTCAGATTCCACATCAACATTATTTTAAGTGTCTTCTTGCTCCAGGTTCAGAAACAGATCTTTAACTGGGCTTGTAGTTCAACTTATATCAGAAATTTGTATAGGTGTGTGGACAAACATGTATTATAAGTAAAATATAAGTAAAAATATCCAGGAAGAAGCTGTATACACTTCACAAATAATTCAGAAGTGGACCTTGAAGAAATGGACCCAGAAACTGCACCTTCCTGTTATTCATTAAAAATTGAGTTTACTGTTTGAGCTTGAAATAGAATTGTGCCTCTTTGATGAATCAGATTTTTTTGCAGATTACCACTAATAAATTGTTCCTGGAGTGATCAATATCTGTTCACTGATGAGCACATGCGAAGCTACAGTTTGTTTAAAAAGGGTTTGTCCAATTAACTGAGTTTATGAATCACAGTGATTGGGATGACACAATATTCTGAATGAAAATTAAGCAGGAAATATGATATAGTTTAGTACAATAAGTAAGGCCAGCCACTTGTTGATTTGATTAGCAAGCACAGTAAATAGCTGCAATTAGCAGGTACTTTCTTTGTAAGTAGATATGATTCTTATAGTAGAATATAGTACTTTCAAGTGGAAACCAATTATTTTGATCTGTTTTATTCTAGCATCAGGTTCTCATATGGTATTGAACCAGCCTTCCCTTCCCTGATAGATAATACTTGCTGAAAGAAAGGCCGGAAGATTCAATTCTGCTTATTCTAACCTCTCACCAACTTACCAATGAACATGTTATCTGATGAACGGACATTTCTGGGTAATACATGAGCATACTGAGAGATACCCAGAGTTGTGTTTCTTAAAATGAAGATCTTAATCTGAGTAAGGTTCAGTAAATTGAGACTTCTCTGCCAGTCATCAAATGTGCCTCATTCAGCAGTGCATTAAGTGATTTACATCAGTCATGCTATAAAATCGAAGGCAAGTACATAGATTTATTTATCAAATTTATAAGTATAATTTGCATGATGATGTCACAACAAATGACATCGTTTGCTCCACTAAAGTTTCATTCTTCCCACTCAGTTTTGTGTTCAAGTGCTGGTGCTTTTCAGAGTGGCAACTTGTCAAGCCACTTCTCCTTAACTGCATGCTAATGCCCAGATATAATGCTTAGAGATGCGCTGAATCAATTGTCCCCCCTCCCACAGTGAACATCTAAGGCCTCCCAGTGCAAATAGGAATTCAGTATTCACAACAAATTTTGCAACACCACAGAACAGTGGAAGCAACCCTCCACTAGGATTTGATCACAGTGTTTGCAAGAGGGATCAGTTTAATTAATGCAGGTAGTCCTCGACTTAAGACCACAACTGAGCCCAAAATTTCTGTTGCTAAGCGAGACAGCTGTTAAGTGAATTTTGTCCCATTTTACAACCTTTTTTGCCATAGTTGTTAAGTGAATCACTGCAGTTAATTAAGTGAATCTGGCTTCACTTCAGATATCCCTGTGGTAACTTTTCTGACAACACCTGCTTAAAACCCAAAAAGTCAGAAGGATCGTGACGCCTAGGGGTGGGTTCTGGATCCTTTTGCTG
Organism: Thermophis baileyi; assembly: GCA_003457575.1. Classification (NCBI taxonomy): domain Eukaryota; kingdom Metazoa; phylum Chordata; class Lepidosauria; order Squamata; family Dipsadidae; genus Thermophis; species Thermophis baileyi. The sequence goes on from QLTV01002664.1 coordinate 2,259,556, forward strand.
CTGGTTCACTCAGGGTCGCGCCGTGCATGTGCGCAGAAGCAAAAATGAGCTTCTGCGCATGCGCAGAAGCAAAATCCAAGATGGTGGCACCCACGGAGACACCGACGGAACCGGCTTGGTGACGTCATCGCAGAGTTGCTAACGGTTCTAAAGAACCGGTTAGAACCGGTAGGAACCCACCTCTGGTGGCGCCCCGCTTTCACGGTCTGTATTCGTACTGAAAAACAAGATCAAGCGAGCTTTTGCCCTTCTGCTCCGTGGGAGGTTTCTGTCCTCCCTGAGCTCGCCTTAGGACACCTGCATTACAGTTTGACAGGTGTACCGCCCCAGTCAAATTCCCCACCTAACGCTATCAATGGAGCGGGTTGCACCTGGCCTGTGCCGGGCGCTTGGAGCCGGAAGTAAGAGCCCCTTGGGGCTCGCCCCCCCGCCTCACCAGGTAAGTGAAAAAATGATCAGAAGCAAAGATGATCACATGACCCCAGGACACTGTCATAAATCTGAGTCACTTGCCAAGCATCTCAATTTTGAACACGACCATGGGGATGCTGCAATAGCAATAGCACTTATATTTATATACTACTCCATAGTGCTTTACAGCATTCTCTGAGCGGTTTACAGTGTCAGCATTAATGCCCCCAACAATCTGGCCCCTCATTTTACCAACCTGGGAAGGATGGAAGGCTAAGTCAACCTTCAACCTGTCAGTTTGTAATAGTCATAAGTGTAAAAAACAGTCATAAGTCACTTTTTTCAGTGCCGTTGTATCTTCAAACAGTCACTAAATGAACTGTAGTAAGTCAAGGGCTACCTGTAATTGGATCTGGACCCCTGTCTGGGAGTCTCCTCAGCATTACAACTGTTTCTATATACCGTATTTTTCGGTGTATAAGACGCACTCCCCCCCCAAAAGTGGGTGGAAATGTCTGTGCGTCTTATACAGTGAATGTTGCCGAAGCCCCGCCCACCCGCCGGTCCCCACCCTTCGGCCTCTGCCTCCCCGCAATTTGCCTCCTTGCAGCAAACAGCAAACAGCCTGATCAGCTTCAGCACACCTGATTTAGCACGAGCAGCTGATTGGCGGTTGGATCTGCCTCCCGGAATACCGCCTATCAGCTGTTCCAGGCTGCAGGGATCGCCACCACCCATCGCCGCTGTAGTCACCCATCGCCACTGCTGCCTATCGCCGCCTCCGCACGCCCCATTTTCGGCCTCTGCGCATCCCATTTTGGACCTCCGTGTGCCCCATTTTCGGCCTCCGCGCATCCCATTTTGGACCTCTGTGTGCCCCGTTTTTGGCCTCGGCGCATCCCATTTTTGGCCCGTTCCAGGCGGCGGGGATAGGCGGCGGCCTGGAATAGGCCGAAAATGGGGTGCACGGAGGCTGAAAATGGGTCATGCAGCGGTGGCGATAGGCAGCAGCGGCAATGGGCGGTGGTGGTGGCGATGGGTATTGGTGATCCCCGCAGCCTGGAACAGCTTATAGACAGTATTCCGGGAGGGAAATCCAACTGCCAATCAGCTGCACATGCTAAATCAGGCTGTGCTTAAGCTGACCAGGCTGTTTGCTGTTTGCTGCAAGGAGGCAAATTGCTGGGAGGCAGAGGCATTTTGTTTTCTTGTTTTTCTCCCCAAAAGCTAGGTGCGTCTTATAGTCCGGAGTGTCTTATAGTCTGGAGCGTCTTATAGTCCGAAAAATATGGTACCTACCGTATGTACAGCCCTTTTTTAAAAAATTGAAAGGCATTGAGCAGGTGCAATTTCATATTTTATACTTATTTAACCTCGGCACCATCAGGTCTTCAGGGATATAAGGGAGTTTACTCTGCTTAAAAAATGCTTAAAACATTTGCTTGGGTACAATAAATCATTTTTTTTCTGAAAAAAAAAGGAGAATATAAGGGATCCTCTGTCCCCATATGCCAATTGTAATATATTTATTAACTTTTTTCAGAGAAAATGTTACTGTACTTAAAAATATTCAAAGGCCTCGTGTTAGCAAATAAGGAAATGTTTGGAAGAAAGTGGCAACTAATTCAAATACTTAATGTCATTTACAGTATATAACTAGCAGTCTATGGGGCCTAACTTTTGGTACGTTCTATACCCGAGATGGCGAACCTATGGCATGCGTGCCACAGGTGGCATGCAGAGTCCTCTCTGCGGGCACGCCAGCTGTCGCCCTAGCCCAGCTCCACCGCACATGCGTGCGCGCCTCCTGTCAACCAGCTGGTCTTTGGTTGTCTGCCGCGAATACAGGGGGGGTCGGGGCACATGCGCAGGGGGCCCTCGCATTGTATTTTGGAGGTTCGTGTGCGTGCACACTCCCTGCACTCCGTTTTGGACCTGGAAGGCCTCCTGCCCCAACCTGGAAGCCAAAACAGGGCGAGGGGGGGGGCGCATGCGTGGGGGGCACATGCACAGGGGGCGCTCGCATTGCATTTTGGGGTTTCGGGCATGCACACGCACTTTTGCGCATGCGCGCGCACGCTTTGGGCACTCGGCACCAAAAAGGTTAACCATCACTGTTCTATACTGTATAGTTAATGTAGATGTACTAAAAGTGAGAAATATCTTTGAAGCTTTGATCACTAGCGTTACCCTAATGGGCTTTTGTATGTCTGAGATGGATTTATTTGCTCCTGACCTTTATCTGCTGTCTGCAGTGAACATTTGTGATGTGCAGGCCTGGATTTTGGCCTCAGTCTTGCCCTACTTGTACCAAGGGAAGCTATGAGTTGGCATGCATTTCCCCCTCTTCACAGTTGCTTCTCGATTTTTTTTTTTTTAATGTCAAAGCTTCTCCCTTCTGTACATCTCACATCATAGACTGCCTTGAATTTTATTATTTTAAACAATGTGCAATTTTTTAAAAAACGAAAAACACTCCTAGCAGAAGTTCCAATGTTCTTAGCTTCCTCTTTCTTAAATACCCAAAACCGGAGCAGTGAACGTTTAAAATTTGCTATAGAGGCCTGCGAGGATCCCCCATAAGGAAAGCCGTCGGTAGTTGTATTCAACTGGCTGCCGTCACTCTGAAAACGGAGAGAACTTTTTTCGAGTTTAGTTAGAAAAGCAAAGTGAAGAAGGGCAGGAGGGCACGGAATCCGCTCCGTAAAACGAAATCCATTTCCGGTTTTAGCCGCGGTCTCTGGAGTGGGTGGTTTCCGAGGCGCAGCGGCTCCCCGCCCTCCACTAAGCTTGGGACGCGGAGCGAGCGCCGGCTAGGAGAGCGAGGGCACTGTTGAGCCGAGTGGCCGGACTGCGGGGATGGGCTCGTGCTAGCGGTTTGCTCCGGCTCCGGTTTGCTCTCGCCATGTAAGCGCAGGCTACGGGCGCTCTCCTCTTTTCCCTCCTCTGCTGGATCCGTTCTAGGGCAGCCCGGCGGGGATCATGCGGAGAGCCCCGGCGCCCGGGCTGCTGCTCCCGCCGCCGTCACCGCTGTTGCTGCTCCTGGGCTTTTTGGTACTGGACAGGGGCTGCACGGCGCAATACTCGAGCGACTTGTGCAGTTGGAGAGGAAGGTAAGAAGCTCGCTGGGCGAGGGGCTGCGTGAGGTTGGCGGACTTGCCGCCGCTGTAAGGTGTGTTTCCAAAGGTGCGTCTTTGGGTCTTTGTCCGGGCATATCCCCGTTCCTGGGATCTTGCTTCCCAAGGTGCGCTCCTGAGGAATCTAGGCTTCAGGACACCCCCCTTCTTGTTCGATCCGATTTTCTCTGAGTTGGCGTTGTTAAGTCGGAGGCGATTAACGCTGCTTTTAAAGAGAGCGAGGACCCTTTGGGGCTCTTTCCTTCCTCTTATTGAGGTGGGGGGGGGTGAGGGGCTGGAGGGAGAGATGGAAACCCTACTTTGTTTTTTTTCTTTTTTTCCTTAAAGCCTGTTTCCCCCTCTGTTGCGATTGGAGAGTTTGAGTGGGGGTTCACAGCGAAACGAATGCCAGGCTTGGAAATCTTGGATCCAGGAGGGCTGGTTCTCTTCCTCCCCACTCCCGCTCCCCCACTTCATCCCAGAGCTGCCGGGTGTGCGTGTTTGGGAGTAGCGGGGGGGGGCGTGTTGAATCTTAGCCGTCCTCGAAACCGCTCTTCGGAGAAGTTTAGTTCGGAAAGGGAAGGGAGGAAGGGGGCGCATAGTTCCGTGCGGGCTTGCTAGCTCCAGAAGCTCCGGGACACATGGATTTGATTGTTGCAAGGGGGATAAAAGAAATCCCCCCCTTTTTTTCTTCACCCCTCGGCTGTTTGCTCTGATTTATTGGAAGGAAGAAGGAGAGGGACAGTTTGATTAACATTCCAGGAGTGTTCGGGATGAGTATATTGCCAAAGCAACGAGCGAAGGAGAGGGGGGGGAGGGGGAGGGAAGCCGGAGAGCGCTCAGCAGACAAAGGTAGACTTTCTCTCCTGACCACCGGAGCACCCTCCACATCTGTGCAACTCAACGCCAGAATAACATACTTTAAACTTGGTGACCTCCTACCTTTTTGTACTAACTTCAGCGTAACTCGGGCAGGCTTTTGCAGCCGCCCTCGAGAGGGGAAAAAATGGATAAGGGTTTATAATCGGCGTGTTTGCGAAGGTGTAAAGATTGTTTCGCCCTTATCAAACTTGTGACGCTGGGCTCGCTCGCTCGCTCTCTTTTGGCAGCGTGTAGCTATTTTTTTTTGGGGGGGGGGTCGCTCGCTCGCTCTCTTTTGGCAGCGTGTAGCTATTTCTGAATTAGCGCCGGGCTTGTTTATTTCCTCAAAACGCCTTGGATTACTAAAGTTGGGGTTTTTTTTTTTTTGGTTTTTTGGTTTGTTGGGGGTGGGGAGATTGTTTATTAAGATTGGAAACCTGGAGGTTTGCTGTATACGTTTTGAAGTTATTCCCTGGAAACTGTAAAACTGGCATGCCTATGTGGGCAAGGAGGTCTCCAGAGAGAGGGTGGTTAACGTTATCCTGAGTTCCTTTGGAGTTCACCTGCTATATTATATAACACCGATCTCATAAATGTTCTGAGCTGAGCCTCTGTCTCTCTTACACCTGTGGCATAACGTCACCGCTGCTACTTTAGATTTTAATCAGGATTGCTAAGAGAAAGCTCTTGGCCATAATTCCTTAGTTGCCACAGCCATGTTAATCGTCATGCTTGTGAAATCTTTAAAACTCCCTGGCCTCTAAATTTTTCTCTCTTGTGTCTTACTTCCCCCCTCCCCTTCAGTAATACAGCAACAAACAACTTACAACAAACAGTTCGTTTAGTGAATGTTCAAAGTTACAACATGACTTATGGCCGTTTTTCCACACTTAAACCGTTGCAGCATCCCTACCGACAGGTGATCAAAATTCAGATGCTTGGCAACTGACTCATATTTATGACAGTTGCAGTATCCTGGGGTTATGTGATCCCCTTTTGCGACCTTCTGACAAGCAAAGTCAATGGGGAAGCCAGATTCACGTAACAACCGTGTTACTAACTCAACAACTGTAATGATTCACTTAACAAATGCGGCAAGAAAGGTCGTAAAATGGGGCAAACTCAAATGTCTCGCTTAGCAACATAAATGTTGGGCTCAATTGTGGTCATAAGTTAAGGTCTACCTGTACTTTAAATCTGTCCTATGGTTTTCAGAAATCTTCTGTAGATCTGAAAAGGCTTTCATTTAGTCATTAATCCATGGCTAAGTGATGTGCATCTGCAACCTGTATTTGAAGCTTACAATTTATTTTTAAACAAGTAGAATGACAGTGAATGATTTCTTTGGATTTATGCAAACTGGAAAGTTTAAATGAATGGAAACTGGAGGCAATATCAGGGCAGTAGCCCCAGGCTTAAATGATGGGGATCAGATTTTTCAGAGGTGTGTGTGTGTGTGTGTGTGTGTGTGTGTGTGTGTGTTTTGCTTTGTTTTATGGAAGAGAGAACCCTTTTTGGAAATCCTTTGGGGAAAGGTTGAACTCTAGCTATCACAGATTATCTCACCTGTTAAGAATTGTCACATGCCTTGTAGCAAAATAATTCCATTATCTAGAAAGATAAGTCCCTGAAAATAGTGGCATGGAAAACTTGTTGAATGTCATCAGATAATTTTACAAGACCTGTACCTAAAACAAAGTTCAGCTAATATAGGGAACCATCTAAAGTTTTGCTGCCACATTCCTGTTGGTATGATTTGCTACAATTGCTTTGTGTAACAAAGCAAGCAATTCTTAGGCAACAGAGTTGTAATCATCATAGAATCAACTTCTCTCAACATCAGTATGATTTATTGCTCCAAATTAGTTGTGGACTCCTACACAGAAATTGCTGTGGCCACTGAATCAAGAATCTACACTTCATATGATTCACAAGTTTACTTGAACTTATTTTGTATATCTATAATTATAGATGTTGAAAGTATGTTAAAGACATTGTGTCTCAGTGTCCTTATTAGACCAAAGATATTCCAGACCAAAAATTCTTGGAGCCATCTTCTGTTTGTTCATGTATTGAATGAACAATGTCTTTCATGCCTGATTTTCCTTTTAATTAAAGTTCATAAATGTGTATGCATGAATTTGATCAAATATATGCCCCCTTTTTTTTGAACATGGGCATTGGCTTTTAGATTTCTCCCAAGATTTCTTTTAAAAATATCACATTTGATTCGGGTGTGATTATTAAGGAGATTGTGTGGGGGTAAGGTCATATCCTTATCTGGATTATCTTTTCCTAAAATTAATGGCAACAATATTTCCATAACATAAAATGGAAATATGATTTGGGGGAGGAGCAACCTAAAGAGCATGACTTGCTTTAACTCACTTCATAAAATAAAAGACAGAGGCAGTATTCCCGATTTATATCTGTCTCTCAGCTGCAACACTAAACCATTAATATATTACTCTACTGATGAATGAAGTCTCTCTTCTGGGCTTGTCAGTGTCCTGAATGCCAGCCACAAGGGATGTGTGTGAGCAGCATGACTCACTTCCCTGTTATGGGTCTTACCCAACACTTCCCCCCCCCTCCCCAATCTTGTCATTAAATATTTTAGTTTCGGGGAATGACGCATGCTTGCTGACACTTGCAATTGCACAAGAAAACATCAGATGTCTGAAAAATAGATGGAATTGATCAAACAGGTGGCTGTGGTATAAGTCAGACTGCTCTGGCCAGCAGAGTATTATAAGAGAGAGCCAAAGCTTCATGGTTTGAAGTCCCATCTCAGGCACCTTCAGGTAGGACTAGGAAAGTCCTATCTGGAACCTTGCTTGGCATTCCTGCCTGTCAATACATTTGGCTGTATGGAAGTTTTTCCTTAGGGCTACCTCTATCTTCCTAAATGTATTAAGATGCATAATGTCCAGCAATAGACATATGCCTCTGAGTCCTAGTCAGTAAGGAGCAATAGTAGGAGATGACTGTTGCCTTCATATCTTACTCATGGGCTTTGAGTAAGCTTTTTGTTGGCCACCAGTGCAAGGGAGGATGTTGGACTAAATAATAGTGCCTTGCAATAATTTAGTATTGAAGGCTCAAAGGGGCTTCGGTGTTCATGGAGGGGTTCATCCAGCCCCTCTCAGCAGTTCTTTAAAGTAGTTGTTTTTTTTCTTAATATCACACAGCAGCTCTATGATGGGGGGGGGGATGTTTGGTTTAGTTCCAGCAAATGCTGTGTGTGTATTCTCCCCTTTCTCAAAAACACTTTCCCCCCCTGAAGTACTGCTGATATGTCCTTAATCCAGTGTTTCTCAACCTTGGCGTCTTGAAGATGTGTGGACTTCAAATCCACACAACTTCAGGTTGTCAAGATTGCCTTCATTAAAATCCAGTAGGCTGCTATTATAAATTAAAAACAAAGAATGAACTAATGAATATGAAGGGATATATAGGTCACAAATTCAGCTTGGCCTTCTGGAAAGGCAAGTTCAGCAGGGCCAGTGGTGAGAGGGACTCGCCATTTTACTTCAAGAGGATCATAATAAGCTTCTGACAATGTTACTGATGCTGCAAAATAGCTTTCCTTTCTTCTGTCTAACATGAGCTGGTGGTCTCTGCTTAGAATCTGTTGACACGTGATGAATAAATAGGTATTAATGTGTACATGAGAATTTTAAAGAACTGTTAGCTTTTAAAATTAGGCTTTTAAAAAAAGTTTGGAGCAGTTGAGCTTCTCATATCCTAGGATAGCTGTGTGCCCTGCAGATGCACTGGGCTACAGTTCTCAGTATCCCCTGGCCAGCATAAACAACTCTGAATTCTGAAGGCTTTTTGTCCAGCCCTAATTGCCCATCTTCAAAATTCTGGCACTTTTTCTCTAAAGGTTTTTATACAGTGATTATCCCATTGTTGTATGCAGGATTACAGCCTATTCTTTCTGGCTGTGTAACCTTAGAAGTTATATTTGTTACTGTGGCTGCAGATGAGGTCTAAAGTACAAGCTGCCACTAATCTGTGGTATCCGGCCTTCAAAGTTAAAGATTTCAATGATAACAGAGGTGTAAATGCCAGGCCTTCCACTTAAATCAAGTTCTTCTAAAAAAACCCCCAAATCCTGTTTTTTCTAAGTTGTCAAGCTGTTCCGGTAGCAGGTTGGTCTTAGAAATGCCTTAAGTTCCCATTAGTAGTTATAAATAACATTGTTCTGAACAAAAAGGGGAACCACAGTTTTATATATATTCATAACTACTGTAGCTGTCAATGCATGTTTCACTTTGTAAGAATGAATATACTGTTGGCATATCTCGGTTTAGTTTGGAAGTAAACAAGGCAATTTCTTGTCTGTGGGTGGGATTAGGTAATTCTGAAATTTTTCCATTAAGGCTAATTTGAACTGAATTATATGGCATTATGGTCATGCATAGGTAAAACTAAAATACTGCATGGATGTAATAGTCTTCTACCAGCAAATGAGATGGAAGTAAGTTATGAATTTTGGTTGTCTTGTTTGTGTAAGAACGTTGGCCATTTATCCTTGCCTTCAAATCAAACCAACATCATTTTATATTTATAATGAAAGTGAATTTGCTTCAAAATATGGGCAGTTAACTTGCTTGGTTTAATACATTGAATAATCCTTTACATACAGTAGATAACAGGAACATGAGATGATTTGGCAATTGGTCCTGGAACTGGCTATATATAAATGTGGATTAGAGAAGTGGCTTTGTTCTTAGTTCAGACATTTGATATCACCATATTTATCCGGAAAGGAAAGATTTGTTAGTCCATCAGACCTCTTAACACCTTCTGATAATGAATCGTCTAACCTCTCTCTAGGCAGATGTTTTCTGTCTCCACCAAATCTTTCAAGCCACAGAGAGCCCTCCATCTCCACCAACTCTTGACAGCTTTAACTAGGTCATGAGCTTTTAGCCAAGTCAACTCAAGTTGTTTTGAAATGCATTCAGTATTGTGAATCATTCCATTCAGTAGGAACTTGGTGGATTTGTATCCTGACTTGCTTGTCTTTTTTAATTCTGCCTTATTCCTTTATGGTTTCTTTGATATCATTAGCTTCAATGAAAACAATGCACCCTCTTTCCTTTTAGTCACAAGAAAAGCTTGCAGACCTGTATTTGTGCTTAGTTCCAGAGTCACTTATTGCTAAAAACTTCAAAGCATGAATACTCTCTTGCTTTTCTTTCAAACTGAAAGGTCACATTTTGGCATTGGAGAAGTTTCAAATAATCCATGGTATTTTGAAGTGGGAACTTCTTCAACTCAGGAAATTACATTAAGGCCATTGATCAAGTATAGGTTGTATGTGGATTAATGAGTTTCAGGACTCAGTTTTTTTGCACTGGAAAGCTTTTTCTATTTTGGAACAAACAGAGTGCTTCTGAGCCAATTGCACTGACTTTATTGTGAAGAAATAGCAAATTCACACTTTCAAGTAGGACTTTATATAAATACTGTAGCTCTTGTACTATGCCTGTTCTATTCTGGCTGCATTCAGCCATGTAACAGTCCTGTAAGCTTGGTTGAATTATAATTCTCATTTGATAAATGGAGGTGATCAGGAACCCAGAATTGGTAGGATCAGCAGTTGGTGCCTTAAGAAGTGGTCTTGATTCAGTTCTGAGTTTAACTTGCTGCCACAACAATGCATTGACATTTTGAGAAGAGTATTCTTGTAATCTGCAACCATATACACCAACAGATCACTACTTTTTTTAATACTTAAAACTGTCAATATCTCAATTGTTCCACTGAGAGTTACATTTCTGAAATCAGTGAGAAGCATGAAGATCAAGAACTAGCTCCTTCTCCCATAATCTGTCAGCTCTTGATGTGACTGACAAAGTTAGTATTCAGCCAATAAAATGATGTTATAATGATGCTAATGATTAAAATTTAAGTTTCTTGGCATTTTCTCATGAAACCTCTGGATTTTGTTGCATCTCCAGTATGGCAAGCATTTTATTTTAAATAAGAATTGTATGTTTTCCCTTGTTTTCTCCCCACACTCCAAATCATATCTCCCACAGCTAATTTCTGCAGAAGATTAACATTAACATTTATATTATTAAAATTGCTTTGATCACTTTTTTATGTAATGTATTGGAAATCTAATGTCTGGTTATGGTACGTAAATGCATTTATCATGTCGGTTGGTAGGATTGTCACATAGCGTTGGACTTGAGGCTGAAAGTTGTGTCTAATCCATTTTTCTCATAAACAGTTTGGTCTTGTTGCTTAATTTATTTTATGGAAGGACTTAGTTTGAACCTTACTCCATGGTTTGGAATGGGCTTGATGTTAGCAGACTTGATTAATTTGGCTATTTGAGTCAAGTGCCAATACAACTTAATAGAATTGGAAGCTTTTCTAAACCCTTAAAAAAGCCTGAAGCCATTATTTCATTGTAGTTTTCCACAATCGTCTTTCAAGTCTTTCACAGTGGCTTTTGTCTGAGTGCATATAATATTCTTGTAGAATAAATCAAGGCACTTTCATTATAATGTGTCTATCTTTCTTTTTTTCCTAGTGGATTAACTCACGAGTCCCACAGAAAAGATGTTGAACAAGTCTACCTCCGTTGTTCTGAAGGAACCATAGAATGGATGTATCCCACAGGAGCATTGATCGTCAATCTGCGACCCAATATTATCTCTTCCTCTTACAAACATTGGACTATTTGCATAAAACCTTATAAGAACTCTGCAGGAGCAAATATTTATTTGGAAAAAACTGGAGAACTAAAACTACTGGTCCAAGAGGGAGATCACAGACCTACCAGAGTGTATTGCTTCAACTTTGACCAAGGTGGGCTTTTTGTTGAGGCTACCCCTCAGCAGGACATTAGTAGGAAGATTACAGGCTTCCAGTATGAACTGATAAGCAAGGGGATGGCATCTGATTTGCACATGATTTCCGGTGAGTTGTTACTTCTGTTTGGCCTTGCATCTGATTTACAGTTTGATTGATTTTTCTGTTTGTATTTGAAAGGTAGCAATGTTGCTCAATCCCAGGGCTGTTCAGTCTTCCAAACTAATTCTTTTTACAAAAGAAAAGTGTTGAAAACTTTTAAATATAAACAGCATATATAAATAACTTCTTAATAGACCTCCTCCCGAGTCTGTCTATGCAACTTTTTGCTTGTTCAACTCCAAATGTCGAACTTGTTTGCTTTGCAATTGTTACCTTGAGGTGCGAGTCACATACCGGTTTATCCATGTTGTGGGGTTGCTTCCCTTTCCTGCTTTCCTTATGAATATATTTAGATGGTGAGATAGGCTTCATCCCAGTTTAATAACTTAAAAGAGGTACACCTATTTATGGGCTTAAGGCTTCTTTATACATGGGTTGGTTCTCTATATACATCTTGCTTCCAAAAAAGAAGTTGGCATCCAAATATTAAAATCGCATGCCCATGATGTTCCATGCATCCTGTCCGGCAATTCACCCAGGCTGTTGTTGCTCATCCTTTCCCCTCTCCATTTGTTTGTTTTTGTTCTTATATTGGACTATTTAATCTTTGTTGTGGAAGAGTGATGGTTCCTTCCACCTCTCTAATCACCCTACAAGGGTCACAGTACGTGTGTGTATGTATGTGTGTGTGTGTACACACACACACACACACACACACACACACACACTTTTATGTGGCAAATACAGTAGATTCATCATACCTTCCTCCTCCTATTCTTTAAATGCATTATAACTGCCTTGCAGTTGAAAATCATTTTGAGTCATTAACAAACTATTCATCCACTGTTGATGTCTCTGAAAGCAAACTTGGAAAATAAGGGCACTTGTAAGTGCTACTTCCTTCCTAGAGGCCATCACTGATGTGCCAATAAGTGAAAGAACCGTTGACTTAGCAATAGCACTTAGACTTATATACCGCTTCATAGTGCTTTACAGCCCTCTCTAAGCGGTTCACAGAGTCAGCATATTTCCCCCAACAATCTGGGTCCTCATTTTACCCACCTCGGAAGGATGGAAGGCTGAGTCAACCTTGAGCCGGTGAGATTTGAACCGCCGAACTGCAGCTAGCAGTCAGTTGAAGTAGCCTGCAGTGCTGCACTCTAACCACTGTGGCACCTCGGCTTCAACAGTCTTTCAGAGCTAACAATTTATATTTTCAACAGTTATCTCTTGCTTCTAGTAGGATGTACTACAGATATTAATAATGATTGCAACACAACTTATTTTTAGTTTTTGGCATGTTTTTCCTTATTTTTAAACAGGCTCCATTTTTCATCCGTGCAGCCAAAAATGTCTTCTTGTATAGAATTTTTCTCTCTAGTTTTTTTTCCCCCCTTGTAAGGTTGACTTGGTTCAACTCTAAGTATTAGAAATGTCTGCTTTGTATTGACCTTGATGTGTAGTGTCTTGACCTCTGGCTGCTATAAAACTGTAATGTCCCTTAGTAGCTGATAGGTGGCGCATTTGCCATTATAACTAACTTAACACATCTTGCTTTCAAAAACATTTGTATTTCAGTAGCATTGACGATCAGGCTTTTAAAGTTTAATATTTTAAATATGTCTGTCACTGCTGTAAAATCACAATTTTTAAATGTGTTTTGAGAATTTTTCCCAAAGATTTATCTTTGTTTTGGAAATCAAACTCTCCCCCCACCCCACGTTTTCCATGTCACATACAATATAAATGCTGTCCTTCGATTGTTTCTTATTGTTATTTGCCTTAGCTGGCTAAACCTCTTAGAACATGTTTCTATTTCTTTTAGTTGGCAGTCATTTTTTGATAGTTGGATATTGTTTGGGACATCTGAACCAAACATTAGCTCAGCGGATTATTTTATTGTGAACATTTAATGACAAAATAGGAAATATTTTATCCCTTAGGATATTGCTCTTTAGACGTAAAGTTTTGTTTTTAGTCCAAATTCTAGTTTAGTTTTCCAGATTTGTATGCATCTCCTGGAATGCAGATGTGTAACTTGGTACCCATAGTATTTCCCCTGGTATTGAAGTCCCATTTTCTCTATATAGTGCAATCATAGTAATATTTGTTAAATAAGATTTTCTTCCCAGGTAAATGCAGATAGGATTGTGGTCTTAATCTGCTCTTTTGAGGAACTGAAAGTAGATTGCGGGTTCTCCCCCACCCCCCAAGTCAGGCTTGCATACAGTAGATCCTAGTCTGACATGAGAAAAATAGTCACTTTGTCCCTTTTTATGGATATATTCACATGCTGGACCTCACCATCAGACCTACTGACCACACCTGAAGCTCTTATAAACAGAAGAACACTGACACCGACATCCCCTAAACTCTGCTGAACAGATGTGGTATTCACTTACTTTCCCTACTGGTTCGCAAATGTGAGTGTGCGCGCGCGGCTTGCACCCATGCGCGCGGCTTCAAAACGTGCCTAAATAGGATGGCATAGCGCTGGGGCAGGTGGGCAGGCCCACCCGCAGGTCGCCACTACCGGTTCGCCCGAACCGGTCCAAACTGGCTGAATATCATCTCTGCTGCTGAAGATGTTACCTAGCCTGGTAAGGAAACATTTGGAAACCAATCCACAAGCTCGGAGAATGAACCTTCACCCTCATCCTATACCCGAGCTACACCCGAGCTAGATATTTGCCACTATTGCATGCTGTTTTTTAATAGAACAGAAAGGAACTGGCTCTAAAGCTTTCAAAAGTCTTAAAATTGTTAATCTACCCTTTTCCTAAATGTTTTATTTTTTTAGTAGACTGACTGCTTTAAAAAAAACACGTTCGGATGATATTATTGGAATCTGCCTTTATTTTTGTTCTGCTCTCGTCCTAATCCAGCTGTGATCAAAGTTCATGTGTCATCTTATCCTACTTTAAGGCCCTGCTATGCCCCTAGTCATAACACTGCTGCGAGAATCAATACATAAGCAAACTGTACTTTTGATTGATACATTCAGCATTTTATTATTTGACACTCTTCTTTTGACTCGGTCTGCACTTTGCAAATAACTGCTGTGAAAACCACTGCCTGTGAATTAGCAGCACATGAACATTGTGTTGCAAATGAATGGATCCTGAGCTGCTATGCTATATAGCATTATCTATTCAAATTGTCCAGTTTTTGGAAAGTGCTGAGAACAGAATTGGAGCAAGAGACACTACTCTGAATGAAGAAGCCATGGTGGATTTATTCCTACACTTTTTGAAGGCCGTGTTTGTTGCCATGATGACAAGTCCTTATGCTTATGATTGATAGAAGCAACTGTACCTTTCTTCAATTCATCACACTTTATCCCAGGATGAGTGTGAGGCAATATTGTTATGGTAATGTCTTGAGTTCCTCTATGGTAGATACCAACATTCTTGTCAGTTCAAGAGCTGGGAATTGAACTGCTAGTTTGCTGAAGTTTGCTATCTTATGGTTAGAATTACATCATTAGGAAGAACTAATGCAAGAGTTGCTCAGAAATTCTGCAAGGTTGAAGAGCACGTCATCCTTTTGCTGCTTCTGTCAGTTTTTCCTATGAGCATGACATTAGGAAAAACGCCATGCTCAAAGTGCTTTTCTGCATTTTCATCAATAGTTTCTTATTATTATTGTAGTAATAGTCTTGTAAGCAGTTGGGCAGGAAAAGCAGGTGATCGAGACTCTAAATTATCTAAAGATATTTATACAATAGAGAAGAAAGGTTTGCATCAGGAAGTTGAACACATGAAATGCAAAAGTTGTTCCTTCTAATGAAGTCTTTCTCAATCTAATCCAGTATGAACAGATTGTATTTCCAATTTACCTATTTCAAATACCAGTAGAGACAAGTACTTTATTAGCGGCATTACTGATCACTGTGAAGAAAATTAAGAAAATCTATAATTTCCTTTCTGTCCCCAATCACAATGTGCAGTTTCATCAGTTACTTTAGAATGAACAGAGGGCATTTGGTGAAGAGTTTGTCAAAAGTAACAACTGTGCATACACACACTCTAAGAGTGTTCTGCCTAAGTTTGTTTTTTAATGAAAGGAAGAAAAGTTGGGGGTCCCTTACTGAGTTTGAATAATCTTCCTTTGCAGCTGTTCATCAAGGATTCCAATCCTTTTATTCATTTAAAAAAGCACTTTAGTTTGTGACAGTTTTTTCCATGTATTTTAAGTGCTTAAAAATGTTCAAGCTCTTGGTTTTCCCTGAAAACCTATTCCTGTTCCAGAGCCAAGGTCTGCAAACTTAATTTACTGGAATTCAGAAATATAAAGCCCTGTTACCTTCAGGGTTTTTAACATATTTTTTTTACACAGGCAAGTTAAACTTTAACAAACATTTCTTCTATCTTGATGAGATCTGTTTCTTATAAGGCAGCTGGTTCTGCTGGTTAATGGGCTTCCTATATTTTAATGTCCAGTATGTAGTTTTAGGAATTTATAAATGCCAACATTCAACCATAATCAAGTTAAGGGATAATAACCAAGCATTTCCCATACGATTTTTGCTGAATTGAAGGAATATGCCCCTTGGGTATAGTACTTCTTCAGGTGTGGTGTAAGGATTTATGGGGGTGGTGATGAGATGGTCTCTCTCCAAACATCTGCATGTGATAAATTATAGACCGGTTCTGTGTAACAGCATTCCCCTACCAGCTGTATAGGATCTCTTTTGATCCTATGATTCAGTTCTACTTCCTAACAGGAAAGTATAACTATTTTTTCCAGCTGTACTGTATATTGTTGAAAAAAACATAGTAGTCTAACCATAAATGTCATACTATCATTCTCCTTAGTCAGTGATGCAGGGGTGGGTTCCAACTTACCTCGCTGCCGGTTCGCTCCCTCCCACGCTGCGTGGGCGTGCTTCGTGGGCGTGCACACGCTTCACGCACGCGCACATTCGCAGTAACAAAAAATCCAGGGGAAAAAACAAAGCCAAAAAAAAGATGGCGACCGCATGCACAGTGCCGGAAGCCAGCTTCTGCGCATGCTCAGAAGGAAAAATAAAATAAAATTAAATTGAAAAAAAATTGAAAAAAAATCGAAAAAAAGATGGGGCCCCCCACGGACTGGCACTAACTGATCCGGTTCGGTGACATCATTGTGACATCACCAGTGGGTCGCTACTGGTTCGGGAGAACTGGTCCGAGCCGGGAGGAACCCACCCCTGCAGTGATGGCAAACCTATGATACATGTATCACATGTCATCATTTACCAACACCCAACAACCATTCTTGCAAGCTTGGCCAAGAATGGGGTGGGCTCTTGTGTGGCCTCCAGGGTGGATTTGATTTAAATCTAGTCAATTTAAATCACAATTTAAATCACTAGTAAAAAAGGCTTGATTTAAATCAACTCGATTTAAATCATAATTTTTAAAGAGCAACTGTCATCTCTGTCCCACAGCGGCTCCTCCTCTAATCTGCTGTTGATTCAACGACAGTCCCAATATTGCAGAATATACAGCCTCATGCTACATAACTAAGCTCCATTTCATGCTGAATAAACTAAATTATTAATGTATCTTAAATAGAAAACTACCTTTAGATAGATTTTTTTACTCCAAAAGCATTTTATTAAAACAAATTTAATAAAAATAAAAAAAATCCGATTGAAATTTTAAAAAATCCATTTTTTAAAAAAATCATTGATTTTTATCCACCCTGGTGGCCTCCAGAGCATCTGCACATGAACAGGGCTTGCTTTCATGGGGTTTTCAGATGCTGCGGAGATTGCGCAAGTCTCCAGACCCTTGGAAAATTGCATGAGAATGGGACCTGCTTTTGCGCACACAGTTGCATACAGCTGTTCAGGGTAGCTTAGATGGGTGGGGAAGTAGAGAATTGTTTCTCTTTTGCTCAGAGGCGGTCAAGTTAGGCACTTTCTGAATGTTTGACAGGCCAAGTCAAAAAGGGTTGCCATCAGTCTTTTAAGACATGCCAAAAGGGTAATCATAAGTAGTAGTTTGTCAGCCTCAGAATCTGGGACCTATCTGGGTTTAGCACACCCTGCTATATAAACAAGCTCGTTCAAACAAAGCTACAAATATAATTATGAAATTTAACCAGAATTCCTTATCTTCCTTATTTAGTAAAGAATGCACTCCATAAGAGCTACATGGTAGTTTTATTACCCAGTAATTTTGACTGCAGGTGATCAAATTTTATAGTTAGCATGGCATATTTAATGTTTACACAGAAGATTTATATGAAGGAAGGCTTTGTGCCTGACTCATTGTTTCTCCCGGCTCTTGCACTGTTCTTTGAAATTCCTCTGAAGTGCTGACCTCTGGATTTGCTTTACTTTGATTTTTTTTTTAAATTAAGACCTTCTGTAGCGCTTTCTTATCAGTTGTATGGGAACATCCCTTTAACAGCATTGTTATGGGGGCTCCAGCTAAAATATTGTCATGTTGACTCTTTAATTCTAATTATCAGTGGATGGGCTCCAGCTAAAATATTGTCATGTTGACTCTTTAATTCTAATTATCAGTGGATGGGATTATCCACTACCAAGCTACCAAACAAAAATAATTTTTCCAATCAGTGTCCAGCTTCTTGGATTGATTCCCCGTCAACCGATAATCTTAGAAATCCCTGATAATTTCACTGTGATTATTTAGCAAGGAAATGAAGGTGTCTCTGATTGCATGCTATAATAAAAACAATCATAAATTCTTTTCAGCTTTTCACAGGTCTCACGTTAAAAATATTGTGGGCTCAGGTGCACAGGAAAATGCTAAGAGCCTTTTTGGATATGAATCAAGGTATTTAATCCTTTCAGGACTGAACTGCCAGCATTTAGTACTGGTTATAGTGAAAGCCTCAACCCTGGTAATGTCCATAACAGAGAGTACAATATTTTCAGGATGAGAAATAACTATTTGGCCTAACACCAACATTTTAATTAGGCTTAAAAGGGTAGCTGATATGCCTGGGCCAGATTCTCTTGTTTTTCACATTTTACTTTAAATGTAATCCTCTTTCCAATAGCAAAAATCCAGAAGGGCAGGATTTTTGAAGTAAAGAAATGCCATTTGAACAGTTCTTAGTTGACCTTAAAGAGTCATAATTTGCCTTGGTCTTGAAGTAAGACTTGATTTTTCCTCCTTGTTTTTCCATGTTTGTTTCTATCTTTAATGTCTTTGCAGTTGTTGTTGTAATACTGTTTATTGCCTCTTCGAACAGCTCTCTGAAATTCTTTGCTAAGTTCCTGAGATCCTTGTCTTTCTCGGGTTTGCATTTGGCTTGGACTTCTCTTCTTGGCAAACTCCACTGTTCTGACATCCAGTTTGTTTTCTTCTATTTCTTGATCTCTTTCACATTCATTCTGAACAACCCTGATTCTTTATGAATGAGTTTCAGAACTTCAAAGCAACTCCTAGTGTTCTTCTTGACAATGACGTACATATGCTAAAGATCATACTGTGGAAACTTGTTGGCTTTGTTCTTCCACTTTAGCTTGATTTGGAACTTGCATGAGAGCAGTTCCACAGTCACCTCCAGGACACAATTTTGCTGTAATAATAGACCTCTTCCATTTTCTTATACCAAATAAGACCAAATAATTAGTCAATTTGATTTTAGTGTACTCCCTCTGATGGATAAAAGTGTTGTTTTCATTGTTTGAAAACTGTATTAACAATGGGGGGGGGGAAGCCATTGGATTGACAGAAACCAATAATTTGTTCAGGCCATATAATCCAACCCCATTTTCCTCCTCCTCTTTCCAACTGTTTCTAGCCTCCAGTTAAAAGCAGTACAACTTGTTTGCCTGTTCCGTCAATTTCAGATTGAACTTAAGAGCCGAGGTGGCGCAGTGGTTAGAGTGCAGTACTGCAGGCTACTTCAGCTGACTGTTCAGCAGTTCAGCGGTTCAAATCTTAACGGCTCAAGGTTGACTCAGCCTTCCATCCTTCCGAGGTGGGTAAAATGAGGACCCAGATTGTTGGGGGCAATATGCTGACTCTGTGAACCGCTTAGAGAGTGCTGTAAAGCACTGTAAAGCGGTATATAAGTCTAAGTGCTATTGCTATTGCTAACTTTACCATAAAACTCATTCATCTCTTCTCTTTTATATTTTGCATCAACATAAACTTGGATAGCTGTCATATTAATGAATTGTCCATGAAGTCTAATTGATATTATTCAGTCACTGATCATGTTGTAATCAAGTACAGCTAGTCCTCGACTTTCAACCATTCATTTAGTGACCATTCACAGTTACAATGGCTCTGAAAAAGGTGACTTGTGGCACGTTTTATGACCGTGGCAGTACCCTCCTGGTCATGTGATCAAAATCCAGGCGCTTGGCAACTGGCTTGTATTAATGACAGTTGCATCATCCTGTCATGTGATCACCATTGGTAGCCTTCCCAGCTGGCTTCCAACAAGCAAAGTCAATGGGGGAAGCCAGATTCGCTTAATAATTGCATGATTCAGTTAACAACTGCAGTGATTCGCTTAAAGTCTGTGGCAAAAAAAGGTCACGAAAGAGGGCAGAACTCACTTAACTACTGTCTTGCTTAGCAACAGAAATGCTGGGCTCAATTGTGGTCATAAGTCGAGGACTACCTGTACTGTCTTTGCTATATCCTTCCTGACTCTGAAAGCAATGAATTTTCTTTTTGTGTCCTGAGCAGTAAACAGTGTAATTTTCTGAATGAATGTGTCCAATTTCTTTCTCAAATACTAATGTAGAAATTCTATGTCTTATCCAAGTGCCTATAGCCCAGCATCAACTACTTGGCTGCATAATTCCGTAGGATTACATCTTCTTAAACATTTCTTTCCTGGATGGTGGTATTGAGAGCAAATCATCTTATTCAATTCAATCAAAAAAGAACAAGAATTATACAAGAAGCTAGTGCTAGCTTAGAACTGACTGGGCTTCTTTCTTAAATAAGGCTATGGGGTTATGTTTCCAATAATCTGTATCACGTTTTTCCAAATACTGGCAGAACCAGCTAGTATATGTGGAAGATTAGCACAAGAAAGAAAGGCCTCTTTTATGGATTATAATATTTGATTTTATAGGAGGATCCATCACTGGGAAGGGAGACTTTCCCTCCTGCCACTGTTTTTGGGTATAACATACTTTGAAGCTGAAAATGCAGCTTTTTGTGAAAAGATCATTATGTTTGGCTCACAAAACTCTGCAAAGCTGGTTCTAGGGGCCTAGGATGCTTTAAAATAAGCTAGAGGAAGTGACTCTATCCTCTCATATTATTTCACCATTTTTCTTCTGCCCCCAAATTTAAGCCCCCTAGAACAATTGAATGTCTACTTGATACCTTAGAAAAGAACTTATTCCCTCTTTAAATGATCCACCGGAAGTTAGATCAGCATTCTGGTCATTAGCAAGTTAGAAGGCTAGAGAAATCAGTGGCATATTAACAAAAATATGGCAAGCAACGGATAAACAATAAGTAAAGGTTCTAACTGAACATTGCCAACGAATTTGAAGCATGACACAGTAGTAAATAGATTGAAAGAGGTCAATGTGTATATCAATAATGAATATTTAGGCAGTAAATACCTTCTGCTTTTTAAGATCATTATGGTTAGGAAGCATCACACATTCAACTAGAGGTAAGGTAGATGAATTCAATTACTGTTGCAGTGGGTACAATCATTGGTACAGCTGAAGAATCGGTCTGGGGACAGATCACCCTGGTGAAGGCTTATATCTGTGGTCACTAAAAGTCATGGAACATAATGACTTGAGAAAGGAAACTGTCACATTGTGTTATCTGAAGATGATGGGGTTATGTATGAAATGGGATGGACATATAGTCTTCAAGTTATTATTATTATTATTTA
The DNA here is from genome assembly GCA_003457575.1 of Thermophis baileyi. NCBI lineage: Eukaryota > Metazoa > Chordata > Lepidosauria > Squamata > Dipsadidae > Thermophis > Thermophis baileyi. The sequence continues at coordinate 2,280,729 of QLTV01002664.1, forward strand.
TTATTATTAATAATAAAATTTGTATGCCGCCCAACTCTCAAAGGACTCTGAGCGGCTCACAACACATGAATAAAAACACCGATAAAAACATAATAAATACAATTTAAAAATATCAAAAAACATTTACACCTGCATACATGGGCCAATCCATAGGTTATTGGCCCCAGGCCTGCCGGAAAAGCCAGGTCTTAATGGCTTTACGGAAAGCCAGTAAGGTGGGGGTAGTATGGATCTCGGGGTGGGGGGGAAGTTGGTTCCATAGAGTAGTTGATCCTCGAGTCCCATGTATTGCCTCAAGCAAGTTGTAAATGCTCCAACACTGGAAGTTTTTAAGAAGTGATTGGATAACCATTTGTCTGAAATGGTATAGGGTTTCCTGCCTAAGCAGGGGGTTGGACTAGAAGACCTCCAAGGTCCCTTCCAACTCTGTTATTCTGTTCTGTTCTGTTCTGTCGGCTTGATGTATAAAATTTATAAGGTTATTAAATTTAACATCTTAGTGCTTATCTCAGTGGGACTTAAAACTGAGTAAAGAGGCCTAGGATTATATTACAATGAAGATGATAGACTGAAGACATTTATCTGCCCTTGAATAGAGTTGAATGGGGAGGAACAAGGCACATACAAGCCCTGTCCCCAGAATCGGTATGTACTTGGATGCTAATAGAGATCTCTCTGCACTTCATTCAGATGTCTGAAAGGAATATAAGCCATCGAAAAGCTCTTTGCAAGCTTATCCAGGAATCCAGATAAGATGGTGATTAAACACACAACAGTTTCTGTTATTAGGAAAGTACTGAGCAGAATTGCCAGAGGCAGACACTTCAGTGCTTACTGCAGCTCTTTCTGTAAGCTTATATGGATATCAGTGTAAGCTTAATTGATCTTAGTTCTAGAATTTAAATTACCAGATCTTCAGTTACCCGACTGCTTACAACTACCGTAGAAAGTACCGAACCACACTAGAACGGCCAAATAACACTGAGATAAGTTCAAGAGTGGCAGAGTTTTCTGAATTTCTGTTGTCAAGAATATTCTGTTGTCAAAGCAACCCAGAGGAGTATGTTCTCTAAGGTCACTTTGTCATACAGTTTTCATTCCATTTTGGAAGAAATTACTCGAGCTTTCTTTTCTCTGTGTTGTTTTAGTCAGCGGTGGCCCTGGACTATTTTGAACATTGACTATGGCTTTAAATGTTACGGTAAATTGCACAATTCAGTGACACAAATCTGAAATGAGCCCAAATGCATGCCTTCTCACACCTATTCCTTCTTTTAGAAACAACATATAAAATATTGCTTAGGTTCTTTTAAAAAGTTTCCTTTAAGGCTTACTTACACTTTGATCTTTTTTTCACCAACTTGCTCTCCAAGTTTAAGTTTAACCAGCTTCTAGTCATTTAATTCAATTCCACTCCAATCTGGATTCCATATGAGGTTGAGACATTTTACTGGCAGGGTTCCAGCCTGGGTTAATATATACAGTGCTTGCTGTTATTGTCCTGATACCAGAGGCCAATGGAAAGTTATTTTTGTGCTGGAGCGGAATACCAGATAAGAACTTTTATGTACTAAACTTTTATGTACTAAAGGACAGGAAACTTGTGGTGAGCTACTTTCTTGTACCTTTCCCCCCCTCCTCCTCCTTGCATTTTAAGACTTTCCCTCTCTGCTCTTATCAAAAAGAATATTTAGTATAGATGGAATTCCTAGTTTCTGAAATGAAGGTTGTTTGAGTCAGGAAGCAATAAGATATGCCTCCAAGGTTTGGAGGGTTCACAGTAAGTAGCCTAAGGAAAATGTTACCTGAGCTGGTCTCACAACTTCAGAGCCACTAGTTCATGTGATTGTTCCACAATACCACATGTGTACAGAGCACATTGATTGCTACATCACTGGTAGATTGTATGATGCAGGGATGGGCTGCTCCGGGTTCGCCCGGATTCGGCCGATCCTCTAGCGAAGATTCTGTGCGGTTTGGCGAACCCCCAAATCCCACTCCTGACTGGCCCTGCCCATCCCCCCCCCCCCCCCCCCCGAGGCCCCACCCCGCCCCCTTTGGGTGCCAGGGAAGTGCCGGGCGGAGGCTCAGGGAGGGCGAAAAACAGGACTCCCGGAGGCTCCGGAAGGCCAGAAACGGGCTCATTTTCAGCTTCTGGAGAACCTCCGGAGCCCAGGGAAGGCCGTTTTCGCCCTCCTGGAGGCTCAAGGAAAGCCTCCGGAGCCCAGGGAGGGTGAAAAACGGGCCCAGCCTCCAGAGAGCCTCCGGAGCCCGGGGAAGGCAAAAACGCTCCCCCCCGTGTTGCAGGAAGCCGACTAGGCCATGCCCACCATGGCCACGCCCACCCAGCAACCGGACAGAGAACCTGTTGCTAAAATTTTTGAAGCCCACCCCTGGTATGATGTCATAATAAATGACATCTATTAATGGATTATTAATGGGGATGGGGAGAGGTTAGCGAATTAAGAAGATTATTAGCTTTGAACTTCACAAATGAATTGGTTCCAAACCAACATTGCACTGGTTGCAATATGAGCTATTTTACCATTGGGAAGGCTCCTCTGCAACTTTCTTGTTATGGACACAGTTCTAATCACAATGATGGAGGGTAAAGTCCCAGGCACTACCAATGCCTCAGCGCTTTCTTTTTCTCTTGCCAGATGTGATTATTGGGTGGTTGTTTTTGGTTTTAGCCACAGAAATATTTGAACAACATGAAAAACATATCTGCTTTGATTTTTTCAGAGCAGAGTAGATAGTGGACTATATATAACCTTAGCAGTGGGCCACCGGATAGTCAGATGATAATTTCTACCCTGTCTTTTGGACGAATCCGCACAAAGCAGTCTACAAGAAAAATGTTGCTGCAATCCTTGTGGGAAAAGCAAAACACTTGAAGGATCACATATTCAGGCTTGCTTCATAAAAGCCTATTTCTTTTCACTGTTCAGAAGTCAAGGATATGCCAATTAAAAATAATTGGTGAGCCAAGGAGATCGTACTAATCTCTCCACGCTGTGTCAAACTACAATTAGAAGAAGGACTGAAGTTATGAGAAACTGGCAATAAGTTCTTCAGGTCTGCAGAATGCCTGTGATTCTGCACTGGAGCCTTTTAATGTGTAACCCAGCCCACCCCCCCCTGTATTTTTACAGTGTCAAATAGGAAGCAGAAGCAGGAAGCTTATCGAGTCATAGTGGGCAAACATGAACAGTTGCGTTTGGGTCACAGATGGATCCATGCCTGGAGTATCTTTTGATGCCACAAAAATAAACACATGAATTGTGGTGGATGACAGAGGAGGATAAGATCAGACCATTTAAATAGCTGGTGCTTATTTACCTGATTTTGGTGAAAGCTTTTGCTTTTAAAACTCTACCCCATTGAAACTGCGGGTCTACTCCTTTTGCAGAAAGAGTTTAACAGAAACTACATGAAACCAAGTTAGACGTCAACAGGATCTTTGATTCCTCTCACACTATTAAGAGTTTACATTCGTTTATAGTCCTCTAAGGAGCTGTAGGTGCAGGGTTTATCCCACTTGATGTTCAAGTTTGAACAGGAGTATGCACTTGTTTGTGGCCAGGGGTTACAGTTGAAAGGATAGGAGGTCAGGGGTTTTAGTGGGTGTGGCAGTGGTGTATACAGGTAATCCTCGACTTACAACAGTTCATTTAGTGACCGTTCAAAGTTACAACAGCAGTGAATAAAGTGACTTATGAATAAAGTGACTTATGACCATTTTTCACAGTTACAACCTTTGCAGCATCCCCATGGTCATGTGATCAAAATTCAGAAGCTTGGCATCTGGTCATATTTATGACGGTTGCAGTGTCCCGGGGTCATGTGATAACTTTTTGCAACTTTCTGACAAGCAAAGCCAAGGGGGAAGCCAGATTCACTTAACCGGGTTACTAATTCAACAACTGCAGCGATTCACTTAACAAATTGGGCAGGAAAAGTAGTAAAATGGGACAAAAGTCACTTAACAAATTTCTCACTTCACAGCATAAATTTTGGGCTCAATTGTGGTCGTAGGTCGAGGACTACCTGTATTTGGTAAAGTCATATGATAGACAGGAGTAGGATTTCTGTTTTCCCCACTTAATGTTTTTGAGGGGAGTGGTTCTGAGAATTTTTTTTCCATGTTAACCACATTAAGCATATTTTGGAGCTTAATCTCTAGAGCAGGGGTGTCAAACTCAAGGCTCGCAGGCTGGATCCGGCCCACGGGGTGCTTAGATCTGGCCCGCAGGACCACTCTGGAAACAGCAAAGGACTGGCCTGCAGTGCCTCTGCCAGCAAAAACGGAGCTTGGGATGGCTGCATGCGGCCTTCCCGAGCTCCGTTTTCCCTGGCAGAGAGTTGCAGTAGGCCATCCCAGCCGAAAACTGAGCTCGCAAGCCCATTTTCACTGGCAGAGCGCTCCGGCCACCACAGGCGCCCTGGACATAGTGATGTCAAGCTGGCCATGCCCACCCACCCCCCCGGCCCCCAAGGTCAAACACAACCCTGATGCGGCCCTCAATGAAATCGAGTTTGACACCCCTGCTCTAGAGTATCCTTATCCTTACCAGATAGCTAAGCAGTGAGCCATGGTACTTGTCAGATTTATGCCTGGCATGGTAATACATCTTAGTTTTCCAAATTCTTCAGGAATTTGCTTCCAGTAGAAGCTTATAGATACAGTGAGTTTTAAAGAGTTGCTTAATGCTAGACACTATTTCTGTGTATAAAATACACCTGCTGTACAATACAGAAATCAAAGCCTATATACACTTATACATAAACTCTAGGAATTAAGCCCGTTTCAAATAAGTGGAAATTTTGCTGTTCTCTTCCTCGCCTGGCAATTGAGAGCTAACTCTGTAGTGTTTACATAACTGTTCCATCTAGCCTGAGAAGGGTTGGATTCCACTGCCAGCTGGAATACTACCTTATACTACCAACGTTTCATGACTGTGGTTGAAGAGGCTTTAGAGGAGCACATCAGAATGGAGGGGGTTGGGGTCAGGTTACACACCCCAAACTAGAGCAACACTTTTAAGAGACATGCCTAAGTAGCACACACTATGAATCAAGCTTGGGTTTCTATATTCTCCTGTGTTTTCCCTGCGTGTGGTGATTTCTGGGTTTCTAATATCAAGGCAAATATGAGTCAGCTTGAATTTCTGAAGAAGCTAGATTATTTTTCTATAAAGTTGGAAGTGGGAGAAGCTAGCTCACATAAGGCTTGTTTTTTCTTTTCTTTTCTTGTCAGACACCAAGCTACCACCCCATGGGAATTCTGAAATACAGTTTAACCCATAAACGCTTTTAATAAAACATTGTAAGCCCAGTAGGCATAGTTCTGTCTTTGAAACAGTTTTATACCTTGAGTATTCAGAAAGTGGATTTTTTCCCTTAATGTTTTCTTTTTCTTGCAATAAACTAAAAGTCCTATCAAAAATCAAAGGGAATTTGAGGTTAATAAATTGTACACATTACTACTTTTTTAAAAAAAAGGATTCCAACTCTGAGAACGCTTACGTTTTGTTAATATATTCCGTAGGAGGAAAGCCATGCTAGGCTAATCAGAAAGAATCTGATAGCTCCTTTATTTCATTTTATTAAAAGCATAAGATGTTGAAAGCTTGTGTATTTGTTAGTTGGAAAGGACCATCAGAGGCCTTCCAATAGTATATTCTTTTTTTTCCTTTCAGCTGTAGATCCAAATTGCTAGGATCTTATAGTGAAAACTTTTCCTCAGATGGGCAGGGCTTGGATTTTCAGTTACTTGTGGTGGTCATTGTCATTCCTTTAACTTTTTATTTTATTCTTACGTTCTCGTGCAGAACTTCTATCTGACCCAGGTTTGAACTGATTAATTTGCTAAAATATGAATATGTTGATGAAGAGCCTTTCCTGATGACGAAGAGTGTTAAAAGATTTGATTTATGAGTCACATCAGAAATGGGGAATAAGAGATATGATTCACTTCTTCTCCAGAACAATTGGTATTCTTATATGCTACTAAATTCTTCAGGGGTTCCCTTCTCTGAGGGGATAACCTCTTCCTAATTTGAACATTCTGGAACTTTGGGAGAAGTTTAAAGTATTTTGAAATAATGTATTATTTTTCTGTTTGTTTTTTTGAAAAAAATCTAAAGTAGCATCAGAACGCCAGAAGTTAAGAAGGCTACATCTAATCCGTCATGTGATGAATAGAGAGACCTGTTGCTTGTATTAATTCAGTGAAGCAGATGAGTAGGAGATTCAGTATAAACAAAAGAGTGCATTCCCCCCCCACACACAGTTTATACCTAAACTACAGAATCTGCCCTTGTGAATTTGTCTGATGCTTGAATGTGAATTCAGTAATTAAGCCGAGCCTCTGTTTACACAGACAGCTATAGTAAAAAAAAAAAAAAAAAAACCACCACGCAAATGTGAGTGTTTCCTCCATCAAAAAAGGGGAGTAGGCAACCTGTTTGATCTTCAGCAATTACAACTTTCATGAGCCCTTACAGTGGCCATGCTTGGTTGGATTGATGGGAATTGTAATCTAAAACATAATGGAAGGCATCAGGATAGCTATTGCTTACTTTTTTCTAAAGTAAATGTTTCAGAGGCAGTTATAAGGAGAAGGGTTAGTAACCTTTTGCTGCTATTGTCACTAAGCCTAGCTTACTGGTATCTTATATATTATACTAGCCTGAGCAATTCAATGGTGCTTATTTACAGGGAAGCACCAGCTGCAAAAGCTATAACATCTAATTAGTGGGCAGCCTTTATTTCCTTGTTTATCATGTTTAATTGGCTTGAAAAACAGGTATTTGATGGAACCTGTTTAGGAAATACTTGAATTACAAACAATATATTAATACAATAATTGCATTGTTTTCTATTGATGATAAATAGTAATAAACTGTGCACTCCCTTTTTACGTATTAAAAGCAGTTCTGCTTCTTCTTTTCAAAGACAAATATAAAGGGATTAGTATGATGCTTATTAGAGTAGCAGCAGCATTTCTTTCTCCTCCTGCTATTGTGGTTGTTTGGCCCTTGAAGACCTCTTAGTTGAAAACAATTCCCAGCTGTTCCTAGTTCCCCATTTAAAGTTTTCAGTCCAGTCAGATTTCATCATAATCGTTGTCAGCCTTGTGGAAAATTTGACTTTCAGAACCCATATATAATTATGGAAGAACTACTAGTGTTGGAACAGATTTCCTTCTACAATGAATATAATCAAGGCCTGACCACTACTATCAAAGTAGCTGCCAATAATTCAGCAAGTAGTTTATTTTTGTCTAAATTGTAGATCAAAATGTTGCTGCAAAACCCTATAGATTAGGCTCTCCCTTACAATAATAGAAGTATCAAATAATTTGATTTTAATGAAACTTGTAAACAAGAATCTGCTCCATATTCTGCTTTGGAATCATTCTAAAGATGAATGTTAGAATGACAGAACTGCATCTCATTTCAAAATTTCAATTTTGACATTAGATATAATTTATATTACTTTTTCACATAAGCATATTGAGGACACTCTCGCATGGATTGGATGCTTTAATTCTGTGCCTATGACACAGCTTTATATAGTAAAACCAAAATGAGAATGTTCTAGGAGAAAAGCAGTCCAGTCTCAAGAAGTTTGGGGCTTCCCCCCACCCCCTCCCACCCCACCACCCAGCCTCATTGATAATATTAAGTGGCTAAGGACGGAAAGAAGAAGATAGATGTTGTCAAGTTTAGTTGGCACACTGGTTAGAATGCAGTACTACAGGCTACTTCTGCTGACTGCCACCTGCCAGCAGTTTGGCAGTTCGATTCTCACCGGCTCAAGGTTGACTCAGCCTTCCAATTTTCTGAGGTTGTTAAAATGAGGACCTAGATAGTTGGGGGCAATATGCTGACCCTGTAAACTGCTTAGAGAGGTCTATAAAGCACTATGAAATGGTATATAAGTCTAAGTGCTACTGCTATTTTCTGTGCAACCTGGTCATGATGCAAGGCAAATCAAAATTGATAGGTTATGTCAAATGAACCCTTGCTATGGTTTGATAGGCACTTCTTTTACAAATAAGAATATTTTTATGGTATTCCAAAGTATTTTCTAACAAAAATAAAACAAAAATTGCTTTGTTCCTGGAGGATTATTATGGACACCTATGAAAAACATTCTGCTTTTTTTTCTTGCTTGTTTTTCAAGACTATAAAATGCTTCCAAGTAATAATAGCAAAAGCACTTAGATTTATATACCGCTTCACAGTGCTTTACAGCCCTCTAAGCAGTTTACAGAGTCAGCATATTGCCTCCAACAATCTGGGTCCTCGTTTTACTGACCTTGGAAGGATGGAAGGCTGAGTCAACCTTGAGCTGGTGAGAATCAAACTGCCAAACTGCTGGCATCCGGCAGTCAGCAAAAGTAGTCTGCAATGCTGCATTCTAACCACTGCACCACCCCGACACAGTAATGAGGGGTGAATTGTTATTGGCAGCTATAACATTGCTGGAAGGTAACTGAACAATCATAAATCTGATTAAAAACAAAGAAACAAAAACAACTCTCAGAAGACAAAGCATTTTTAATGCCTAGCTGAAATTTAGTTGTGACAATTTCATATCCAGTTTCCCCTGGAAATTGCAGAGAAGAATTTGAAAGAAAATTAGTCTATTAACCATTGCAAAGGAGATTATTTGCATAACTTTCTTCGAGTATGAACGGATAAGGCAGGACCTCAGGCACCTGGACCTCTAATGCACCTTATAATGTGACAATATAAAAATTCACCTTTCTCCACTCCCTTCCTACCACTCCATAAAGGTCTTTGGATGCACTAGGTAGTAAAGGTGAAGAGGTGGCAAGGCGTATCTTCACTTAGTTCAGGTCATGATACTCCCATCAGAGGAACTCCTACTTGACTTAACAGTGAGTCACTACAATGACAGCAATATGCCATAACCTCCTTAACATCCAGGCATTTGAAAGTGCACTGAAACTACTCTTCTTTTCTTGTACTTTCGGGTATTATTGTTGAACATCTATGAGGTTTGTTTGTTTTGGCTTAGAGTCCTGTGCACTGAAATTGTCTTTCCTCTTGTAAATGTCTTGATAGAAGAACACGACTGTATAAACCTTAGCAGCTGCTTAACAACCAACTAGATCTTGGACAATCAGAATGCCTTTCGACTTTAGTTTCTTTTAGAATATCTCTAGTTAGTATTTCTTCTAATTTCTCATGCAACAGCACCTGCATGCTCAAGTTTTCATAAAAAGTACTGAATAAAGTCACCTATTTCCAAGGTACACTTAGAGAATAAGTTGAATTTCTCTTCCAATTGTATGAATGACCTGCTCCTTAAAATAGAAGGGACTTTTAGCTAGCAACATGCCTGTTAAAATGACATCACACAAGCTGTTATTGCTGTACTCTATTTGAAAGTCTCTACATTTTAAAAAAATACATCTAAATATAGATATAATTATTCATGTTTTAAATAATTACTACATAAATCTGAATGCAATCATGAAGATTTAAATTCATTAAAGCAAGAATCTTCCAGTTTTCTTTTCCCTAAGTGCCATCTTGTCATGTTTGCTGGTGACACTGAGCATAGATGCTTAGTTAAATTGATGATTTCTCATTTTTATGATGAATGTAAATGCCCTGCCGGGATAACAAAGGAAGTTGTAGTTCTCCACCCATTCCATTTTTGGATCTCCAGTGGGTAGATTTAATTAGCCTGCTGCTAGAGAGGGCAGAGTTCTGAGTGAAAAGGAATTCCATAACTGAATAGGGCATTATAGAAACATCTGCACCACCTTCTCTGTAGAAGTAGCTGGCTGAGTATAAAAAGCAGCTACATTCTTTCCTTGATTAGATTAGCGTGGGGTGTCTCTACTATTTCCAGGCTACACAGTTCTTAAAGTTGTAACAGATCTGGTCTTGAGTTTACACTTGATCTTCCTGTCTTCAGATGTATGTGTCAGCTATTTCTCCTCTAACATACTTTATAATTGGTTTTCTTATATGAAAGAAAACAAGTTAGCCATCCAAGGTTTCATCTTGTGAATGTTTATGCACATTTATATCCTAATTTTCACATAATCCTATAATACATTTGTCTTCCATAACAATTATCGTTACAATAACTAACATGTCCTACACACAAGTTTTCAACTAGTTTTTTGTCATGGGAATCGTTACCCAAGTACATCAAAATCTGTATAGGGGAAAATCCTGTCCACACTAGAAAGATGCTGTTCAAGCCACCAAATCTAATCCCATGCTCGGTATAGAAATACAAATTAAGAATTCATGATTGATGGCTGTTCCTCCACTCTTGAGTGCAGGATAATATCTGATTACATTCAGCTTTAATTTTTATTGAAAACAAGAGTTCTAACATCACATAGCCATTTTCCATTGTGTTTCTTGCTACTTCCATCTCCTTGACTAGGTGAAATCTGGTAATTTTATGGCTATGAATAGTTTTTTTTTCCTCCTCCTGGCAATAACACCAGTCTAATCTATAGCCCTAGCATTTCCTGGTGGACTTTGGTCCAAACATTAACCAGGTCTGATCCCATTTGGCTTCCAAGCAAGATTAGGTTTAGCCAACTGCTCTGACTATTTCATTGTCTGTACCATAACTATTGGCTACTGAATCAAAGATAACAATCCTCCTGTGCCTTCTGTGACTCTCTGAAAGAGAAAATTTGTCAGCAGATACCCAGAACACTTGGCAAAATTTGTCTCCCAAATGATGTCATGGTAATTTAAATCCCTATCATGCCTCTTTGAAAGAATTGCACTTTGCTTTTGGAAAGCATCATCCATATCTCTTTGGTTGGATAAGCCATAGTAGAGGCTAATAGTATTGCCCACATTTATCCCTCTGCTTATTTAAACCCAGATATCTTCTGCAGTATCACCATTTTGATTCATTTGAATTCCTTAGCAGATAAGATACTTTTAATACACAGTGCAACTTCTCTTCCTTAACTATTACTGCTGTTTAGAAATGTTCAGTTATTTTGAGTCTGAAATTTTCCAAGCTTGAAAATGTCTCATCTCAGATTGGAAGCTTACAACAGCTATTAAGCCAGGTGTTTTTTTTCAAGGTCAAAAGGTTTTTTTAACTTGAAACAGGACTATTTACAGGTGGTCCTCAACTTACCACCGCAATTGGGATAGAATATTCATTGATAAATTGTTTGGTCATTTAGTGAAACATTAGGGGACCGTAATTTGTAACCTTCCTGCTGGCTTCCCCATTGACTTTGCTTGTCAGAAGCCAGCTGGAAAGATCCCAGATGGCAATCACGTGATCCTGGGACACCACAACTGTGCCCAGATCATGATCACATGATCATGGGGATGCTGCAATGATCATAAATGTGAGGACTGGTCACTTTTTTTCCAGTGCTTTGTGAGGCATAAATGTGAGGACTGGTCACTTTTTCCCAGTTCTTTGTAATTTCAAATAGTTGCTAAACAAATGGTCCTAATTCAGAGACTACCTGTAGAACCTGGAACAGTTGACACAATGTGATTCAGGTTCCAGACATTCTGAATATAAAACATTCTGAACATCCTTGAAACTTCTCCTTTTGAATAAAATATGTCTTTGTTTGCTATATTCCAGTTACTTCATCAGTTCTTTACCATGTCTATTAAATCACATTTGTTTTTCTGAAATAAAGAGTTCAAGCTTATCTTTATTTCTAACATTTGAGGATTAGTGTTAGGCAACCAATCTGATAAATTTACGAACCAGTTCTCAACTCTGATTTCCATTAAACATTTTAATAGGCCCCACCAGACCAACTGTTTTCTACATGATACAAGTCCTTACATGATCCTTCATTTGAGGTTTTGGCTTTGAATTCCCACCAGAGACAGTTGAAACCTTTCTGATGAAGGACATGTTTACCAATCTTTATGCAACTCAATTCATGCAGCCTGGTAACACAGACTATATGATACAATATTCCCATAATAGTGGCTGCTGAATACCATAAAATATAAGGTGGATAAATTTAGTAACTAAGCAAATAAATGTCTTTATGATAAAACCGAGATAGTCTTCCCGGTGTATGTATTTCTGTGGTTTCTAGCCTTTGATAAAAAATATCTCTACAGCTGTTGTTTCATTACAGTCCTGTAAACTCTTTGACCATTTCCAATATTTCTGTAATTCAGTGTTTTTCCACCTTAGCAACTTTTAAGGTAAGTGGACTTCAACTCCCAGAATTCCACAGCCCTCCCAAATTCTGGGAGTTGAAGTCCACAAATATTCAGGCCTCTACAGGTTAGAAACTCTGCAGTTATTAATAACAATGAACTCCTTTGGAAAGGACTGATAGAATCAGGTTCACTGTTGGAGAGAAACCATCCTGAATGGGAGGGAGGCTCAAGCAAGGAAACCCAAGAAGGATGGGTCTGACCCCATTTCCCTTTGAATGCCTTAGAGCCTTATCTAGTCTTTCCTATATGAAAACTGCCAGTCTGGAGAGATTCCTGTATTTTAGGCAGAGAACAATAAAGTAGCTAGTTTGAACTCTACACATGTGGGTCTGGTTATTCATGTCTGATGGTCACACTACAAATGGGAGAGAAGAAGGAAAAAATGTTAAACTCTCACAAAATATACTGTATTTCTACCCCCACCCCAAATCTCCCAAAAGAAAATGGAGGAAGTGGCCACAAGATCATTTAATAGAGTAGGATAAATTGAGAGCCAAAGTTGATTTCCCAAAGAAGAAAAATGAGGAGAAATCAGTAGCAACTCAGAGTTTATTTATTTATTTTTATCCCATCATGCCAACAAAAGTGCGTATAGTATAGTCAAGGCTATGGTTTTCCCAGCTGCAATGTATGGCTGTGAAAGTTGGACCATAAGAAAGGCTGAGCACCAAAGAATTGAGGCCTTTGAACTATGGTGCTGGAGAAGACTCCTGCGAGTCCCTTGGACTGCAAGGCGATCAAACCGGTCAGTCCTAGAGGAGGTCAACCCTGATTGCTCTTTAGAAGGCCAGATCCTGAAGATGAAACTCAAATACTTTGGCCACCTAATGAGAAGGAAGGACTCACTGGAGAAGAGCTTAATGCTGGGAACGATTGAGGGCAAAAGAAGAAGGGGACGACAGAGAATGAGGTGGCTGGATGGAGTCACTGAAGCAGTAGGTGTGACCTTAAATGGACTCCAGAGGATGGTAGAGAACAGGAAGGCCTGGAGGAACGTTGTCCATGGGGTCGCGATGGGTTGGACATGACTTCGCAACTAACAACAATCCCATCATATGCCATATGCTAAATAAATAAACAAAAAATAAAATAAATAAATAAAATCAATAAATAATAAATTAAATATCCCGCCTTTTATTTTTATATATATAAATAAGTCAAGGCAGCAAACATACCTCATATTCCTTACTCCTCCTATTTTCCCCACAATAACAAGTAAGTTGGCCTAAGAAAGAAAGACTAACTCAAAGTCACCCAGCCAGCTTCCATGCCTAAAACAGGACTAGAACTCACAATCTCCTGGTTTCTAGGCCAGCAGTCTTTAAGCAGTACAACAAGGGAAGAGTTAAGAGGATTCAGAGGCTTGAAATGCATAACATGTATGCTGACTGGTCTTTTTTAAGCCAGAAAGTAAGCATGAATGGGTTCTTTAGTTTCAGTCACTAATTACTATGCTGAGGGAAGAGGCAGTTTTCACAGAGAAACTGTGGCCCAAGCAAGAGGGGTTAAACCCCCCCCATCCCAATATGCTGTGGTACTGAACTGTATCAGGTCTACAGCCTTTACTTTGTAGCTTAAAACAAAGTCCAAGGGAAAAACATGAAGCTACACATGGTATCTTTAATGTATAGTGTGACCTTCAGACCTCTGCCTAACTTCACAAACCAGGGATGCAGGTGTAGACTGCCTCTGGCTTTGTCCCACAGCCTTGTGGTGCAACTGCTGATGAATAAAGGCTACTGTGTAAGGGCACAAAACAGCTGCTCTCTCTTTCCTAGATGATTCTCTCTTTTTTTAAAAAAATTCCTCTCTGTAGTCTCCTCGAGGCTCAACTACATCTTATGTTTAAGGCATGGCTACCAACTGCATCTTTATTTATGTTCTTATTTTAAATGGACTAACCAGTTTTGTTGGGATAATCAGGAATAATTTTTCCTATTGCACGTTCTGATACTTGGAATAAATTCCTAGAATCAAAGATCTTGAATTCTGAAAGCATATAATCTGCAGGGATTTTTGCTTGCCGAATCTTGAGGAATTACGTTTGAAAAGTTTATCCTGACAAGTTAACACCTGCCAATTAAGGGAACTATTCTGCCAGGGGATACAAGTCAATGTAGAATATAGGTAGATATTAAAGGATTATTGTAAGAGAAAATGTCATATTCTGGATATGACATTAAATATAATGTCCAGAATATGGACATTTTGAAAGAAAATATTGCTCTGAAGAAGTAGACTACACATTTGCTGACTGAATTGAATGGTGCATTAAGGTTGACCTTTAAGATGTTCCTGGGTAGAACGTTTACCTTCTTGAGATACTAAAATGCCCTTCATTGTTTTATTCTCAGCTCCCTGCCGACCTTGCAGTGACACGGAAGTTCTCTTGGCTGTCTGCTCCAGTGACTTTGGTAAGTTTCCTTGATTTCTGGATGACTGCTGAGTTCACCATTGCTCTGTAAAATCCCATTCTTCCCTTGTGATAATCTGCTGGATTTGGCCTACAGAAACTTCACCAAACAGTGAACAAACTGAAAGCCCCAGATTGTAACCAACAAGGGAGCCCTTTTCTGCTCATTTTGGAGTAAACAAAGTGTATCCAAGAAGTACAAAGGGGACAAGGGAGGAAAAGCCTTTATGGGGTTTTAGCTCTGAAGAGCTTCAATTAAATCATTGTGTTTGGCTAGTTCTTTTCTACCATGGACAAAGAAAGAGACTGGCTGTGGTAATAGTGATGGAAGTTCAAAGGTTTTTAGGAGCGAGTAATAGGAATTATCCTCTTGATGTTTCTAAATAGACCCTTGATAAAAACGAAATCCCTGTTTCTGTGGAAGTTGTTGCTTTTAAAGATGAAGTTTATACTTAATTCTGCAGGGAATAACTACAACAGGGTCTTTTATTTTACTGGGCTCCTGACATATAAGAAAGGAAGGACTTTCTCAAAATGTACAGAAGGAAATAAAATATTGGTGAATGAAACTTTTTACAGAATAGAAAATATTCTCTTTTACACTGATCCAAAAATCTGACTAATTTTTCATTAAGGGTTACTTTAAAAAAAAAATCATTTGGCGAGAAGGGTTTTATAAAACCTGAAAGCAAAACAGACTCAATTCAGATAACCTTCTCTGAGTCATTAAAAAAATAATAATTTGATGCATAGATATCCAATAGAAATCTTCTGTAGACTCTCTGGATAGAAAGTGCTACAATACGGTTAGACTTTATCAGTATGCTTAGCAGAGATCCAGCAGAATTATGTATTATTTTTCTCCAACTACATTTTGCCTGCAAAGATTGCCTGCCTGAAATGCTTAAATCTCAAATAGACATAAACACAGTGATCTGTGCCAGCAAAAGGTATCCCCTTTTCTGTTATGTCTCCCCCCTAAGAGACAAGTGGTTTTCCTTAGTATGACTAGTGGGGTAACTGTTTTCCTCTTTATGGTAGTGAAATAGCATTAAAGCAATTTTCCCACGCTTGGAATCCAAAGTAAATGTTGTAATGAAACAGCTGGGCATGTCTGGTCTTGGACATGTGCTACAGATATAAATACAGTCTATTAGTATTGTGGATATAATAGGGGCATATTCTGAACAGAGGAGGAGGATGCAACACCCAGACATTGTGGTGGGATTGCTCTTGCTCCGTCTTGATGGAAAATGTTGCCTAGACAGGTGGTGGCTTGCTGTGTGTGTTTCTTCAGGGCAGAATGCCAAAGAATTCAATGTAAATGTTACTGGCCATTAATAGAATGTGATTTAAATTTCTAGGGTGAGTTTGGTGTAGGCATTTATTTATTTTAATAGTGAGGCTTATCCTGTTTAACTAATAGGCAAACTGGTCTTCTCCAGGTGTTTTGACCCCTCCAGGTGTTTTGTTTTGTTTTGTTTTTTTAGGTTCCTTGACACATGGTTATTTGCAACTGTATTCTGAAACTTCCCAAAAGCTAAACATTGCTCCTTTCTTCATGCTAGCTTTATAGATGAACTCTTAACTTTATGCAAATGAAGAAAATATTTGTTTCCCTATTTTGTCAACTTTTGCAGTGAATAGATTGAACGTTTAATGAAGAGAATACTCATTTCCCTATTTTGTGATCTTTTGTAGTAGATAGATTGAATGTTGTTTTAGACACAGCTGAAATCAAGAACTGCCGTGGCTCTAAACCCCAAGATTATTGCAGTAGGCTTTAGTAGATTAAACATGGATCATAGCCTTTCTCAATTGTGAGCCCTTCAAATCTGTTGGACTAACACTTCCCAGAATTTCCAGCTTTTGTCAGAATTGTAGTCCAACATACCTGGTTAGCAAAAAATTAGAGAAGGGTAGTTTATGATATATTTCTTTTCTGATGATTTAATAATTGACAATTCCTAAAAGAGCCGATTTTCCCAATATTTTTCTGGTTTTTGCACTGAGGAGATAATTTGACTTACATTGGAGGATTAATGCATACCATACATCAATATTAAGTCTTATTGGATAGCCATACCGGACATTTCCCAAACTGGTAAAAGTTTCCCTGTCCGGTTATTTCTGACTCTAGGGGGTGGTGCTCCTCTCTGTTCTTAGCCAAGGGAGCTGGTGCTCTCCGAAGATGTTTCTGTGCTCATGTGGCCAGCATGACTATATACGCGGAGGCACATGGAACACTGTTACCTTCCCCTCAAAGTGATACCTATTTACAGTGGTGGGATTCAGCCAGTTCGCACCACTTCAGAAGAACCGGTTGTTAACTTTCTGAGCAGTTTGGTGAACTGGTTGTTGGGGAAGAAATCATTAGGGCAGAGAACCGGTTGTTAAATTATTTGAATCCCACCACTGCCTATTTACCTACTCTCATTTGCATGCCTTTGAACTGCTAGGTGGGCAGGAGCTGGGGCAAGTAACAGGAGCTCACCCTGTCACACAGCGCTCTGGTGTCGAACCTGGGCTGTCAGCCTTCCAGCTGACAAGCTCAGTGTCTTTAACTGCTGAGCCATTGCGCCCCTTGCTTCCCAAACTGATGTCTCACATTTGTCCTCAATCTGGTTGATTTGGGGGAGCGGTAACCGAGGACATCTAGAGTTAAATACATTGAGGAAGGCTGCTATAAGAATATTACATTTCAGAAATTGTGATCTGGACATCAGGTTACAAATCAGTACTAATTATTTTCTTTTTAACTTTCTCTGAAATATCTAATGATATTTACGTATGAAGCTAGTTAAACTGTGGTTTGGTGCAATACTGTAAGATAGATCTTCCCCAGGCTGGGTATTATGAGAGTTAGGAACTAATATATTCAGAATGCAATGTTTTTGGCAACATTGCTAGTTTTTGTTTAGTTTTGAAAAATGTATTTAAAACAGACCATTCTTAATCCAACTGTGTATCATGTTTGTTTTTAATTTTAATTTTAAAAAATTGTAGTTTGGGGAGTCACTAATAACAATGAGGTGAATCTGGAAAGGTACTCATATAAAACTATAAAATTGCTTTTCCTGGATGTGTTTTAGGTACCTGAAACAGGGAACAAAACCCTTTCAAAAATATTACTATATGTGCATAAACTCAGATACAGAACTTAAGGTTTCAATGCAGCAATGTATAATTAAACTCACAAATGGTGTAAGAATTTAATTTTAAGAACACAACAGAATTTTCCTCATTTGGGGGAGGGATCTTAACATCTGGTCCTGGTCCCGTTCTTTTGTTAACCAAAATCCCATATATATTAAAGACAATGATAAATGCTCACATAAAAGTGGATCTCAGGGTAGCTCTGTATCTAATTGGTTGGTTTTTTTTGCCTGTGTTTCTTCCTAGTTGTCAGAGGTACCATCCAAAGTGTAATCAATGAGGAGGATCAGCAAGATTCCATTATCAGTATAAACATCAATAGAATCTACAGGCAGAAAACAAGGATCTTCAACTCTGCTGAGGAGAGCGGTCGGTGGCAAGGACAGATCAAGACTCTGCTTCAATGTGGGGTAAAACCAGGACAGGGAGAATTCCTCTTCACAGGCAGTATGCACTTTGGGGAGGTCAGGTTAGGCTGTGCCCCACGTTTCAAAGACTTCCAAAGGATGTACAAAGAAGCCAAGGACAAAGGACTAAATCCATGCGAAATTGGCCCAGACTGAAACGATGTTCTTCAGCTGTAGGTTACTCTTAGAGCTCAGCCAGAACTAATTCTTAGTTGCTGCAGATCTGCTGATTTAAATGGAACTAATAACAGAGAGGAACCATCTGATGTCAGGAACAAAATATTCTCCTTTAAAGAGGTCTGTAAGAGGAGACTGGATGAGCATTGAGTATGGAGGATCATTGAAGTCTAGAGACTCCTTATTGCTGCTTGGAGGCTGGACTTCTTACAAATCCCGAGGTACCTTCTAACCCTATGACCTTACAACTATAAGAACCACACAAGCTGGTCCTCGCAGCCAACGGCTTGCTTATGGAATTGACTGAAGTACAAAGCTCGAACGCAATCCCGTATTTTGTCCATTTGAACTAAATTATTTTTATAAGTTCCCCGGGGTGGGGAGGAACGAAATGCGTCACAATCCATGTCTTAAAAATATCAATCAATCAATGAACCTTTGAATCTTTGTAATGCTAATGTGTAAAATGTGTTAAGCAGATGTAGCATTTTGCATGGTATACACAGACGACAATGTGGTAGAAGCTGGTGAACCCATTTTAACATTGATGCTTTGTTGAAAAAGAAAAAAAGGAAAGGGAAAAAAAAAGGCTTGTTGTACAATTTTTTTAAAAATGGTTTTTCATGACAAGAATTTATGGAATTAAACACTTGCTTTTCTTTTTTAAAGAGAGAGAATGTACAATTACCACCTGCAGTTTATGTTCAGAGTGGATGAGTTGTTTCCATTCCAGAGAAATAAAATGTTCCTGGATTTGAGCCAATGTTGTTGTGATTCCCATGCTGCTTCTGCCTTCTGCACTTTTAAATTTAACTGATTGGTATCTGCACCAAGGTGGCAAAAAAGCTATTTTAAGTGCAGATTTTGTTTATGTAAAACACTTGCACCACCTTCCAGAGACTGGAAACTTGCCTTCTATCTGAAGGCATTTGAAAAGCTGATAGCATCTTGAATGGTAACACTCTAGTCAGTACACCATACCAGCTTTGCTCAAATCTGGGCAATTAAAGAGTGCTCTTCTGTCATTGCTCTTCATTTACAGAATTTACATTCTTGTTTATAAATGAGATTTAGTGTTTCATAAAAAAGTACAAATACAAATTTAAATACATTTATATTTGTATTAAATAGATTTGAAATACAAATTTAATATAATGGAGATGTCTTAGTACAATCCACTCGTGCCTGATGTACAGTTATTACTACTTTTTCATTGGGAATTGAATGTCCATTTATTCTCAGTTCTATTATCTACATTATTATTCTTCCACGCCAGTCTTTCACATTCTCGGCTTTCGGTGTTTATTGTAAGGACTAAAAAAATTGCAGCGATCATATAAAACAGTAGTAAAGAAATGGATTATTTACCATTCCACAAGAACTTTGAAGGCATGGGATAGCCTCTGTACATTATAAAGCCAATAATTGATGTAAATTGGTGTTGAACAACTCAAAAGGTTTTTCTGCATACTTTTTTCATTTTTACTTATACAGTAATATATATTGGGTCCAAATATTCAGCTACTTCCATTTGACCCTTTTATAAATGTATATACTCCACTTTTGATTAAATGGATATCCAGATTTATTTTGTGCACCTTCAAGTTCAGCGTTGACTCCTGGCAACTGCCTGGACAAGTCCCTGCAGTTTTCTTGGCAAGATGTCAGAAGTGGTTTGCCTTTGTCTCCTTCTGAGAGCTGAGAGAGTATGACAGGCCCAAGGTCACCCACTGCTTTGTGCCTAAAGTGGACTAGAACTCATTCTCCCAGTGTCCAGCCTGCTGCCTTAATCACTACACCAAACTATATCTCCCCAAATTCACTTGCAACAGATTAAAATATGCCTATTACAATAGTTGCAAATTGAAAATTGCAATAAAATCAACAATAAATGCTCAATAATAGCACACTGAATTGTTGTTGTTGTTCTTCTATGCCCTGCCAAGGCAAATAAAAGGTTTTATGACTGGCACCCAAGCACTTACAACGTAGCATCTCTTTCCCTCTTGGGCCCTTATTTAAGTCAATTTTACTGAATAAGTCTTCAGGCCTTTCAGGTTTCTTCTGAAGGAAAAGTTCTTCTGATTATATCCCCATATTCTAAAGTTAATTTATGCCTTCCCAGCATGTCCATGAAGCATCTATATTTGTCCTATAAATATTGGCTGGAGCCTGGCTTTTCTCTTGAAGTTACCAGCCACGCTGATCACTCCCTTTCCAGCTCTATTCTAAGTTCTTTGTCCTCCCTACATCTTAGGCTTTGCCATATGGCAAGTTCTCTTTTGTGTGGGAAGTTTTCAAAATTGCTGACATGCATTGCTACATGCTTATTATCTCAATACTGGCAGGTGCACTCATAAAAATTAAAGACACTATAAGGGAGGAGTCGACAACAGTAATTTAATACACAGCCCATTTTTTTAACAACAAAAAGTCTTTAAGTGGAATATCATGGTCATGATCTTGATGATGGGCCACACCGGATGGCCAGTGATGCTACTCTCTGTCTTTATGTTGTGTTGTCAAACTTAACCTGTGGCTAAGGCTGTTTCTCTGAAAGGCTGTCAGATCAGTTGAAGGGATGGTGAGTTGTAAATTGAAGTGGAGAGCCAACTTTCTTGCTATGAAAGGAAACTTTAAATAACTCTTATAAATTGCTATTTTCCTTCACACTAAAGCTAATATAGAAGATTATATGGCTTTTAGGATTTGGCAGCATTTTAAGACCCAAATGGTTTTTTCCCCTTAAAAATATTTTAAAGATCCCTTTGAAAGTTGAAGCTGATTGATTTCAAAAACAGCAATATGCATTTGAATGGTGCAATTGCAATGAATTAATTTAAAGCAATAATGTTAGTATGTCTGAGCTTTCTAAATCTGAAAATCTATGGTATTGATAATGGGAAATGTTGGGAAAATAAAAACTACAAATTTTCAGTTATAGCCTTTAGCAGCTTGACTTGTCGGCTTGACCTGATAGGCTCCTAAGGGCAGTAGAAGTGGAGGCCAATGTATTGACCTCACTCTTTGATAGAGAAGAACTGGAAACAGCAATTCATGATATGAAGAATGATAAAGTCGCGGGATTAAATGATATTCATGTTGAACAAATAAACATTTTGGAGATTTTGCCAAGCAATGGTGGTTATCACTTTGTAATGTATATGTGGCCTCAAACTGTATTCTGAAGATTTGGAGGAAAGCCCTGGTTATTGCACTTCTGAAACCCAGAAAAGAACTGAACGACCCAAAGAATTTTTGTCCAATTTCCCTCCTTTGCCATCCTTTCAAACTCTATGAGAGAGTTCTATTAAGTAGAATGTTTCCTGTCATTGAACCAACTCTTATTCCTCAATAAGCTGGTTTCCTCACAGGCCAGATAGTTAAACTCATCCAGCACACAGAGGATGGCTTTCAATTAGGTCTAATCATGGGAGCTGCTTTTGTGGATTTATCTGCGGCCTATGACACAAATGATCACAGGAAGCTTCTCTTCGAATTATATAATATCACACATGATCTTGCTCTGACTAAATGTATTGATGATTTTTCATTGCCTTCCAGGGAAAAAAGAACTGGTGGAGAGCCCAGCAACATGGCCTTCCACAGAGGAATGTTCTTGCCCCCCTGTTTTTCAGTATACACACCAATAATCAATCCATTGGTCCTGATACATTGTCTTTTACTGTATCTATGCTGATGATTTGGCACTTACCGCTCAGGGAACTTCTGGCTCTTAAGAATATGTCAGAATACTATAATGAGAATGGGTTAAAACCTGATCATCAAAAAAAAAAAAAAATGTCTGTGCATTCCATCCCCCAAAACAGGCAGGCCAGATGTAGGCTCTATATTATCTGGAATGGAGTGGGGCATTGCAAAAAGCCACATTACCTTGGTGTTACACTGGACCAAACATTAACCTTTAAAATACATTGTTGCAATTTAAAACAAAAGATATCTACTGTACCTGTAATAATTTCCTCAGAAAGCTGGCTGGAACTATTTGGGGTGTCCCACACCATTACTCTTTGAATGGCCACCTTTGTATTGTGTTACTCGGTGGGAGAGTACACCTGCCCTGTTTGGGGCCAGTTTGCACACCCTACACAGGTGGATAGGAGGTTTAGTGATACATGCTGCATCATTAATGGATGCCTGCACTCCTCCCCAGTTGACAAACTATATATCTTGGTGAAATAGCCCTGCCAGGCATTATTCTCCAACGAGCTGGCTTCCTATATAAGTCACAAAACATGGAATATGGAAAGGTATTACATGATCCAGCAAACCAATTATTGGCCAAGTACCTCCTACAAAAAGATTGAAATCAAGAAGGAGCTTTTTAGATTGTGCCAAGGAGATTGTTACTACACCTCAAAAAGAACAATTAAAAAGATAGAAACTTCTAAGTTAAATATCTTCATAGTTGGATAGAACTGATTGAGGAGTTGCCTGAGGTTCAGAGGAGGAATGGACAATTTGGAGATGTTTAAACAGACTACACACTGTTTTGCCTAGAATTAAAGACCACAGAGGACAAGGATATGTACTGCAAATGTGGTACTATTCAAACAACTATCCATCTTTTACAGTGCCCCCTGGGACTGACATGCATATAGAATGACTTGCTGGTTTGAAATATCCTTGCCATCTATGTGGCTCAGCATTGGGCTACAACTATATAAATTTATGTTGTATTAAAGTTTTTAATCTATTTAAACTTAAATTAATAATTTCCCCCTTTCTAGTTCCTGCATTTCTGACACAAGGCGAGATGAGCTTGACTTGTCCTGACATTTCCTGGGGTGGTTGGGGACTTTTCTACAGTTGGAGAGAAGCCGTTATTACCCATCAATCCTAGAAGAACATGCTTCATATTAAATATAGGACTACTCTATACCAGTTTAATTTCCATGGAAGACAAGATAATATCTTCACTGGAAATCCTAGGATGAAAGAAGAATTATCCTTGCAAATAATAACTCAGTCAATATGGCTTCCCCATAAATTATGTTTCAAAGGAAGAAACTTCTTAATTTCTAATCTCTTTGATTAGAAGTTTCAAGAGTGGGTTGTTTGGATTGGCAGAGGTGTGTACACCCTGAACTGGAATAATAAGGGTGTGGCAAATAACATCGTCCTGTGGTAACTTTGGAACATGCCATTGTATTATTATTATTTTGGTATTGTACCTGCTTGTTAGGGTAGTTTTTTTTCCCTTTGTAATAGGATCAGTTTTCATGTAAACAACTTGTGCAAACTGGCCTCTATCCAAGAAGAGCTCATCTATTCATTGTAACAAAATGTTCAATACAATGTCCTAGAAAAGCATGAGGCAATCAGATTTCCAATCCACTCAAGAGCATCAGTTTGAGAGAAGAGTCCCTGTTCCTTCTGATAGTTGGTGGGCAAACTTTTCTCTTCCAGCAAGTAATGGAATGACCCATCACTTTGGTAATTGGTTGGGAAATAATAAGGCACTGCTGAATGATAGAGGATAGGCATCCATAGGACATTTATTTATTTTTATTTATTAAATATATATATGCAAGCTCTTAAAAGCAATCCATCCATTCAAAGAAAATCGATATCAACAATTAGGCAAATGGATTTTAGAAATAAAATCTATGCATGTTATTTTAATAGAAGCATTTAGATGAGGCTTTCTGTACCTGTGTCACTGTTCCAAGCAATGCACCCAATTCAGTCAGAACTCTTACACGCCAGGTAGATTCAAAAGACCCTTTACTGAGTACATAGCCTCAGCACTTAGTGAAGTGAAGCTAGCTCTACAGCATTTCCATCCTTCAGTGACATAAGAAGGCTTGCAATTCTCCACCCCTCCAGGTGTTCTTGGTCATGTAGGTTAATCAGTAGTAATGTCTCCCTCGATCTCAGCAGCTGTTCGGTATTATGATCTTGCTCTCCATGCTGGATCCAGTCACTATTACATTCAGCTAGGCAATACACCCTACTCCTCAAACCCCTCCGTGTTTCATCCCTCATCCCTCTCTTTGCTGGCCCACTTTCCCCTCCCCACGTGTGGCAACTAAGAAACGGAGCACAGGTAAGCATGGCTTCGACCGACGCTGTTTAGGAAGTTGACACTGGGATCTTCCAGATAGAATAGAATAGAACAGAATTCTTTATTGGCCAAGTGTGATTGGACACACAAGGAATTTGTCTTTTGTGCATATGCTCTCCGTGTACATAAAAAGACAAGATACATTTGTCAAGAATCATAAGGTACAACACTTAATGATAGTCTTAATGATGTATAAGTTTGTACAATGAATTGGGAGGAGCAGATGTGGTTTGCACTATTAAGCTAGGGAAAGCCTAGTTGGTTATTTGAGAACAATTACTAAGACTGAGAGTCCCCCCTTTTAATGTCCTCAACCTAAGATGCACCTGAATCCCTTTATAGCATAGCAATCACAAAAACCCATCCATTGCCTGCTTTTAAAAATTATTTATAATGCATTTATATTTCAAAACCAAATTTTTCCAGGACAGTTTGCAATACAATAATGTACTATATGGATCCTATCACACACTTACGGAAGGAAATTTCCCTGAGGACCATAGAGTTTTTTCAAAGGTAAGTGCACCGATGATTACACACTTTTAAACCTAAAAATGATCATTAACTGTTAAGCAAAAGTGCTGAGACAATGATTTTTGGAGATTCTGACTTGAAAGTGTAGGGGTTGTTTTTTTTAAATTCTAAGATAAAAATTTCTCTTTAACTCATGACAGCTCACATTCTCTTGATACATTTTTAGAGTTTCTATAGAAATCGCTGCATGGAACATCGATGTGATTTCATCTTTGAAGCTGCAAAAGTTTTTCCTTGGTCGGAAGGTGGATTAAAGTCTTACAAAGAAGCATATATAATGTATTTTCAAAGTTTGAGTATCTACCAATATAATCATTTTTTTTTTCTTTTTGATCCTTCTCACTATTATGGGTTGGTTATAATGAGATTGGTATGTGGGCTCTTTTTTTCCCTTTTAACAGAAATCTATATAAGGGAACTTGCTTGTGCAGAAAGAATATTTTAATTCATAGAAAATAAGTAATTCATTACTATCCATTCGGTTCCTAGTGTGTGAAATTCAAACTCTCATGGGTATTATCACACACTACTTTTGCCACTATTGCAAACACACCAGTTTATATGATGGTGGCAGATTGCTTCAGCACAGAGGTGGGTTCCTACCAGTTCTAACCAGTTCTTTAGAACTGTTAGTAACTCGGCGATGACGTCACGGAGCCGGTTCCGTCGGTGTCTCCATGGGCACTGCCATCTTGGATTTTGCTTCTACGCATGCACAGAAGCTAATTTTTGCATCTGCGCATGCGCAGAAGCTATTTTTTGAAGCAAGCGCATGCACGGCACAACCCTGAGCGAACCGGCAGCAAAAGGATCCAGAACCCACCCCTGCTTCAGCATCTAAGTTCGTTCGTTCATTCATTCATTCATTCATTCATTCATTCATTCATTCATTCATTCATTCATTCATTCATTCATTCATTCATTCCATTTGTATGACTACCCTCATGATATTTGTCTTTGGATGAAAAATAGCAAGTTAAAAATACCAATAAGGACAAGAGAAACGGAGCACATTAGACTTCACACATATCCGAATTAACACCCACCCCCCAGCTCCTGATAGGCTTCCTATCACCGGGCCCAGAGAAAAGCCAAGCTTTTAATGTCTGTGGTAATGTCAGTCATCAAGGTCATAGTTGTCTCAAAGGTGCTTTTTTCTTCAGAAGGCAACCATTGTTTTTTCCTTCAGGAAGAAGAAGAAAACATTTAGCTTCTCATCCAAGAAGCTTCATCAAGAAGCCCCGCCATCAGAACTGATGAAGCTTTTGGATGAGAACCAAAATGTTTTCATCTTCTTCCTCAAGGAAAAAACAGTCCAGTTGCCCTCTGAAGAAAAGAAAAAAAGCACCTTTGAGACCAGATTTTTAATGTCGTTTGAAAGACCATCAAGGTCAGGGTCAACTAACTTTCTTAGGGTATGCTGATCCACAGGGTAGGTGCGGCGATTAAATTTGGAACTGGAGAATACACAAGAGAGGGACATTATAATGAAAGTGACTTCTTGACATAAAATCCTAAACAGGATTTTATAAGCATATGTATATGTGGATACCCCCATGTGGATGAGCTTACAGGAAGAGTACAGAGCGGCTGCTTAGGAGGGCAATATTAAATATTGAAAACAGCCTAGTTCTCTTAAGTGATTTCAGGGATTAGATTTCCTTGCAAGATGCTAGATTATTAGATAAGGCCAGTGTAGCATAGTGGTTCAAAGTGCTGAACCTAGTCTGGAAAATCCCATGTTCAAGTCCTCACTTGATTTCAAAGCGCACTGTAGCTCATCCATTCTCTTTCATCTCAAATCACATATTTCCTGTTGAGTAGAGTTTCTTCTTGTTCTCAAGAGAAAAAGTGGGACAAAAAAGCATTCATAGAGATAGGCTGGAGGAGTCACATTGCTTGTGTAAGAACATCATATTCTATAGAGGAAACAAATGTCAACTAAATGAATGGAGCTGCACTACATATTGAATTTTTAACTTTTTATTGCTTTCAGGGAGGCAGGAATGATCCTAGTGGGTTCCCTACATCATCACTGCACTTTTCAAGCCACTGTTTCTCCTCTGTTTTAAAGAACTGCAATAGAAAAATGATGTAAGGATTTAAAACTCAAAGTGTCAGAAAACAACCATAGGAAGATATGATAAAATGGGCTATAATTCCTGAATGTTTTGCTATAAGAAACATGTTGCCTTTTTAAGATGTTGTAAAAAGTTGGTTGATAATGTTCCGAACTGCGGATAGAACAAGTATATATAGTACAGCCACCTATCTTAGAGTAACTTTAATGATTGGGCAAGTCATGATTGGAGCAGTATATTGAATGAGGTAATACACCTCATGAATAGGTGAATCAGAGTACTAAATTCTTTCTTTGATTTTGAAGACTTGCAGGAGCCACCCTGTTTCATTTTGGAAAATGAGAAATGTTACGTATGAATCACAGTAGAATGAAGGTGAGGAGGATACTGACCTGGCTAGTGATGTAGACATGACAAGACATGGATCTCTAAGGCTAAGAAAGACCAAACAAAATTAGCTGGATGCAGCACTGTGGATAGCACATGGATCCCAATATAGTCGAGCTGTTTCTAGAGAGTTTTGGTTTTGGTCTTCTTCAGAGTTATGTAGCTCTCTGGAGAGTTAGAAAATAGTTAACAAAGCCCTTTCCATGTGAAGAAATGGTGTTGAGATCATAAAAGAAATTTTACAGGCAAACACTTCCACTGGGAGAGCAGGACAGGTCTATGGAAAAGAGGTAGTTAACTGACTTATGTGTACAGTATGTAGGGTTTTGTGTGAAATGTGTGTTTGTTTATGTTTATTTATATTTTTATGCCGCCCAACTCCCGAGGGACTCTGGGCGGCTTACAACAATATAAAAAAACTTGTTAAAATATAAAAAACTATTAAAAAGAGACATAATAAAAACATTTAAAAACAATTAAAAACTCATACACACCGTTTCATGGCCGGATCTCGCCAAATTGCAGAAGCAAGATCAACAGCCCCAAGCCTGCCGGAACAGCCAGGTCTTCACCGCTTTCCGGAAGGCCACCAGGGTGGGGGTAGTCCGGATCTCAGGAGGTAACTGGTTCCAGAGGGCCGGGGCAGCCACAGAGAAGGCCCTCCCCCACGGGCCCGCCAGCCGGCACTGTTTAGCTGACGGGACCTGGAGGAGCCCAACCCTGTGGGATCTTACCGGTTGCTGGGAGCTATGTGGTAGAAGTCGGTATCGAAGATAACCTGGTGCTGAGCCATATAGGGCTTTAAAGGTAAATGTGGTCCTTGTATGTTACTGAATTACACTTCCCAGCATTACTGACCATTAGTCATGCTAGCTGAGAACTCTGGAAGTTATATTCCCACTACACCTGGAGGACCACAAATTCCCTACTACAGCATATGACACAGGAAAGACAAAATTGTACTACAGTATATCAAACACCATTCCAGGTTCTTCCACTCCAGGTTCTTCAATGGAGACATGAACGTTAGAACTGAAGTTGGTATGCTTCTCTCTTTCTTTCTTTTGGCATTTACAGTAAGATTTATTCCCATTTATCTATCCAGTGTAGAACCAATCACACACACACACACACACACACACACACACACAAAATAATCACATGTCCCATGACATCACAAGAATCATTGTGGGAAGTCTCTAAATTTGATAGATAGATTAGATGATAGATAGATAGATGATAGATGATAGATAGATAGATGATAGATAGATGATAGATAGATAGATAGATAGATAGATAGATAGATAGATAGATAGATAGATAGATAGATAGATAGATAGATAGATAGATAAATAGATAGAATTACTATTTCTTCCCTCCACAAATAATGATCCAATTATAAAGTTGTTGATACTGGAAGGAAGAAATAGTAGCAAACCTTTCACTATGAGTCAAGATCAGGGGTGAAATGCTCCCGGTTCGCTCGTACCTGTCGGTTGCCGTAGAGCCGGTCGCCAAGGTAGCGCAAGGCACCGCCCACCCGCCCAGACGCCGCCCGGACGCCGCCATTTGGGTTCTTTTACCCTCTGCGCATGCGCAAAGCATTCTGTGCATTCGCAGAGGGTAAAAGAACCCAAATGGCGGCGTCCAGGTGGGTGGGCGGCGCCTCACGCTACCTTGGCGACCGGCTCTATGGCGACTGACAGGTATGAGCGAACCGGGAGCATTTCACCCCTGGTCAAGATCTAAGGTTATCTGCTTTTTATTACAATTTTAAGATTATTTTTGTGACTTGAGTACTTGTAATGTTCTATCCTGCACAAGTTTTATCTAGACATATCTCAGGATTACAAGTCACATGGTAGATGGTTGTCTTAAATATCATCTTACAAGAAAAGAATAGTTTAACAGTTGTCCACAGAACCTTTTCCCCCTACATGACTGGAAGGGTCCAAGACAGTCACTGCTCTCTTGCAATGCTTCTATGATAAACAAAATCGGAAGTACATTCTTAAGGAGCCCTGATGGCGCAGTGGTTAGAATGCAGTATTTTAGGCTAACTCTGCTGAATGCCAGGAGTTCAATCCTCACCAGCTCAAGGTTGACTCAGACTTCCATCCTTCCAAGGTCATTAAAATGAAGACCCAAATTGCTGGGGCAATATGCTGACTCTGTAAAGTGCTTAGTGCTGTAAAGCACTATGAAGCGGTATATAAGTCTAAGTGCTATTGCTATTAAGGGTGGGATTCCATGAAATGAATGTCATTCATTGCAATATGGCATGTATTCTTCCTGTAGCCATCTCACCAGTTCACATCTTGAGAAGGTCAGACATTATGAGCATCCCCACTTTTCATATGGGGTGGTTGAGATTGTCTTTGTTTTATAAGAGACACCACAGTACATAATATCAGTGGTTGGTTGCTCCCGGTTCGGCCCAGTTCTTAGAGCCGGTAGCGGCGGTGGCGGGAGGCGCGAACCGGTAGTAAAGGGTTTTAGAACCCACTACTGCATAATATCCTTTTCCAGTTGGCACAGAAGCTTCTGTTCCTTTAATAAATTCATAGAGGAAGACTTTATCAGTATATGTCATATTTAGGAATGAATAAAGAGCTGTCCAACCACAGAACTCTTTGTGGTGTGTACAAGAGAGGAATATTAAGTTGATATTATACTAGTGGAACAGAGCCAGTAATTTGAGATGCTCATATGCTTTGGCAAGTCAGAAGAACCAGCTTTCCTGTGCAGTCATGTCTGTTGACAGCAGTATTTAAAGTGGAAAGAAGAGGAGGTGTATGGGTAGGTGGATCTGCCAGCAGCTGGCAGCCAATTCTGGAACAGGTCTCTCCAGTTAATGAAAAGAATGCTGACTCAGTCAAAGTCAAACCAGTTTGGACTGAGCTATTATTTGCATCTATTTAGAAAAGTTTTTTTTTTAAAAAGTCAGGTTAACTTGGACATGTTAAGAACATGTGCAGAAAAGGATGGTGGTAAAGGAATTCTTGTATGTAAATTTTATTCTCACATATGTTAAATGGCTAAATGTTTCTCCTATTATTTTTTCCTGTCTTAGTTCTGCTTTTTAAATATTTTAATTAATGCTTTTTAAATAAGTATTATATAATGGTTTTAAGTAGTGATTGTTTTATATAATTAGTGTTTCCTTAGATTGTTGTTGGCTTCCCAGAGTCACGTTTTGTGAGATGGGTGACCATATAAATTTGATAAATAAAGTATTTGCTATTGAGTTAGGTATAGTCAATTCTTCTTCCACTCTTCTGCCTTTTATAATACAGTAGCTCAGGGGTCGGCAACCTTAAACACTCAAAGAGCCACAAAGGTCCGAATCAGAAGCCCCTCGTTCAATTCTGGAGCCGACCGGAAGTCCTGTTGCCCCACCATAGAGTCTCCTCCTAGCACGGCATCCTTTTTCCTCTACCTGTCCTAAACGAAAGCCCTATCAATTGTGGAGCCGACTGGCAACAGGGAGCCGCAGCAGAGGGATGAAAGAGCCACATGTGGCTTCAGTGCCGCGGGTTGCTGACCCCTGCACTAGCTGATGACCCGGCGTTGCCCGGGTATTTGTTTATCCCAATCTTGTATTAGACAGGAAAAGGAATGAATTATATCTATAGTGTCAAATCAAAGCAATTTTATTTACAGGGTTTTAAAAGCATAAGGACGTTGTTCAAATCCCAGCTATGGAACCTGTGGACAGCTGGGGGATTTAGAAGTGCCACCCCCCTGCCTCTGCCACCACCCGTTTTACCATTTCCTCAAACTGGACCTGGGACTGGAACATAAATCCCTGAGCTGGCCCATGCTGCACCTCGTCCACCCCTGCTGAAATAGGCTGGGTCTCCTCTCTGGCCTCCATATCTGTTTCACCTCGGTTGGGGTGGTCCCGTCCTTCGCGTGATGAGTTGGGGCAAAGGACAATCCTGGGAACATGGGCTGAAGCTGTGACATGGGGGTGGACGATCCACTTAGGTCGTGGCGTGCTCAATCAAAGCCCTCTGTACTAGCCTAATTAGGCTCCCTTTGCTTTGTAGGCCTACTGTGTGAGGGAGGCCTAGGCCTGAGTTGGGGTGAAGGATGATCCTGGGAACACAGGCTGAAGCTGTTCCCTGTGAGATTGGGCCGCCGCAGTGAGGTGGGGGTGGGTGATCCGCTTAGGCCATGCCATGCTCAATCAAAGGCCTCTGGCCTAATCAGGCCCCCTTCATAGGCCTACTGTGTGAAGGAGGCCTAGGCCTGTTCAGAAAAACGCTGAGCTAGGCTCAGTGTACAGAACATGACTGTTGTTCTGAAAGGCCATCCCTAGGGGTGCTAGGGGTGTCTTACCAGATAGTAAGTCATATATGTACCAAGTTTGATTGAAATTGCTCGAGGCGTTCCAGAGTTATGCTGGAACATATATACATACAGCCTTTTATATATATATCTCCAACTTCACGCGGGAGAAAACCCGAATAACCACAGACCTACATACAAATACCCGCGAAAACCTCAAAAAACAAACAAACAAACAAACAAATATATATATATATATAACATGATAAGATTGTGAGGAAGAGAAGAAAAATAAGATATATAAGAAGAAGAAGAAGAAGAAGAAGAAGAAGAAGAAGAGGAGGAGGAGGAGGAGGAGGAGGAGGAGGAGGAGGAGGAGGAGGAAGAGGAAGAGGAGGAGGAGGAGGAGGAGGAGATATAGATAGAAGAAGAAGATGAGCGAAGTAAGTGAAGCAGAAATCAGTAACATCACAGTGTTGAGTACAGTATGTCTTCTTGGAATTTAATTGGACTTAAATAACAACGTATGGAAACAATATATGTAGTAGCCTTCTCCAATCTGTTCTCTTCTAAACGTGTTCGATTACTGTCACCATTCTGAGCTGCTACAGTCATATGATTGTAGGCTGAAGTATAGAACTGCATCCCCAGATGAGGTTCCAAGCATAATAAAATCAAGATCTGGTTTAGAAAAGATGTTATGATTTTCATTAAGAAAATAAAACTTATTTTCCCTCTAAGCATTCAGTTACAGTGGGTGGTTCTTACTGTCATATTTTAGAAAATAGCTTGAATATTTTTTTACAAAGTTACTTCATGCAAATGAATATGGACAAAGCAAAATATGCAAAGTATATAACAAATGAAACATAAAAATGTCATGTAGTAATAATAATATTAATAACAACAATAATTTATTAAATGTATATATGTTGCTCTGAGTGGATTACAAATGGTTAAAAACATTTAAAAACAGAAAAGCATCTCACTTCACACACATACCTCCCTCCAAAAAAAACCCAACAACAACAACACAATCAAAGAAACAAAGATGGTAGAGAAATCAAATTCGAATGGAAACAAGGAAAAGAGGAAAGGGGACATCAATCATCCTTGTTAAAGGCCTGGGCAAAGAGCCATGTCTTCAGGGCCCTTTGAATTCCCAGAGGGTGGGGAGGGTTTTTTTGTTTTTTGTTGAATCTTTGGAGGAACCTTATTCCAGAGGGCAAGTATTGCTACAGTGAAGGCATGCTTCTGGGGTTCTGATTGGTGGCATTGTATAATTAAAGGAATCCAGATTGTGCCAAGGAGACCAGATCAGACCAACTGAGCAGATAATATTGAAAACAGGCCATACTTCCAAATTAGAAATGAGGAACTGAAGAGAGATCCACTAAAAGCAGAACTGACAATCATGACGAATAGTCCAGTCCATTGTAATTCCCCTCCAGACAAGGAGAGGACTCAAGATCAACCAAAAGGGTTCCATACAGTGCCTCATGAGGAAAGCACAAGACAGTGGTCTCTGATGGGTTTAAAGCTCTGGGAGATGAGAAAATAGCTATCATTTGCACAAAGTGAGTTGCCCTTTCAAAAGGATACTTCCTTTTTTAATCACTTTTGATTAAAAGCTTATTAACGGCTTTTCAGCTACTATGAACCCTTGCATCAACAGGTTTTACAGCATTGGGTGAGTTTCCTTCAATCCTTAGTGAAAGAAGTTAAAATATAAGTTTAAGGACTTAATCTTTTTTTTTCTTTTGGAATAAACAATGAAGAGGGATTAGAATTTTGATTTTGGAAAGTTACAACTAAAGTAAGGACCGAAATAAATTTAAAATAAGATCTTTGAATTAATTATGAGAATCCTTCCCATGGGAAAATGCTTTGGTTTTGAATTCTCTTTAAAAAATGATAGGATGAGTATTTCAAGATTGTACACTAGAGAGATCCAGGAGGCACTAAAAATTACAATTAAAAGGGAAGAACACTAATATTTGACTTATTAATCCAGAATGATGTAAAATATTTTGGAAATATTAGAAGGATATTTTTAACAATGGACTCAGAAGTTAATTTTAAAAGTGCCTGCCTGAATAGATAGACTATATTTAAAAGATGCTATGGAAGAGAAACACGTTTTCCTCACAAGATTGAGACTGATTTGAAAATGGATTTAAAAATGACCAGCTACAAGAATTATCAGACTGAGGGGATTTAGCTGGAAGAGTTGTCTAGCAACCAGGAAAGGCAACTATTGCTGGCCTCAGAAGACAAACATGCAGAGCTAACACCTCCCACAATGCAAGGGCCATCCTGGAGAGGAGGGCTAAATCAGGGTGCTCAGCAAAAGCATTGACCAGAAAGAATTCTGCCCCATTAAAGGAACAATTCCCTATATAAGGGGAGCCCCATGACTCACAGATCCATTGGCAACAACTCTCCATCTACTTCACCATCGTGTTTCTCAACTCCTTAGTTGCCTTCTTGTTTATCTAAACTTTTTGTCATTAGAGTTTTGTTTGAAAACCTTTTTTTGTAAAGATACAAGATTTACCTATATGTCTATGATTTCCATGGAGCTGGAACAGATCAGGACAATGACCAGCACCATGAATTGCACCCAGAACCAAACTGGCAACCAGTATTACCTCCATCATGGCAAAACTCTTTTATACTGTACCTCTGAAGGGAATGATCCAACCCATCCACAGTCGTACAGACTTCTCTCCTTATTGAACATTGAATACAAACTTTTTATGACAATCTTAGCAAAAAGATTAAACAATCTTGTAGCATACATAATGCACTCTGTTCAGATGGGACTTGTTCTGAAGAGATATATGACTGGTGATGTAAGATATATAGTATTTTGAATGACATTGATGATATTATTTGCAATGCAAGAAGACATAATTATTTTTCTTGATGCAGAAAATGCTTTTGATTCATGAAGATGAACTGCAGTTGAAATTTTTAAATCATGGATCCAAAGTATTTAACAGCAAAGTTAAAAGGAAATTTCAAAAACTTGTTTTTATTATACAAGGAATAAGACAAGACTTGTTGTAAAAGGATACAATATTTTTGGAATTAAAATGGCAAGTCAAAAATATAAATAAAACTATATGCTGTTGACATTGTACTTACAGGAACTCATCTAAGTGATTGTTTAGAATTGATAATGAAACAAATATAACAGTGTAATATGGATGGTAATTACAATAGTATAGCAACAGGAAACAGATGAGTACATGGAATTTATTCAGAAAGGAATAACAATACCTAAGATCAGAGGTGGGTTCCTACCGGTTCTAAATGGTTCTTTAGAACCGTTAGTAACTCGGTGATGACATCACAGAGCCGGTTCCGTCGGTGTCTCCGTGGGCGCCTGCCATCTTGGATTTCTGCATGCGCAGAAGCTATCTTTTGATTGCAGTGCGCGCGTGTGACCCTGAGCAAACCGGCAGCAAAAGGATCCAGAACCCACCCCTGCCTAAGTTGATGATGATGATATTCCCGGTGACTCTGGGTGGGTTAAAATTATAAAATTTTTGAAAACAAGAAAACAGTGCAAAAAGAACAAAGATGACATACTAAACCAACTCAGATAGAAACATAGAAAAAGAAGGAAGGGGGACATAAGACATGGTTGCCAATGGCTGGACTAAACTGCCAGGGTTTCAAGGCCCTTCAAAATACCTGTAGGTTGGGATCATTCAAATCTTAGAAGAAACCTCATTCCAGAAGTCAGGAGCTGCTAAACAGAAGATGCATTTCTGGGGCCCTGATAAGTGGCATTGTTCAATCAGTAGAAACCAGAGCATGACAACTCTGTTGGATCAGATAGGCTAGGCAGATACTATGGGAGATGGGGAAAAAAAAAGTATTCAACATTAGTGTTAAAGCAATTAAATCCTTAGATATTTATTTAACCAGAAATAAGAAAGTTATTCAAAAATAATTATTTGCATAGTTGGAAGAGTATAATGGCAGATATTCTTAAATGGGAAAATTTGAACTTATCTTGATTAGGAAGTAAATAGTAAAAATCAACATTCTTCCAAGGGTTAATTTCCTATTCCAAAACATGCCAGTTCAAAATTGATGAAAAGATGCAAAACGACTAACAAAGACAAATAAGCAATTTCATCTTGCTAAACAACAATTGAGGATTAGATTTAGGATTTTACAAAATGTAAAAATAAAGAGTGAGGCTGGGCTATCAAATAGGAAGTTATATTATCAAGCCAGCTGTTTGACTTGAATCACAGACTGAATCATAGTTCCATGTGGTTGGATCACATTTATAGAAGGACTAGAATGCACAGAAAATCTACATAAATATTTTTGGACTGATATAAAAAAAATGCAGTAAGTGTAAGAAATCAATCCGTTAAAATTACCTTATTAAAAAGTATATGATAAATACAAAAAAGGTACAAGACCAGACTTATGCACTGTGTCTTTGATATTAAATATATATTTTCATGAAAAATATGCTAAAAATTGATCAGTAGTGAGAAAAATCCTATATTTTACAAATCTTAATTATCATTAAAACAAAAATGTAGTAATTTAAGACTCTCAGAATGGTCAGAAATGCTTTTGTGGTCTCAGTATCTGCAAATAAACTGTATAATCCAGAAGGAATGATTAAAAAAACAAGGTGGTCAGTCCAGGGACTTGAATGAATTTGAAATACTTATAATACAAAATACAAAACATCTGCTAGGGTTTATATAGGAATTGTTACTGAAACATGGTTTGGAGACTGAATGAGTTAAAGAATGCATTATCAAATGGATACAGAACTTAAATAGAGCAATGGGAGTGTCAATGGAACATAAACATAAAAATCATTGGGATTGATACATTAAGAGAAAATTGGTACAATTTCTGTTGTACCAATTCTGTTGTACCAATACTTCTCTTGGTACATTACCATAGTGATGATTGCTAAAATGGACAATACATATTCAGAAAATTGTTGCAAATGTAGAAATGAAGTTGGAACATTTTACCATATTTGGCAGCAATGTCCTAAACAATGAGGTGACAAAGGGGGCGTGGCGGGCTGATTTAGAAGGACCCAACAAAAATACAAACAAATAGAATAGAATAGAATTTTTTTTATTGGCCAAGTGTGATTGGACACACAAGGAATTTGTCTTGGTGCATATGCTCTCAGTGTACATAAAAGAAAAGATAAGTTCGTCAAGAATCATAAGGTACAACACTTAATGATAGTCGGGGTACAAATAAGCAATCAAATCATAGTAGGAACCAGTCAATATAAATTGTAAGGATACAAGCAACAAAGTTACAGTCATACAGTCATTTGTGGGAGGAGATGGGTGATGGGAACGATGAGAAGATTAATAGTAGTGCAGACTTAGTAAATATTGTTACATTCTTCCAAGTTCTACATATAGAGAATATAACCAGGGGAAATGAGGAAATAATTTTGTGATTAACAATTCTAGGTTCTAATCACAGCTGATTGATTTACAAAAGCTCTCCATTCACAAGACATAAGGGAAGCAATATTGAATTTGTTAATATATCACAAACCATTGTAGAATTCAGCATTGGTTGCTATATTTCTCTGTCAGAAACAGAAATGTTAACCATTTTTAGTGTGGTGAAGTTTTTATGAAACTTGAGAAGATGTAACTTTGAGTGCTTCCCTGAAAGGCATTGGATTGTTATAAAATCTATGAGAAGACCTTAGATCAGGGGTGTCAAACTCACGTCATCATGGCGGTGTTATGTGACGTATTGGGACTTTTTCCCCTTCACTAAACCGGGTGTGGGCTGGGAGTGACGCAGCATGTGCATGTGACGCACCCAGCCTGTGGGCCGGGAGTTTGACAGCCCTGCCTTAAATGTATTATATTATTGCATTGCTTTCTTTTCCATTTTTTGTTTCATTCCTTTTTCTGAGCAAGATACAACTTCCAGGACTTAAGTGTGACTCCAGGGTGCGAAAACTAATCTTCTTTATGAAGCAGCAAGTCACATTTCATTCTTGGTCTGGTCAGATCTGCTTACATTTCTGCAATTTCCAAATATAATATAATTTGTTAGCTCCATCACCCATCTTTCCACCAGAAGCTTATGGCAACATGCATAGCAGCTGGAGTGTCTTCTGGACATGGTTAAAAAAAAAAGTCAAGGAGGTAGGTCTGATGGTGCAATTGAAGCTCCATTGTTAGGTGTGTTGCATGTACAACGTACATTAGAAAAAGCAATCTTCAATCGCACCCTTGCTGTCCTTATCTTGATAATTTTTGATAATGCCCTGTTGATGCCCCTAGCAATTGATAATGCCCTGTTGATGCCCCTTGCA
>QLTV01002664.1:2319164-2331900 GCA_003457575.1 Thermophis baileyi
AGACATCTTTTCATTCATTCATTCATTCATTCATTCATTCATTCATTCATTCATTCATTCATTCATTCAATTTCTATAGCCTCCCAACTCAACCAAGTGCTTATCTTCCTCATAGAGAGACTCTTTACAATCCTAGGAGGTCAATTGAACTGAAAGAGAGTGAACACAGCAGATGGTAGACTTGAATTTGGCTTTTCAAGCTCCCAGTCCTATCACTTTAACCATTTCACCTCATCGTATACCATTTTTAATTGATTTGGCAGATTGCCCTTCCTGTTTTAGGAGTTATAGAAAAAGTTGTAAAACAACCTTGCCGTACAGAGGGTGAAGTTGTCTGCTTCCTTGGCCTCAAACCAAAGGGATGGAACAGATAAAGCCTGGTATCTGATGGTGAAACACGAAAGGAAGAATCACTTTCACTATCAGTGCTTCCAATCTTTAATTCTGCGTATCTCCAATCAGTACTACTGCTGTTTGTGATTCATACAAGAATCCTCATCTCCAACTGAGAACTTATCTGGGCTCACAGTGACTTTACAGTAGTTAGAAATTACAGCAGACAGTAATTTAAAGCAAGAATTAGATCTGAAAATACACAAAGCCAAGTTCTGCTTTCTTTTCAGCTGAAATTGCAGATAAAGACTGGCTAGGGGCCAGTCACTGCTTAAGGGTGGGACTGAGACCTCTCTGGTTCCAGTTGCCCAATGCCAGTGCACTTTCTTGGTGCCAGATTGCATTAAATGAATGGATTTGTATTTGCAATACTGTATTTGGTTGGCGCTCCAAGGCATTTGTTGGTTGGCATTGACGCTGATGCCTCCCGGCTTCTTTTTGTTCTTTCTCCTTTCCCACCATCTCTGTTCTTTTTGATGAACTTGCTGTAGGCAGAAAGCCTCTTAACTTGACATGATGCTAACTAATCTTACCCTAACCACGCCTGTATTTTTTGTAGCACCACCAAAATTGCATCTTTGGATAATCAAAGCAATGCTGTCATTGATAAGATTAATACTCTGTGACAATATTATTATTATTGCTTTAAGAAGTCAGGATGTGAGGGCAATCTGGCTGTGACATCTGCCACCCCATTGATCGCCAGGGTTGATTCGGCTGATCTGGCTGGCTAGGCGGGTGTCCCTTTCCTCCCTCACCGCTCCATCTGTGTCCCTCCCGAAGCTGTGCACTCGGTGGAAAAGGACGACCATCCCAGATAGAAGGAGTGTACCGATCTTCGGTCAATGGTATACGATAGCTTTAAGCAGTCAGGAATAAATTTTCAACTGAAGAAAATAAAATTTTGGTTAGAACAATACATTTTTATGTTATTAACTTTTTCCTAAACATCTCAACTACCACCTGAGTATCAAATTTGTTCATTTCATTAGGACAAGAAACTTACATTTTCCTTTAAATTCTGAGGCATTCAAAATAATATTGAATCTTTGAATGGGGTGAGGAGGATGATATGCATCAAGCAAACCAATCTTTTGCTTATCTTTATTGTTTCTTTGATTAATATGAGCATTAAAATTACGGGTAGACTCGGGAAGCTTATCTGAAATGGAATCACTTGCCTTTTCAAACAGTAACCAGGTTTGTTGTAAAAGCTAATTCATTTTCTCCTTTGGCAGCTGATTCTAATGATGAATCATGTTATGCTAAGGCTTTCTATCTAATTTGAATTGTAATATCTTGGCGCCTTAATAGGCGGTTCATACTATGTAAGTAATTCACAGAAGCAGATCATAGGCAGGTATTTGTTTTCTCATCTGTGACACTTCACCTCTTAGCAATATAGGCTTGTTCATACAAGGTTTACAAATTGCTTAAGAGAGGGGGTGAGCATGTATACTTTTACAGCTGACTGGAAAAGAGTGATCACCTATCCTAAAATGCAAAGCAATCAAGTTACCTGGTAATTTTTCCTTCCCCAAATGTTTGGAGCAAATTCAGAGTTTCCCCCATTGTCCTTCATCACCAAATATGTCAACCCCACTTTGCAACATTAACTCACAACCAGACCAAGAAACCGAATAATAGATTACTTCTGTTTGATTGACAGCCTACGGCAATTTAATTTGTTTGTTTAAAATATTTATATTGCAATTCTTAGTTAACAAGGCATAGTAACTAACCATAGTGACTTAGTTAACAAGGCACCATAGTGACTTTCAACATAATACAAAACACGGCAGCTTTCATGTTTAGGCTTGTAATCTTTTAAACAAGGGTCCAGAGGGAAATGGAACAGATACAGGGGTGTCAAACTGGTGGCTCATGGGCTGGATGTGTCACACACAGGCCACGCCCACCCCCGCTCTGCGAAGGGGGAAAACATTGCAAAACATCACGTGACAACAACGTGATGTGACGAGTTTGACAACCGTGGAATAGAAGAAGGAAAAAAACACAAAATCAATTAAAAGTTAGATTTATTCTTAAAAGGAAACTCAGAGCCTTTATCTTGCTTCTAACCCATGACATTCCAGTGGAGGGGGAGTACAAGGTGCTGAATAGGACAGAAAAAAATGGATTAAAACGGGAACTGGTACTTTACGAGGCTCTTGAAAATCTCATCTTTTATATTTTTAAATATTTCTCCATAGATTAAAACATGAGTATTCTCTGTAGAGTTTCCTTCTTTCCCCCAGAACTGTACAACTTAACAACAACAACAGAGTTGGAAGGGACCTCGGAAGTCTTCTAGTCCAAACCTCTCCTCAAGCAGGAGATTCTATACTATTTCAGACCAATGGCTCTCCAGACTCTTTTTAAAAGCCTCCAGTGATGTGGGAGCACCCACAACTTCTGAAGGCAAGCCATTCCAACTGTTTTATTGTTCCCACTGCCAGGAAATTTCTCCTTAGTTCTAGGTTGCTTCTCTCCTTGATAAGTTTCCAACGAGAGTTAGCTTCCAATGGCTACATGATACTTTTTCCAAAAGGCCCTAAAGACATGATGTTATCAGCTGGCCAGGAGACCATGAATGAAGTTGGACCCTATCAAATAATTGATTTAACTGTGTTGCTGCGCTATGAGCCATGGTGGCGCAGTGATTAGATTGTAGCACTGAAGTACTTCTGCTGACTGCTGGCTGCCAGCAGTTCGGCAGTTCCATTCCCTCCAGCTCAAGGTTGACTCAGCCTTCCATCCTTCTGAGGTCGGTAAAATGAAGACTCAGATTGGGGGCAATATGCTAACTCTGTAAACTGCTTAAAGAGGGCTGTAAAGCACTGTGAAGCGGAACAAGAGCCGAGGTGGCGCAGTGGTTAGAGTGCAGTACTGCAGGCTACTTCAGCTGACTGTTCAGCAGTTCAGCGGTTCAAATCTCACCGGCTCAAGGTTGACTCAGCCTTCCATCCTTCTGAGGTGGGTAAAATGAGGACCCAGATTGTTGGGGGCAATATGCTGACTCTGTGAACCGCTTAGAGAGTGCTGTAAAGCACTGTAAAGCGGTATATAAGTCTAAGTGCTATTGCTATTGCTATATATGCCTAAGTGTTATTGCTGTTGCTATTGGTGTGTGTGTGGAGTTTTTATGGGTTTTTATACTGTGTATTTTTAATGTCATAGGCTGCCTCGAGGCACCTATGTGTGCATTGGGCAGCCATATAAAATTGTTTAATAAATAAAATAAAGGCTATGCTTGCCACATTTTCATCTTCTCTGATGCCTTGTTTCATCCTAGTTAGATCCCTGTGCTAGGTTGGCAGGATACTTTTTACCCAATACTGGAATATTCTGGCTACCGTACTGTACCATTTAATATTTATTTTCTTAGGGAAAATATTTCTGTTGAAAAAAAATATTTGGACTAGCAAACCCCACAATATTATTTACTTACTGTAAATCTATAGCCTACATTTCCAATTATAGAATACTCAAGTAGGCTAACAGTGCAATGCTCATATGTCTTGACCATATTCCCTGCTCCCAGAAACACAAAAATAATCAAAATCAAAATAAGCAATTAAAGCCACACAAAACAATATTATTGTATGAAAGCTGCTGAAACCACTAACAGAGTGTCAATTGAGCAGCAAGACTGGAGGCTAAATACATCCATAGGGTGGATTGCATAGCCTGGGAGCTATATATTTAAAACTTCTAACCAAACCTTGAAAGAGCCAGTGTTACAAGAACTTCCATAATAAAGAGGCAATCACCAAAAGGGAAACTTCTTTGTGGGGACTAACCTGACCATCTAGTGTTATACACAAAATGATTCATGTGACAATAGGTATATAATGGTAATCATCAGTACCATAATCTATGATAAAAATGAATTGGATTTGTACATAGATCATGTGCACAATTGATGTTATGTACTTTTTATTTTATTTTATTTATTTATTTCTTTTGTCAAACACGTATTAGATAGTACATATAAGTATAAACATGATTTGAATACATGAAATGAATACGAATAAAAATCAAAGGGTACATTAGGACAGGGACAGTAGGCACGCTGGTGCGCTTATGTACGCCCCTTACAGACCTCTTAGGAATCAACAGTAGACAGTCTAAGGTTAAAATTTTGGGGGTTTGGGGAGATCAACAGTAGACAGTCTAAGGTTAAAATTTTGGGGGTTTGGGGATGAAACCACAGAATTGGGTAGTGTATTCCAGGCATTGACCACTCTGTTGCTGAAGTGCTATTTTCGGCAATCAAGTTTGGAGCGGTTCACTTTACGTTTGTATCTATTGTGTGCTTGTGTATTGTGGTTGAAGCTGAAGTAGTCATTGATGGGTAGGACATTGTAGCAGATAATTTTATGTGCTCACTTAGTTCAGACCAAAGGCGGCGTAGTTCTAAGTTGTCTAAGCCCAGAATTTCAAGTCTGGTGGCATAAGGTATTCTGTTGCAAGCAGAGGAGTGGAGGACTCTTCTCGTGAAATATCTCTGGACATGTTCAATTGTATTAATGTCCGATATGCAGTGCGGGTTCCAGACAGATGAGCTGTATTCGAGAATATGTCTAGCAAATGTTTTGTATGCTCTGGTTAGTAGTGTAATATTACCGGAGAAGAAGCTACGCAAGATTAGGTTTACAACTCTTAATGCCTTTTTGGCGATGTTGTTACAGTGGGCTTTGGCACTTAGATCCTTAGATATGAGTACTCCAAGGTCCTTGACAGAGTGAGGGTCGTCTACGAGGTCGTGTCCACTCATCTTGTATTTTGTGTTCTTTCTAAATCCTAGATTACAATAATAATCTGAGCATGAAGTAAGGACAAACATCACCCTTATAGGTCAATGTACTTCAGAATGCCACAGTTGATATATCAATGTAATCTGTAGGAATTTCCCCCAAGCTGGAACAAACTTCTGAGCATCTGAAGACAAAGCTGGGCTGGAGAGAGTCTCCCTTTTTTTTTCCTTTCAGAAGGACTGTAAGCCCACCCAGAGTCAAAAGTGCCAATTTGAATCAGTTTTATCGCTTTTCAGAAACATTTCCATTTTATTTGGAT
Source organism: Thermophis baileyi (assembly GCA_003457575.1). Lineage (NCBI taxonomy): Eukaryota > Metazoa > Chordata > Lepidosauria > Squamata > Dipsadidae > Thermophis > Thermophis baileyi. Next base: position 2,324,637 of record QLTV01002664.1, read on the forward strand.
TTATGTTCAGTGTATTGATTCTTATTCAGATTGTTGCTATTATTCCAAGATGTTTGTTTAGATAGGATATCTACAGCCACCTCAGATAACAGAATAACAGAGTTGGAAGGGACCTTGGCCATCTTCTAGTCTTTACCCCCTGCACAGGGAGAGAACCCTATACCATTTCAGACAATTGGTTGTCCAATCTCTTCTTAAAAACTTCCAGTGTTGGAGCACCCACAACTTCTGGAGGCAAATCATTCCACTGATTAATTGTTCTAACTGCCAGGAAATTTCTCCTTAGTGCTAGGTTGCTTCTCTTCTTGACTAGCTTCCATCCATTGCTTCTTGTCCTGCCTTCAGGTGCTTTGATGAGGCTAGGAGTGGAAAATTGGAGACCTATGTAAGAGTGGCATCTCACCCCAAGCCTGGATCTTTCAAATGGTTACAGAAAGCTGCTTAATGCTATAAGAGATTGGGATTTCTGGATAATGCCAAAGGACAATAATAGTCACAGCAAGCAGATATTCCCCAGCACCACATTCTCTGAGGTGAGATCTAAACTGCTATGGAATGGTTCTTCCTAAGTCTATCCATTCCTAGCAGTGTATATATAGGTCTTGGTGTATATCATCAGCCATAACTGTTTCACTACCAAAGAACAGCCATACTACAATCTGTTTCTTTCAAGGGTTGTTACAGGTGTGATGTCAATCACTGGTCTCTCAAATTGAGAATTAAGACCACATGATAATTATTCTACCTGTCAAACATCTTAGGGATTTTTCTTCAACATGGGACAAGCTATTGTTTTGTGCTTAATTGACCGATGGGTTTTCTTACTCCATCTGTCAAGGCAATGAGTCAAAAAGAGTGCCAGAATAATAGAATTATTATAGATAGACACTGGCATTCATTAAATATTAAAAATGTAGAGTACAAGTCATATACAGAAAGGAAAACAATCAATTCATCAATGTGGTTCGCTTTGGCAGCACATATACTAAAATTGACATGATATAGAGAAGATTAACATGGCTAGTGGCCAGAAATCAAAAAGTTATTTTAAGTTCTTTTTTTAAAAAAAAGCTCTATAAGATGACTTTCAGTAGATGCAATACTGACAGAGATATATTTTACACATGTGGGTGTCAGTACATGTGTGCACTCACAATCCAGCACTACCATAAATTAGGACCAGCCATGGATTCTAATAGATATCTTAGAATCAGTTTGATTATATCACCATTTCTGTAGGTTTACACAGTCAAAAATCTTGAAAAAAACAGGACTGATTCTGGTTGTATAGGTTGGCTGAAGATACTTGGGAGTGATTGAATCGATACTCTGATTCATTCCTGATTCAGTGCCAAAGCTCTTTAGGAGTCTCAGCTGAACACCTGTCATTTTGCCAGTAAAATCCCTATAAAAATTCCACCCATCTCTGAAGTTGAACCATTAGGTTAGCAGGCCCAGTGAGTCTTCTCTGCCAAAACACTTGGTCTCTAGCCTGTTATTTTATTAGTTGTGAGAAGTTATGAAAATAGAATATTGTGGATGGTCATGGATAACAATACACAATGTTTACACCACGGAGTGTCTAATAAACATTCTGAGCAAGTGTGTTTTGTGATTGTTTGAAGGAATCCTCTATGGGGTAACCACATTTTTATGATATAGTCTATTTTTAAAATAAACGTTTATTGAAAGTTTTACCAAGAGCATAACAACTAACACAAACAAAAAGTAAAAGCAGAAATGAGAGGGGGGGGGAAAGACAAGCGTCCAATTTTCTTTACAGCAAATATAAGTACAATTACAGTTACCTCTTACTCTATGATTACAAAAGAAAACTCACTCTTTTCAATTATCTAGTTTTTTTCTAGCCATCAAAACCACAAAACGTAAGTGCATTTTTTCCATTTTATTCAAAAAAATCTATAAGGAATTTCCAGTCAACCATGAATGTAAATATTTTTTTCTCTAATCAAAGAAGCTAACTTAGTCATCTCTGCATGTTCTTCACAAAAGATTCCTCCATTATAGGTATTGTCAAACATTACCACTTTCGAGCATGTAGTAATTTCACTGTAATTGTCATACATGCAAACAATTTTCCTTGATTCTTGTCTAGTTGCCCATTAGTCCCATGATATAGTCTGTCAAAACTGATGAGCTTCCGGATTCAAGATTTAATGCTCTTCTATAAACATGTTTCCCTCACTATTTTGATTATTCTTAACTATCTGATTATTACGTTCTTCATGTAACGGTAGGTACTCCTTGACTTACGACCACAATTCAGCCCAAAATTTATGCTGCTAAGTGAGAAATTTGTTAAGTCAGTATTTCCCCATTTTTGCCCACATTTGTTAAGTGAATCACTGCAGATGTTAAATGAGTAACACCATTGTTAAGTCAATCTGGCTTTCTCATTGACTTTGTTTTCCAGAAGCTCACAAAAAGTGATCACATGACCCTGGGACACTCCAACGATCATAAATATGAACAACTTGTCAAGCATCCAAATGTAATTCACATGACCCTGGGAATGTTGAAACGGTCATAAGCCACTTTTTTTCAGTGCTGTTGTAACTTTGGTCACTAAATGAACTGTTGTAAATTGAGGACTACCTTTATTGATATTTTAGAAAAGAAATGTGACAAAGGGAAATATAGTGAAAGTACAGATGACGTTCCTCTGAAAAAGCCGGTTTTGTTAATCCCGCCCTGCCCACCAATAAATAAATACATAAATAAAAATGAGACAGGTCCTTTTTATGCTCATTCTACAATCCAATCTGGCCTTCATCTAACTAGTTACAAAGGATTTATTGTAATTGCTAGGTTATAACTCAATATTAATTTCTTTTTTTGTATTTAGTCATGCTTATTATTTTGATAGGATTGCCGTTGGTTTTTAATTGTAAAAGCAGCCAGGCAAGCAAGAAGAAAGAGCTTCATCAACATGGAACACCAAAATGTTTTTCTTCTTAGAATATTGTAACCTCTAAGTAATATTGTCATTTTTTGGTTGAAGAGCGAGGACTCTGTTGAAAACTTGTGGACTCATCTAAATATACTTGTCTTTCCATTAAGCTGAGTCAGATATACAGTACGGCAGTGAAGCACTGCATAATCAGTTTTGTCCAACTGCAGAATGCTATTGAGTTTCATTGATATTTCCAAAAGGAAATGGGCAGTACTTTCCCTGGCAAAAGTTCCCTTGCTACAGCTGGTCAGAATCCTTGAAGTCTAAATCCAGAGACTTCACTTGTAATTATTCAAGCTTTTTAAATGATACTAATAAAAGAGAGGGGGGGAGAGGGGGAAGAGAGAGAGGAATGTGATTTATTTTGGTTATAGATGGAAAGAGCTTTAACAATAAGAAATAATTTTTGTGGCAATGAAAATGATAAAGATACACTGCTGCCCTTAAATTAGGATATATATATATATCCGTCGGGAGTTGGGCGGCATATAAATTTTATAAAATAAAATAAAATAAATAAATTGATTTTATTTTGTGAACTTTCAGAGCTGCCATTCATGGAGGAAAATTCTTACTCTTATGTAATGGGAAAAAAGTTTGTTTACCAACATTCCTTGCAACCTTATGGAGATTGTAGTATTCATAGGGGAAAAAAAATCTATTTCTACTTTTGGGATAGCAAGATGGGTGATATATAAATTTAATAAATACGTAATCTTGATCTAAAACATTGTAAAGGGATTCTGAGTCTCAATAGGAAGTTGAAGTATAACTGGTGAAGAAGGAGAAGGAAGAGGAGTCAGAGAGGAAAAAATGTTGTTTTCAATAGCTTGCAGTCAGAAGGTAATCTTAGATACCAGATCATGTGTCATTTTGTTATGCCAAATTAGATATAACTAATGTGTACCATACTGACAGAGTTGGAAAACAGTTACGGTCATTATATACATTCATATGTAATTAATCATTCATAATCTTAGTACCTGGCAAGTTTTTTTAAACACGTAAAACAATTTTCTAACGTAAGAGAAAAAGGTAACTTTAAATCTAAGTTTATGTTCTGTGATTAAGTTAAAGCATTTAATATTAATAATATTCCTGATATTTGAAATTTAAAAACCTTACTGTGCTTAACTTCAGATTTCTGACTGATATATATGCATCAGAGGTGGGTTCCTACCGGTTCTAACCGGTTCTTTAGAACCATTAGTAAACCGGTGATGATGTCACGGAACCGGTTCTTTCGGCAGTCTCGTGGGCGCTGCCATCTTGGATTTTGCTTCTGCGCATGCGCAGAAGCTAATTTTTGCTTCTGCGCATGCGCAGAAGCGATTTTTTGATTGCTGCAGGCGCGCCCGCGCCCGCAGAGCAACCCTGAGCGAACCGGCAGCAACAGGATCCCCCCCCCCCGATATGCATCTCTGATTGTCATGTTGATTTAAGGCATGCCTGCTAATGACACTAGATAGCAAATTAATGTTCATTTGATTTACTTTTTTCTGGAAGCAAACAAATCCACACCCTGATCTAATTAAAAAATATTTAGCCTAAAGTTTTGTTTTCTTTACAGTATATGCAATATTTACAGTATATGCAGAAATATATGTAAAGAAATATTTACAGTATATGCAATTTCAGAACCATCCCATTTTGTCCAAAATGATAGTTATCCCTCATCTCATTATCCTGAATCTTTTTTCCATAAACGAATGAACTGAAACGGTTGATATTACTGTATATTTTTGTTAAATTAAGAAAAATATTCTTCAGTCGACATATATGATTGACACTGCACTCCTAATCCTAACCAAAGAACTGAATAAGATAGCACAGCTGTTAAGTTCCTCTTCTAGCAGATCCCAAAACATATTGGCATTAAAGTTTCCTCTATCAAGCTGTAATAGCAAAAGTGTGTACTAGATCAACATTTGCAGTCATCGTCTATCGAGCAAATCAGAGTTAGATGGATTTTCTCTTTGTTCTTTTTAAACAATTGCCATAACATGGGCAAAGAACCAGTTTGGTGTATTGGTTAAGGCATCAGGTTAGAAACCAGGAGACTGTGGATTCTACTTCCACTTTAGGTACCAAATTAGCTTTAGGTACCAAATCTCTCTGCCCTAAGGAAGAAAGCAATTGCAAGCCACTTCCAAAATCTTGCTAAGAAAACTGCAGAGATTGGTCCAGACAGTGGCCAAGAGTCAACACTGACTCAAAGGCACTAAAAACAAAAACCGACAGCCCCCCCCGCCCCAAATAAAGAAAATCAGAATAATATACAAAACCTGTTTAATAAAAGAAAGAAAAAGAAACCTATACTGTTTGCATGCACACACAAACACACAAAATGTTATGATGCATACAGTATATAAAAGCCACACAGTTGCTTTTATACAACACAAATTAAACCTCGATCATATGGGAGACTGATCTAGGATTTTGACAAGATGCTTAATTTTTAAAAATAAAGAATTGATATAAGGAGTCACAAAAGTTCATTGTGAAAAGGTGGTACAATGTGGAACTGGTGAGTTTTATATATACATATTTGATGTTGGAAAGGGAACTTTACTTCCCCCCCATACCTTTTACTTATTTATTTTGAATTTGGAAAGGAGGAAGAACATGATGACTCTCATTTAATTATCACCTAAAATTTTATTTATTTATTTATTAAATTTACATGCTACCTTATTTCCCCATTAAGGAAACTCTGGATGGCTTACAGATCATAAAAAAATAAATAGAAAAACAGTTAAAAATTTAAAACTATACAAATTAAAAAAATTAAACTATGCAAAAAAAAAATAACAACACCCGGAACCCAGGAGATGGATGGTACAGGGATGAGGATTTCCCTGTCAACCACCTCCAGTAGTGATGCCCCCCTCAGAGCCCCAAGCCAACTCCCAAAAACCAAGTTTTAATGCTCTTCCAGAAGGCTAAAAGGGTGGGTGTAGTTCTCACCTCCAGTGGTAGAGAGTGCCACAGGGTTGGGGCCTCCTTGACCCTGCCCACCAGAATTCCTTGGCAGATGAGGTTAGTAGCAGGCTTCTTCCACTGGCACGAGTGAGGTGGGCTAGTCCCATTGGGGTGAGCTCCTCAGATACCAGCCACAAGAAACCAGGAGCCAGGATAGAATTAAAAAACACAGCAAATTTATTCCATGCAGCCTATACACAAGAGCCTGATCTACTAACAGTTGCTGTGATAAGAGTCAATGGATTTCAAGGGGGCTGGACTAAGTTGTCTTTTGAGGGTGTAGGGATTCCAGTCTGATAATGCGTTTGACCCCACCCTTGGATCATCTCCTACAATGTTCCTTCAGCAACATTTAGAAAATTCCCTACAGGCACATAGGAATAATTAACCTTTTATTCATACTGATATTTTAATCCAGTTAGTTCAAAATATTAATATGGACAAAGGAAGAATTTTTCCAGAAATAATTATTCCAAGTTAATATATAACAAACAGCAAAACCTCATTTCCCCCCCCCCCTACAAATTTCCATAGACATTTTAGATTGGAAGTATATCTCCTGTTAAATAACCAGATAGTTTACTAATATGTTGTAAAACCTCTTTCATTTAAGTTATAAACTATGATTTACAAAGCACAATGATGGATTCATATGTTGCACACAATCAAAACATAAACTACATTATGGCTTAGTACAGAGGTGGGTCCCTACCGGTTCTAACTGGTTCTTTAGAACCATTAGTAAATTGGTGATGACGTCACGGAGCTGGTTCTGTCGGTGTCTCTGTGGGCGCTGCCATCTTGGATTTTGCTTCTGCGCATGCGCACGGCGCAACCCTGAGAGAACCGGCAGCAAAAGGATAGAGAACCCACCCCTGGCTTAGTATGATGTGATGTTATGACTCCTGCTGAGATCATGCATGAGATTCATTACTGAGTTGAAATTATGACTGGAGATTATGACTCAAACTTTTTCTTAATAATGGGTTCTTACCAGTCTGGCCAAGATAAAAAGTTTGTGAGAAGTCTACTGTGATGGTTGAGCAACATAAAAACAATTATGCCCTTTTAGTTTGATTCCAACACTGCATTCTATCCACAAGCTGAAGGAAGAGGCAGAAACAAAACAAAAAAATTCATTTTGGGGGGCATGTTGCTTAAGTGTCTCTTGATCAGTGTTTCTCAAGTTTGGAAACTTGAAGATGTGTGTTCTTCAACTCTCAGAATGTTGTTTGGGGAATTCTGGGAGTTGAAGTCCACACATCTTCAAGGAGAGAGAGAGAGAGAGAGAGAGAGAGAGAGAGAGAG
>QLTV01002664.1:2332089-2343635 GCA_003457575.1 Thermophis baileyi
GACACATGATTTATTGTACTGCCTCTGCAATTCTAGAAGCCAGCATAATGTAACCTAAGAAGTATTACTTGTTTGAGCTATGGCTAATTTATATTGTGGAGCTAATTTGTAAGGCAACAACAACAACACTGATGCATTGAGGTTGCATAAACTTTTTTCTCTGAAATATGAGAGCAGGAATGGCTTTTTTTTCCCCTTCTGCTGCCTCCCCCTTTATCTTGTTGTTGTGGAAACTCAGTCCAGCAACTCTTGTGTTTATATATTCACCATGTTTATTGACCTGGGAGCGAAGTGGAAATGAGCCAGAATTTCAGGGGGGAAAAAGAGCCCTTTGTGTCTTTAGTTAGAATGCTATATTTGGGTCAAACACTCAGCCACAAGTTCCCTGTGATAGATGCAATTCATCTGCAAAAATTTAATAATGTCTTGAAAATCCTGGAGGTCATGAACCGGTGCATGAACTGATGATTGTTTTCCTCCCCGGGAGATGGTGAAAACGAGGCTGTGCAAGAAAAAAGGTGTAGAAGCCAATTCAATTCCCTGCAGAGTGCCAGATATGCTGCTTTTCTGGAGAAATCTGTATTGGATTATGGCTACATGGAAAGATTTTTAGAATCAACATTTATATTATTACATTTTTATTTTGCTTTTTCTGCAGAATAGGAGGAGAGGATTTTTAACACATATTTGCAGCCTCAAACAGAAGAGGGGCGGGGGTGGAGGCCAGAATGTTGGGCTCTCCCCTTCCATTTTGTATGCTTGAAATTCTGGGATATTTTTTTTTAACGTTGAGGTGCACTATTTTGGTTTTTACTTAAAATATATACCAAAAAAGAATCCTTGTGTCAAAAAATTAGTGGTTTTTTTCACCAGATTTTGGTGGTTCACGTGTTCAAGTTTCAATAAAGAGTTTGTGCCCATACATGGCAGTTGCTTACTTCTACATTGGGCGATACACATAAGGCCATTGTCATCTTCATGACAACCTGGGAAACAGTGACAGATCCACAGTTGCACCATGGTTAAGTCAGGATTCAAACTTAACTTCTTTATCCCTGACTTTATGATTTTCTTTATACCAATTCACAGCATTGACCAATCAAGTATAGAATACAGGTAATCCTCAACTTACAACCATTAGTTTAGCAACTCTTCAAAATTACAATGGCACTAAAAAAAAGTGACTTATGAGTGGTCCTTACACTTATGACTATCCTAGCATCCCCCCGGTCAGGTGATCTAAATTTGGGGACTTGGCAACCAGCATGTATTTATGATGACTGCAGCATCCTGGGGTCATGTGTGACCTTCCCAGCTGGCTTCCAACAAGCAAAGTCAATGGGGAAAGCTGGATTCACTTAACAATCACAGTGCTTTGCTTAACAACCATGGCAAAAAAGTTCATAAAATCATGCACAACTCACTTAACTGTCTTACTTGGCAATGGAAGTTCCAGTCCCAATTGTGGTTGTAAGTTGAAGGTTATCTGTATTGTCCATTTGGTCTATGAATAATTCTCCAACTTCTCAGCCACAGGTCCTGTTCCATTGTGCTACCTGAAGTTACAGTGCTTGAGATACACCCAATACTCCTATGCTAATTCCCTTATGCTCCAAACCCAGAATATTTCTTGGTAGTTGCCAAAAACTAGCGGAATAAAATCCACAGGGATGGCCTTATATTTACCTTTACCAATCAGCCATATAGAATATAATGCCTAGCTATTGGGAATCTATGTAAAGCTTATCAAAGAGTAGTCATAATGCTAATTGCCTTTATATTTGAAACTATGTACAACAATAGTCAATAGTTATATTGTTGTATGTAGCATAGGCACAGTGTAAAATAAATAGTATATGCTGTGAGATCTTCATATTTGTTCCTGGGAATCTTTTATCTACTTTGCCTAATTCTGCACAAGAGTTTTGGAAATAATAGGTTGCTGATATTAGTAGGGAGCACGTTCCTTTGTGAAATACCTTCATGGTTTAACTAATCCTCAGAACTATAAATCTGGAGGTTGATGTTCATGATCTCCCTGCCTTCTATGAATATGCCAGATGCAATGCTAGACTTCCATAAAAATTGACCTCTGGCAGTTTTCTTCTTTCAGAGGACTATTGTGAGGTTAAAATGGGTTTCTGAGTGAAGGACATGATTTTTTACATTCAGTCTCCAAATTTAGAGCTTCTCATAGAACGCCCTTTCCTGGACCAACAATCCCTACTCACGGCCACTCATGCCCTAGTCACCTCCCGTCTTGACTATTGCAATACGTTCTACATGGGGCTACCCTTGAAAAGCATCTGGAAGCTCCAGTTGATGCAAAATGCAGCAGGCCACATGGTTTTATGTAGACCTTGGTGTGCACATATATCACCTCTCCTGTGGGAGCTGCTTTGATTGCCAATTTGCTTCTAGGTGCAATTCAAGATGCTGGTTGTCACGTTTAAAACCCTTCATGCAAGCCAAGTTATCTGAGGGACCGTCTCTTGCTGGACACATCTACTGGACCCACTAGAGCAGGGATGCAAGCAATGTTGTGGGTCCCATCCCCTAAGGAGATACATCTGGCGGGACCCAGAAGAAGAGCCTTTTCCATGGTGGATCCCTCCCTCTGGAACATCATCCTTTTGGTAATTAGACTGGTCCCCACTCTAACACTCTTTTGAAAGGCCCCAAAGACAAAGTTCTGCCAGCAGGCCTGGGGAACCCAGAGCAGGATGGAACCCATTAAATAGCTGTTATGAGTGTGTAGAGGGTGGGGGGTTATTATTTTATTATTTTTATTATTTATTATTTTTATCTCTTTTATATTGTGTTTTTATTTCCTGTAAGCCGCCTTGAATCACCATGTGCGAGTAGGCAGCAATAAATTTTTTCCAAATAAATAAATAAACTTGGAGTTTGTTATTCTATTAACAAAATAAAAAAACCCTGTTCCATGTGGAGGCTCAGCAGTTATTTTTTATGGTATTTTTAGAATGCCATAAACTGACTTGAAAATGTTCTGAAACGAAACATTTGCTAAAAAATATTAAACTACTTACATAGTAGAGGAAATCAATTTTTTTAACAATCAAAAATGTACAACAACTTTTCCTCCGCTAATAGCTCCATGCTACACATGATAACCCAAGTGCTATAAAGCTTTCCCATCATTAAGAAACTCCCCCCCCCATTCTTCATTTGATGCCATGCATTTTACACACGGGATCCCTCTCTAATTTTATGCATGCCTGAGAACGGAAACTTTCCTGGGTAACTGCACTTATTTCTATTTGCTTTACTTGAATTTAGAATGAGGAAATTGTGCTGTTTTTTAATTTTGCTGGCTGCTTATGAATAAAGCAGTTGGACATACAGTACATTTAGAATCAGCCCCCCCCATAATTGGTCTCTCTGGCAAGACAGCCAGGTGTTTACATAAAACCAGTTTGATCAACTGGACTCTCTGTCTGATTTGCACATTGTACTAAATTCAAGCTGGCTTAACCATAGTTCATTGAGTAACCAGAATTTATGCATTCAGTTATCACACTAAACCATACCTCATGGTAAACCACAGTAAACTGTGTTTGTTCAACATGTTAATCCAAAATCAAACAAACCACATTTTAGCTTAGTGCCATAGTGCTAAAGTTCAGTTTTGGACTTCAGTGCACACTGTAGGCTGCCCTTTGTTATAAAAGTTCTAGGTAGAAAGAGGAAAGAGAAGAGATGTTTCCAGCAATAACCATTCTGTCTGGGGAATTCTGGGAGTTGAAGTCCTCATATTTTGAAGGTGTCCATGGTTGGGGAAGGATGCTGTTGGATTTCAGAAAGCCAGCTACCAAGAGAAACAACAACTATGCTTGAGTAAGCTGTCCTCCACAATTTTCTTTGTTCAACTGATCAGTCTCACAGTCTGACCTTCTATTCCCTCTTGATTAGATAGTCTATGACCATCATAACATCTGAGAAGTGAAATACTCAACATTTTTGTTGATATCCACTCCCTCCCTGTGCCCACAGAACTGCTGGAGACTTTCATAGAGACACATCAGTTGATAAACAGAGACATATCAGTTGACAAAGAAAGACAAAACACAGGATGATTCACAATCCTACCGTAGGAATTCCTACCCCAATGACAGTAGTAGGATAAGAAAAAGTAACGAGAAGATAAGGTGCTACAGGCCAGATAATCTCTTACAGTTTTTCTTTTGATCAATGTTCAGTCAAATAGGGTCAGAATCATCACTGAATGATGCTGAAACTAGTCATATATCAAACAGGAGTGTTAAGATTGATATGATCAAAAGCTGATGAGAAACTCTTGGTAACTCTGTTGTCAGGTATCAGGCTCCTATGCTGATAGCATGACTGTTTCCTGCTCAAAACCTTAGGTTTGAATTAAAACTAGAAAGGATCCAAATGTCAATCTGATCCAAGAAAACCTGGCATTACTCACCAGCTTATGACTTTATTTAAAAAAATAATTTGAATACTGGATGTTAATTATCTAGAGTAGGACTGAGGGATGCTTCCTCTGTTTTTACATGGTATTGTGTATTTGTGCAATTATAGCTATGAAAAGAGAAAAAGTATTGTCAGGCACAAGTAATAAGGAACAGGAGTGTAGTTCAAAGCACTTCAAGTTTATTACTTGAAGGAATTATTGAGTCTGTCATCTGCACCTCTATAACTGTCTGGTTTGGTTCTGTAACCCAACAAGACAGACACAGACTTCAGAGGATAATCAGAACTGCAGAAAAAACAATTACTGCCAACCTGCCTTCCATTGAGGACCTGTATACTGCATGAGTCAAAAAGAGGGCCGTCACGCCGGTGCGGAGCAAACTAACGGGGCTCCGTTTGGCTTGCACAAATTTTCGCAATTTCTGTGGCTTTCGGGCAAGGTTTGCTCTTGGAAGGAGCACCAGTGGAGAGGGGATACCTTGTAGCTTTAAGGGAGAAAGGTGATCTCCTGGAAAAGTGAGAGGGTCCCTCGGATCAGGCGCGAGAGAAATCGGCCTGTCAATGGCCGATCCGAAGGCATGACAATCCATCCAACAAGTGGAAGAGAAGAGAGAGATGACAGCTGGGTTTATCGGTGAAGAGAAGTAAATGCTGAGATCACTGAATCTGGAAAACTCTGTGTCGGTGGTAAAGGAGCGAGCTGAGAAATGGCGAGCATGAGAGCGAGACTCTGAAAAGGTGAAAGGCGGCGAGTTAATAGTGGGAGCGGAGAAAGTAAAGTAAAGTTTTTGAGTTTGGAGAAGAGGACGGTCCGGAAAGGGACAGAGAAAGTGTTGGATGGTGAAAGAAGGATTAAGAAGAAGGGAAGAAAGATTGGAAGGTTTGGAGGAAGACGGCAGATGGACTTGAGTACGTAGATCGGAGAAAGAAAGAGACTGAGAGAAAGACTGGTGGCTGATGGCGCAGAATTGAAGGACAACATCTTGGAAAGGAGAAAAAAAACTTTTAGAGTACTTGGAGAGGCATGGAGCAGAAGAAAAGACAGAGGCGGTTTAAGATTAAGAACAAATGATCAGCAGATGTGACTGTCGGGTATTGGAGCCAAGGTGGCACAGTGGTTAGAGTGCAGTACTGCAGGCTACTTCAGCTGACTGCTAGCTGCAGTTTGGCGGTTCAAATCTCACCGGCTCAAGGTTGACTCAGCCTTCCATCCTTCCGAGGTGGGTAAAATGAGGACCCAGATTGTTGGGGGCAATATGCTGACTCTGTGAACCGCTTAGAGAGGGCTGTAAAGCACTGTAAAGTGGTATATAAGTCTAAGTGCTATTGCTATTGCTATTGAACCTAAAAAGATTTATTATTACTATTGTAGGATAGATAATTGTAAAACTGAAGTAGAGATAAAATCCTCTTAGAAGAATAAGAATATATCTTGATAAGCTAGACATATAGAAGGATATATAGATAAGCATAATAAAAAGTATTTTTATTTGTAAAGACTGATAAAGAAAAACCCAAAATAATTAAGATTATATATTGGTAAAAAGAAAGAATTAAGACTACTTTAATTGAACAACAGGAGTTGGGATAGACCCTGGTGGATGAATTTTATGAACTTAATGAATTTAAACTGGACAATTTAGATATTGAAATTGATGTTGTTATTGTTTATGATTGGCAGGTGATTGTTGATAGATTAGACTAATTATATTTTTGTAAATATTTATTATAATTATTACCACTACAATTTATTATTATTATTAGCAATAGTATTGACAGCAAGAAATATTTATAGAATCTTGATAATATATTTATATCTATAGAGACATATATAACTGCCCTAGAAACGGTATAGTCTGAAACTAACTCTGTTAGTTAGACATATATGAAAATTTAGATAAACGTAAATCAGTATATGGTAGGGTGGAATAATTTTTTTAAGATCTTGAAAATGACCAGTATGACTACGATGATCACAAAAGGTAGTAAAAAAACAACACCATCAATTGCCTCCCCATCTGGGCAAAGATCAATGGAAAGTATGTTGGGAGAAGAGAAGGCAGGATCAACTATGAATTTGCAGGGGGTACAATCATCATTGAATCTACTGCAAGAAACGATGATGAAAATGCAAGAAGTAATAACTAGGAACCATGAGGAAATGAAAAATGAGATGGGGGATGTGAAAGGAGATATTCGTAAGGTAGATGACAAAGTAGGAACAATCCAAGAGGCAATAGCTAAAAATAAACAACAAATAAAAGCAGTTGAGGCCAGAACAGAGCAGGCAGAAAAAAGACTGGATGAGACAGATAATAAATTAGTAGAAATCAATAGAAATTTAGAAGAGGCCATTACCCATCTAGAAATGGAAAAGTCTGCTTTTTACCTCAGTCTGCTTTACCTTTTTACCTACCTTGTTTTCAGTAAAACAAGAGATGACCCCCTGACATATAAAGGAAAGGAAATTCGGACACTGAGACAGATCCCATGTAGAGTGAGAGAAAAAAGAAGGAATTATAACTTCCTATCTTTACAGTTGATAAAATATAAAGCTATGTTTAGATGGCTCATCCCAGAGGGGATGTTGATTACGTGGCGGGAAAAGAAGTTTAGAGTAGATACACCAGAAAAAGCCCAGGAATTTTTTGAACACTACCTGGCGGGGGATGAAGAGCAGGATAGTAAAGAAGAAAGTGAAAATAGGAGTCAGGAAGAACAAGTGTCAAAGGGACAAATTGAGGAACAAATTTCTAGAGAGAGAAGAGATACAGAAAAATATGAAAGGGAAGGAGCAAGAACGAGGGCACAAACAGAAACACGAACGAAAGGAGGTCAAAAAGCAATACTTAAGCAATAAGATGGAGGAAGGAGAAATTAACATGCTATCAATAAATATTAACGGCATGAATTCACCAATTAAAAGAAAACGTATATTGCAGAACCTTCGGAGACAAGAGATGGACATTATTTGCTTACAGGAGGTGCATATAAAAGAAAAGTACGGCAATTTACTGAAATATCCTAAGTTATGGAAATTATATTTGGTGCTTGCTCAAACCAAAAAAAGAGGAATTGCGGTTTATATAAAAGAGTGGCTAAATTCGACTTTGATATACGCAGACAAAGAAGATAGGATATTAATGGTAGAAATAGCAAATGAACAAAAACAAATTTTATTAGTAGTAATCTATGCACCGAACAAAAATCAGAAAAAGTTTTACTCCAAATTGCACAGGAAAATAATAGAATTAAAATGGGAAAATTTGTGTATAATAGGGGACTTTAATGCTATAGTAAACAACAAAAAAGATTATAAAAGTTCAAACAAAAAGAAAATTAGACGACAATTGCCAAACACTTTTTCGGAAATGATAAAAGAATTGGATATATGTTATGCTTGGAGGAAGTTGAATCCGAGGGGAAGGCAATATATGTTTTTTTTGAACCCCCACAGTTCATGGTCAAGAATAGATATGGCCTGGATGAACCCGGAATTAATAACAGAATTAGAAGAAATAGAGATTTTGCCAAATGCATGGGCCAACCATAACCCGGTAAAAATAAAATGGAAGGGAATGAGAAGGAAAAAAGCCTTTGGACATTTAACCAAAGTATTCTAAAAGAAAAAGCCTACATACAAATGATGGAGAAAGAATTAGATTTTTTCTTCAAAGAAAACACAAAAGAACAAACATCAACCCAAAACATATGGGATATGATGAAAGCCTACGTGAGAGGGTTAACAATTGCATATATAGCAAAGAAAAATAAGGAAAAAAAGGAAAAATTAGAAATTCTATACACAAAACTCAAAGAACAGGAACTTATAATGCAGAAAGACCCACAAAATAACAAAAATAAAGAGGAAAGGGAAGTAATTAAACACAAGATTAATTTGATAACGCAAGAAGAAATGATTCGTAACCTTAAAGCAATGAAGCAAAATTACTTTGAATTTGCAAATAAACCAGGGAGATGGTTGGCCCATAAATTAAAGAAAGAAAGAGCAAAAAGAAATATACAACTGCAAGATGAAAACGGAGAGCTCCAACATAGATTAGAAGGGAAAAAAATTATTATCCAAATTTTATTTAAAGCCCTATACAGTCAAGAGGAAATCAAAGAAGAAGATATTAAGAATTATTTAGATAAAAGAAATTTGCCAATCATGCTGGAGGAGGTAAAGATAATGTTAAATGATAAAATAACATTAATGGAATTAAAAGAGGCCATCAAAAAGCAAAAAAATAATAAAACACCAGGGCCGGACGGGCTACCAGCGGAGGTATACAAAAAATTGCAGGAATCTTTGGAAGAAAAAATGTTAGAATTATATAATGAGGTCTTAGAATATGCCAAATTACCAAATGCATGGATAGAAGCCCATATAACTTTAATACCAAAAGAGGAAATGGATAACTGCCAAATTAGAAATTATAGACCAATTTCGCTATTAAATTCGGATTATAAAATATTTGCGATGATTATAGCAGAAAGATTAAAAAAATATTAAACAAAATCATTCACTCAGATCAAAATGGATTTCTTCCAAAACGTCAAATAAGGAACAATACAAGGATGATTATGAACGTGATAGAGTACTATGAGGTACATTCAGAGAAACAACTCGCTTTAATATTTGTAGATGCGCAAAAGGCATTCGACAATCTGAATTGGAAATTCCTTACAACGCAAGTAAAAATTATGAAATTTGGCGATAAATTCATCAAAATGATTGAAGCAATATATACAACACAATTGGCTAAAATAATGGTGAACGGAGACATGACAGAAACAGTCAGTATAATGAAGGGTGTTAGACAAGGATGTCAGTTATCCCCCCTTTTATTCATACTATCTTTAGAGGTTGCTGTTGACCCAGGTGAGAGAAAATCAGGAAATAAAAGGGCTCAAAATTAAGAAAGAAGAATATAAGGCGCAAGCCTTCGCCGATGACATGGTATTTATTATTGAAGAACCCCTTAACTCAGGAGTAAAATTATTACAAGAGATAGAGGAATTTGGCGAGGTTGCAGGGTTAAAAATGAATAAGGAAAAACCAAAGATAATAACAAAAAATCTAACACAACACCAAGATAAGAAACTGGAGGAGTTATTGGGAATCCATATTGTAAAGAAAGTCAAATATTTAGGGATCTGGATGACAGCAAAGTGCTCTTCAATAAAAGAAGACAATTATATTGTCAATTATATGGCAGCATCATATAAAGAAAACATTTATAAAATGTTCTATAGATGGCACCTACCTCCGGCAAGATTGGTAAAAATGTCACCAAAGATATCAGCAAAATGTTGGAATTGCAAATATGATCAAGGGACGTTCTACCACATGTGGTGGACGTGTCCAGAGGCAAAGAAGTATTGGGGAAAAATTAAAAGTTGGTTAGAGGAAATTATAGAACAAAAACTAGAATTGAAACCAGAACTATTCTTGTTGGGAATCATAAGAGGAAATATAAACAAAAATAACCAATATATTATACTTCACATAACAACAGCAGCCAGGATTACCTTTGCCCAGAATTGGAAATCAGAAACTGTCCCCACGGGCACAATGATAATTTAAAAAGTGTTAGAATGTGCAGAGATGGACAAGCTAACAATGGAGTTACACGACAGAGAGGATATGGAATATTATAAAGTGTGGAACAAATGGTACAATTGGTTGGAATATAAAAGTAAAATCCATGTATGAAAAGTACGATAAATGTAAATTAAAAGGCATGTATATATATATATACCATATTTTTCGGACTATAAGATGCACCGGTGTATAAGACGCATCAGGATTTCGAAGAGGTAAGTAAGAAAAAAAAGTTTTTGTCCACCCCGGATCCCAGGAGCACTCTGCAGGCCTCCAAAACCCTCTGTGTGGCCCATTTTTTGCAAAAACAGGCCCATTTTCACCCGTTTTTGTGAAAAACGGGTTGCGCAGAGGGTTTGGGAGGCCTGCAGAGTGCTTATGGGGGCTAGGGGAAGGCAAAAATGCCCCCATTTTTGTGAAAAATGGGCCGTTTTTCCCTTCCCCAGCCCCCAGAAGCACTCTGCAGGCCTCCCAAACCCTCTGCACATCCCGTTTTTCACAAAAATGGGCCCATTTTTCACCCGTTTTTGCAAAAAACAGGGTGAGCAGAGGGTTTGGGAGGCCTGCAGAGGCCTGGGGGCTTGGGGAAGGCAAAAACGCCCCTGTTTTTGTGAAAAATGGCCCGTTTTTTCCCATTTTTCACAAAAATGGGGGCATTTTGCCTTCCCCTAGCCCCCAGAAGCACTCTGCCGGCCTTCCAAACCCTCTGCACACCCCATTTTTGCAAAAAAAGTGCCCATTTTTTGCAAAAATGGGATGTGGGGGTGGGGCTTCAGGAGGCCAAAAATGGCTGTATTCGGTGTATAAGATGCACCAACATTTCCACCCTCTTTTAGGGGGAAAAAAGGTGCGTCTTATACTCCGAAAAATAAGGTATGTATATATAGATATTTTGAAATGTGGTGATAGGTTGATAGTTTAAAATAGAAGACATAATTATTGGTATGTTAAGATGGATGTAAAGGTGTAAATGCAAGTAGAAATTATGAAATGTACGAACATTATAAGTTAAAAGAAGAAATGAAATAAGTTTCGTCACCGATAATGGACAGCTGTAAAATTGAATTTATGATTTTAAATGTATAAAATTCAATAAAAATGATTAAAAAAAAAGAGGGGCGTGAAAATATTCACTGACCCCTCGCATCCTGAATATAAATTGTTTCAACTCCTACCCTCAAAACGACGTTATAGAGCACTGCACACTAAGACAACTAGACACAAGAACAGTTTTTCCCCGAACACCATCACTCTGCTAAACAAATACAATAATTCCCTCACCACTGTCAAACTATTCACTAAGGCTGCATTACTATTACTGTTAGTCTTCTCATCGTTCCTATCACCCATCTCCTCCCACTTATGACTGTATGACTGTAACTTGTTGCTTGTATCCTTACGATTTATATTAATATTGTTTCCTGATTGCTTATTTGTACCCTATGACAATCATTAAGTGTTGTACCTCATGATTCTT
>QLTV01002664.1:2350712-2374862 GCA_003457575.1 Thermophis baileyi
CTCTCTCTCTTTCCCCCTCTTTCATTCTCTTTCTTTCTCTCTCTCTCTCTCTCTCTTTCTCTCTCTCTCTCTCATTTATCTATTATCAGCATCTACCATCTCTCTCTCCTCTCTCTCTCTCTCTTTCTATCATTAAAAGGCTGCTACTTCTGCCTTTTATGTGAGAATTTCATTCTGTCTCTTACACAAGTTGTTATAAATAAATAAATAAATATTTATTGTCTTGTCTCAGTTCCAGGGAGGGAAAGATCAACATCTACTGTATATTTGATGAATATAAAAACAGGAAAAGGAATATGCCAAATAAGATGATAGACGAGTATGTACTTAGATGATAGTAGAGTCAACACAGTAAACTGGAAAATTATTCCATATTCTTTTTTAAAATTGGAAGAGAAAGAACTGCTCTAACAGAAACAGGGAATCAAGTAGTTTGTTAAGAATCATTATAATGTGTCAAAATGTTTGTGTAAGTGAGAGTAGAGCTGTTGGTAAAGGGTTACAGCTGGGGGGAAGTTGAAGGTTACTAAGCAATGGAATCGAGTTAAGATTTAATAGCTGTCTCCGCTTGAAGTGATGGTGGTGGGGGAACTACCAAGATAACTAAGAAGTTAAAGCAGCAGTTGTTGAATGAACAAAATTACCCCCATCCCTTTCATTTTAGTTCTAAGTTCAGTCCCAGGTTAACAGCTCTGAGGATGTGGTTGCAACCATAATGGGTTCAAGAGTTAACTCTTTTCTAAACATAAGTTTTATTTAATTTAGAAAAGGATAACTCTGGGCTATTATGTTCTAAGAGGGCAGAATGAATGATCAAAGAAAAGGAGTGATGCCTGAGTTCTTTTAATAATAATAATAGTAATAGCAGAAAAGTTGAAGAAAGACACAGAACAGTTCATTCTGGCTGCATAGGACCAACCTTAAGAACAAATGCATACAAAGCCGGAATTGAAAATATAACAGACAGCAAGTGCTGCCTCTGCAATGCTGAAGACTTAACAATTGTCAATAAGAAAGACAAAAAAGTATGGATAGTGGACACGGCAGAACTTAGAGACAATATAATAGAAGAACAGGAAGCGGAGAAGGTAACAAAATACAAAGACCTACAAATAGAAGTAGAATGACTGTGGCAAAAGAAAGCAAAGGTAGTAACAATAGTAATAAGCACTTTGAGTGCAATCCCAAAACAATTGGAGCACCTTTGGCATTGACAAAATCACTATCAATCAATTGCAAAAGGTAGCTTTACCCAGAACAGCTTACATCCTGTGACAATACCTTCAACACAAACATCCATATCTGCTTATCCTTAGGTCCTTAGGAAGAATTCAAGAGATGAATAAAAATGTGAAATCCAGTCTAAACAACTGACTGGCCATGTGACAAACCATAACAATAATACGTACTGAATTTGTGGATAGGGAAGTATACCTGGATTTCAGTCTGTTAGCTAGTTGAGCATTGCTTCTCCAAAACTCACATCAGACTAGAGTGTTTTGTCTGATTGTGGTTTTGGATATTGTATGCATATGTTGCTTTATAGAGAAATGAATGAAAGAAGTGAAATGGAAGCATGGAGTACGTTCCTCTCTATATGCATTGTAGCAGGGAGGAGTAGAAATTGAAACATGCAATAGTCTTATAATGGTTTCTAGCTCCCAGTTTTTAAATAATGAGCCTTTCTGAAAGTCTAAATTAGAAATTCTTGATCCAGAGTAACCAAAATCTAGATTTCTATACGCAGACACTCCCAAACTCAGTGGTGCAGTACTGCACCAACTAAATTCCCTAAGATAGTATTTTGCTTTTGGAGCACCTTGGAGGCTCAGTTAAAACTCAAAGTAGATTCTCTAAGCCTCGAGACATGAATGAAGAATTGTTTACACCAGACCTCCCAGGTCTAGCAACTGCAGATGTGTTGGGTTACAAAGCCCATATCTAAACAAAACAAATGGTGACTCCCATGTTGGCAGTTGTTAATGAGTTTAGTACAATGCATCTAGAGGGCTCCAGGTTGAAAAAGCAGATTGACTCTGAGTGATACAGGACCTTCTGACACATGTCTTCCATGGCACCCTAACTGGAAATGTTAGGGATTGATTTAGAACAAGGTGAAAATGACACAGGATAGCACCTGTAAGAACAATTCTGCTTTCCTCCCAGCCGTTTCTAGCTGTATGAGATATTGGATGATGTAATAGGCTGCTGAAATTATATTATTTGGCCCTAAATCATGAATTTTCCTGATGTAGACATCCTCCTAACACATGAATTTGGTATCCTATGAATGCCCATGTGACCCAAAATGTTTTAAGTGGTCCTTATTTTTCTTTATTTCCACATGGCTCCCATCCTAATAATGTTCTAAAAATCTTTGAAAACCTGACAGTTCTCCCAGGCTGGTAGCTGAAGGTTGTTTTTTGTTGCTAAGTTTGATTTTTTTCCCCCTGGACATTTCTGATCTGTTTAATTATATTTAATTGTTCCTACTTTTAAAGTGTAATCTTCCCGGGATTGTCTGGAGACAGACAGCCTTAAATTAGGAATAAATAAATATAAATAAAAAGATGGAAATGAGCATTAGTTTCCAGAGAGTTTCAGAGGTTGACCGTGCTGTGTGTTGGTGGTTCCTGGCCTGAAGAATTAAAGGGAATTTGTGATGAGACTTTTCTGAAGAATCTATATTTAACCCTCATTACTTTCCAGCAAGTGAGGCTACAAAATACCTGATCTGTTGTGTTATGAGCACTACAACAATTTCTCCAACTTTTCTAAGGTGTGAGATTGAATCTTAGCTTTAGGTCTAAGCTAAAAATGGACCTTCTTTCCATGTATTATTGAAGAAATTGGATTAAGACAACCTGAGTATAGTTCTATGTCCCTAGTAGTCTTCCCTACATGTGATGCTTAGGAAGTAGTAGCTTCTCAGCCAGCATTACTATTGGCCATGTTGCAGGGATGTTGGAAGTTGTAATCCAACACATCTGGTCACTGGAGAAGACAGCATGTAATAGATACACTTGGTAGGCTAACTGGTGTATAGATATGTCCACAATCGCCACCATTAGATAACCTAGCAAATATGTGTCTTTTAGTGCCTATGTGTAGCACTGATCCCTGCTGTGCCTTTCTGAGTTGATAACTTGTGACAAACTCCAGGCATCTCAGTGCCTTGATAACATTAAAATCTCCACTCTGTTTCAGAGTCCTAATTGCCCCTAATTTACATGTTTTTCTTCACTGTGAAACACTAGACTGCTGATGATAACATCACAAGTGACAGAAGCGGGTATCTGTTATTAATTACCAGGAAACATGATGGACAAGGCAAACAAGGGGGCGGCCAGCATAATCTTTTTCAGAGTTGCTTTCCTAGCCATTCAAAAATGGGCCGAATACAATGGCTTGCATGTTCTGTTTTGCTCAGGGCAATTCCTTTTAAGTAGAGTAATCAGTGAAGATTTTAAAGGACAGAACAGGGAACTGTTTTAAAAGGGAACTAGGGGTTTCAACTATGAGGAAACAATATGTCTAGACCCAGGGATGTTTTCAGGAAAGTTGGTTCAAAGAAAAGGCAAGAAAGTTTGTGGCTTGTCTAGTCTCAAGGACTAAATGCATAGGGTATACAGTTATGATTACCAAACACAGTATTGCCTTTGTGCCCTTTTTCATGTTCATCTCCTTTTTCCTGAACTGATGAGCTATTCTGAGACTATGAAGTAGTAATAGTTCTCCAGGACAAATTCAAGACCAGATTAAAATAATGTGATCTGAGTATGCAGCGTATATCTGAATACAGGTAGTCCTCAACTCACAACCACAATTGAGCCCAAAATTTATGTTGTTAAGCGAGAAATTTGCTAAGTGAGCTTTGTCCCATTTTACAACTTTTCTTGCCACGTTTGTTAAGTGAATCACTGCAGTTGCTAAGTGAGTAACATGATTGTTAAGTGAATCTGGTTTCCCCCATATGTCAGAAGATAGCAATAGGTGATCACATGATCGGGATATTGCAACCATCATAAATGTGAGTCAGTTGTCAAGCATCCGAAAGTAAATCACGTGACCATGCAGCAGTCATAAGTGTGAAAAATGGCCATAAGTCACTTTTTTCAGTGCTGTCGTAACTTCAAATGGTCACAAAATGAACTGTGGTAAGTCGAGGACTATCTGTATATCAGCGTATAGCCTACAAGCATTGCCCACTGAAATATGTCTAAAATGCTAAAATATGGTTATATCTACCGTAGCAGGTTTTGAAAATTTCAAGGAAGTAGTTTTCAGGAAGCATGATCTGGAATCTCAGTTCAGTTCCAAAAGAAAAGAACCCATGAAAAAAAAATTCTGTCTTGCGCAACATGTATTTTCCTGTGATAATCAGCCTGTTTTTTTGCTTTTAAATGAATCTGGCCCTAGGCCTTTTCTTTTGATAACACACAACTTTTTAAAAGCTCCAGTTTAGGTTCCCAGACATCAAAATGAATACTCCTCTAAAAAGAATTGGCAATCCTAGTTTACATCCCGTAATGTGGACAGTTCACCTTTGATCTTTTAAGATGATTTCTTGGGGCTGTTGACTCAACCTGGAAAAGCTTCTGGTGCCTTTTGAATGCTGTGACTGGAGATGTATTGGAAAAAAATGGGTGCAGTTAGAACAATGCTACATTTGCTTGCCATTTTCATTGAATTAAAATTAATATGATTTCTCTGCAATCAGTAACTTCTATCTGTAGTCAAATTATAAATTGTAATTTATAATTACAACCCTGTATGTGACAACCTTAGTTGGAAGGCCTCTGAGATTGACATGCAATGCATTCATGAAGATAGCATGATGAGCTCTTGCACCTTTGCTTTAGTAGTTGAGTGACCTGGAGCAGGAAATTGATAAGACTTCCTGAAGGTAGTTGAATTATTGAAGTAGATGGGCTTTGGTTTGATTAGTTGAATCCTCTGATCTCATTCTCCATTGTAGAAATCTAGGGGAATTTTGGAGTATAAAAACAGTATTTATTAGAACATTAATCCAAGTATTAGTCTGCACAATTCAAGGAAAGCTGTGTCAAGCACAATAAACTAACCACCTTGGTCTTCCTGTAAGGTCATACTTTCATTTTTAAAGCTCTTGATTTGCATTTCTATCTGCTAGACACATTTCTGGCATCTTTCCTACCTACACATGTGTGTTCCTGCTCTGAGATAAGTAAAATAAACAGATGGCAAAGAAACCATCTTACCACATCAGAATACAACAGGTAAAGTTGCACAAGGAAATGACACCAAAACCCTCTTAGCACATAGGTTTGGATCAGATCTCCTGCCAAGACGGCAGTAAAAGAGCATTTGATAAAGCAACAGTCACTTATATTTAAGGCAATGCCTCTGGAAGAAATTTTCTTGGGCGACTGGGGCAAGAGGTCAGCTGGTGGCCTGATGAAGACAGTGTATTAGCTTCATCCCCACAGAGAAGCAATGTGGAGATTAGAGGAGAATTCACTAAATTATCAGCTGTGTTGAAGAGAGTGTCTGGTTGCAGAAAGAGACGGGAAGGGTGATTTATATGTCCCTTGGTCACTCTTGACACAAACTTCAATAGCCTGCTCAGCTTTCTTAATTTATGGCCTTGTCATCACAAACTTGAAGGTCCTACAGGATTCTTTGTTGATTAAAGGATCTCAGTGCAAACTCAAAGACATTTTGAGTAAAAAGTCAGACTAGATTTAACTGGGATTGATACAATAAATTAGAGTCCAATGTAAAAACAATTCCATAATTTTTAAATAATTTTCATGTCACTTTGAAATGTATCTGTATATGAAAGCTTGTAATCTGGTACCAGTAAGTTTATTAAGATTTTGGAGAACTAGCCATCAATCTATACCCGTGATGGCGAACCTATGGCACGCGTGCCACAAGTGGGTGGGCACGTGAGCATGCGCGTGTTGGCCAGCTGATTTTCAGGCCTTCTGGGCCCACTGGGAGTCAGGAAACAGGATGTTTCCAGCCTCCGGAAGGAGTGGGGAAGGCCCGTTTTTTGCTCTCCCCAAGCTCCAGAGCCTTTCTAGGAACCTGGGGAGGGCAAAAACGGCTTTCCCCACCCCCCTGGAGGTCCTCCGGAGGCCGGAAACATTCCATTTGCTGACTTCTGGTTGGACCGGAAGTCCTGTTTTTTTGCTCTCCCCAGGCTTCAGAGCCTTTCTAGGAGCCTGGGGAGGGCGAAAATGGCCTTCCCCACCCCCCTGGAGGCCTCCCAGAGGCCAAAAATGGCCTGTTTCCCAACTTGAAACATTTCTGGCCTCTGGAGGGCCTCCAGGGGGGGGGAGAGGCTGTTTTTGCCCTCCCCAGGCTCCTAGAAAGGCTCTGAAGCCTGGGGAAAGGAAAAAACCGGGACTTCCTGTCCAACCGGAAGTCGGCAAACGGGCCATTTTCTGCCTCTGGAGGGCCTCCGGGGTGTGTGTGTGTGGGGAAGGCTGTTTTCGTCCTCTCCAGGTTCCTAGAAAGGCTCTGAAGCCTGGGGAGAGCAAAAAACGGGCATGCCATCACGTGCCGGGAGAGGGGGGGTCATACACGCATGGAATTATGGGTGTGGGCATGCACAGGCATGACCCCCCCATGCTTCCCCCCTTTTGGCACATGAACCAAAAAAGGTTCGCCATCACTGATCTATACTTTTCATGCAAAGTATATCTGATGCCACAAATTTATTTCAATATGCAGAATATATCAACAAATAGAATTTCAGATTACATGAGAAGCCTAAACCATATAAATTGAAGCAGGTAGGTAGTGAATTATGATGGCAAGAATATAGCCTACCAATGCTACTTTCCCTAGAAATCATATCAGAATCCTCAAAGAGAACTTCTGTATCTGGGCACTTAAGTGAATGATCCATAGATGATACCAATTTAATTTAATTCAAGATAAATGTGCACTTAGACCAAAAGCTTAGAAAGGTAAAAGTGGATTCTGTAATGTTATTTAATGTTCAGGATTAGAATTGAGTTTCTCTGGGAGCTAAGTACTCAGCAATTCTTTTTTCCATCCCTGTGGAATCCCCTGGAAAATCTATATCCTGAGGACTCAAAACATTAAAAATGCTCAGTTTTGGAACAATGCATTTTCTGCTATAGTAAAAATTCAAGGTGTGTGTGTGTGTGTGTGTGCATTTTTGAAATTATTCAGGCAAATGTTTATTGGAAATTAGACACTTAATAGAGATGATCAACTATGGATATGAAGTATTTATAACTAATAGTCATGAACTTAATGAGGTCTTCAAAGAAGGAGAAGTAGACCTATCATTTTTATTTTTCAATATGCCCAAGAAATGTATGGCTATACTGCTAGCTAGTTTACTTTAGCAGAAATCAGATAAGAAGTGCAAGAGATATATATTCCCCCAAGGTTCTGCAATCTTTTGCTTCCTATTCTATCATAATTTGTAACCCTAGAATAATTTTGTTCTTTGAAATGATTGGTATGAATTTCTATATTTGCTATTCCCAGACAAGGCTGTTCATAAAAAGAAAGAGAGGCTGTCTATACAAAGAAAGAGAGATGGAAGACTCTTAAATCCCTTTTATATATTATGAATTTTAATTGTCCCATCCTCAAGCAACACTGCTTATTTCTTCTGGACTGAGTTTATAGAAAACCATAGCTTCTATCATTAGTGTGAACTCATTAGTTTGACAGAGAAAGGGATTACTTGAAAGTGGAATGGATAAAACTGGGTCCTGGAACAGAGCCCACTGGCTTCTTTTCAACCATTTCACAAATGCTTCCAACAGGGGAAAAAAATGAAATGGAATCTAAAAGAACCCCTCCCCTGCTGCAAATGAAGCATAAATTAGTGTTCGGATACACTTTATTAAGTTTTATTTATTTTACCATCATGATTTTTTTCTTCTGTAAAACCACGTCTGATTCTTGGAGGCTGCCTGGAGAAATCCCTGCAGTTTTCTTGATAAGAGTTTTCAGAAGTGGTTTGCCATTGCCTTCTTGCTAGGGCTGAGAGAAAGTGACTGGCCCAAGGTCACCCAGCTAGCTTTGTGCCTATGGCGGGATTAGAACTCACAGTCTCCCAGTTCTAGCCTGATGTCTTAACCACTACACAGAATTAGTTTCTCCCCATCATTATAGTTATACATTATACATGTATAATGTATTATACATTATACATGATACAATTATCATAATAGAATTTTGCAAATATAGGATTTTAAAGACAGAAAATTATATAGCCTTTGAAATGTACACAATGTATCTCAGGTACGGAAACATACAATTCAATAGGTAGTGAAGATTTTATTATAAAAAGTGATAACATATCTAAGGCTAGCTACAAATCATGTTAAGAGTTTTGTGATAAAGTATCTACAATCAGCACATACAAATGAATAGAGGTGTCAACTGTCATAGACATTTTTAACAAGACTGAGATACTGTATTTCAGTATTTTGAAACATTTTCTGTATACTAGGGCATATGACTTGGTCTGGCTCCTGTCTTTTCCAACAGGATATATGAGGAATGAACAAAGATAGCACATGGAAGCCACGTTGCTCCATCTTCTCTGAGACAGAAGCTCTTGTAGAACTTGGATGAGGACGTTTTCTCTTTAATACCTGTCAGCTGACACTATGGGGCACTTTGGGAAGCCTGGGAAATAATTTTGGAGAAAACTAATCAGATCCTGCACCTCACAGCTTATTAAAATGCTGACTTTAAAATGCAAATACGATACTTAAGTATGGGGTTTTATTGATCATTTTCATAGTCTACTAGTAAGGGATGCAGAGACATTTGTTCAGATCTGTTTCAAATTTCATACATATGTATATACAGACAGGCACACACATCTTATGGTAATCTTTTAAAAAGTAAAACTCAATATAGGAATGAATTGGCAAATAAATTAAGATGCTATTCAAATTATTTATTGCAAATTTAAGGCAAGGAAAAATGTACGGTTTTCTTCTTCACATTTTCTGTCATAAACAGAAGATGGGAGTTAATAATTGGAACCAGTGGATTTTATATATGAGTGAATAGGAATCTGAAGTTGACTTCAATCCAGTTGGAGTCAATTACACCACCATGTTGGCTTTTGGTTATTTAAAATAAAATGTAGGAATTAGTTCAAGACTGAAACTATTATCATATAACTGATGTTTTGATGTGAATTGCAACGGTTCTTTTTTTTTCTCTATGTTTTACTCAACTTAAAAAGAAAATAAAAATTAAATAATCTTATGTTTTAACATTGACACCCTAAAAATGGCAGTTAATATTGATAGAATTGTTTTACTTTTCTCTTTTTATTTTTGTAACTTTAAGCTTTCTTAAGCTTTTTTAAACACTTTTCTTTGGAAAAATGTAGTACTTTTTAAATTGCACAGTAACAGTAAAAAGCCAAAAAAAATAGATTTGCTAATCTAATTGGAAGTTATTTCTATTGGCTGGAAAGTCAGATGAGGAATACGGTCCCTCTCAAAACTCCATCTATCATGGAATATCATGTAGACACACTTCCATCTATCCTTCCCACTGCTTCAACAAACTTGTTGAATCACATTATCAAATAATGAGTTTGCATTATTCTTCCATTTTGGCAGGAATTAGCCAAGTGATTTTTGATGAAATAGATTCTATTGGGTTCTTGGGTGGATCCTATTGATCTCTTGCAGCCCAAACATGATTGTTGTTCATGAGTAAACGATGCAGATTATTGGATGTGAGGGCAATTAGGCTGCAACATCTGTCACCCCATTGATTGCCAGGGTTGATCTGGCTGATCTGGCTGGGGCTGTCCCCTTCCTTCCTCACAGCTCCCGTGTGCATTCCTCCCAAAGCTGCACTCTTGATGAAAGGGGGCAACCATCCCTGGTAGAAGGAGTGAACCAGTCTTCAGTCAAAGGTATATGACAGTTACATACTCATGCTAGAACCTAGAAAGAAAGAAAGAAAGAAAGAAAGAAAGAAAGAAAGAAAGAAAGAAAGAAAGAAAGAAAGAAAGGGAAAGAAACAGACTATTGATGCCTCTTCTGTTTTGCTTTGAATCTGCACACTCAACAATCTCAATTAGCCTCTGAATATTTGGGGATTAAATGGTATAACATGTAATATGACTGGACAGCCTACAAATGGCTTGGCGATTGTATAATTTTCATTCCCTTAACATCAGCACATGTCTTCAGCAACACTATGGAAACCACTAGTGACCACTGTCTGCTTCCATGGAAACCCCCCTTGCTTTTTCTATTAATGCAAAGAAACTAATGGAAGGTTGATGTAATGGTCAGCATCTTCAATGAGGAGAAGCCTCAAAGCTTAAGACTCCTGGTGTCAAAAATAAATTAAATCTTGGTAAAGAATGAGGATAAGATTGCTGCCTTCACAGCCTGAGATTACACCCTGAATCAATGGGGACTCTCAGAACTTCTTGGACAGCTTTGTGGCAGCTCTAAATCTGACAACCCACCCTCCCAGTAGGCAAATAAAAAGCAAGGATCTATAAGTAAATGATTGCATTGAGTACAAAGTCAAATTAAAGCATGGAATTATTGACTGTCTTATTAACAGAGGAGCCAAGCCTGAGAAAAGCTATCAAAAAGCAAATACAATGAACTCTGACCTTGTTAAGAAAATATAATAAAAGGTGACAGCTCTAAGTTGGGTTTCCTCACTTTGACAAATTTATATATAGAAACTCCTGCACAAATCCACTGTCTCTTGTTGCCTTATCTTAGCAACTAAAACCACTCAACCTTTATAAAACAGGCCAATGTTTCTGATTTGCGTCATTCGGAAACTTACGGTAAATTAATAGTCAGGAGAATGGAACATTGTTATTGGATTTTTCAGTCTGAACTTTATACCTCTTCAGGTCTAGATTAGAAACGTTGGAGACTGAAGTGTTCCATTTGGGTTTGCAAGCATTCTTCAATCTGACCCGAACAAGAATTGGTGAAGCAAGTTTTATAATTATTAATGGAAAGGAGAATCATTTATAGAAAATTAAGGGGTAGGCAAAGCTTAGCACCCAGATAATCACAGTCCCCTGTGTGCTCTGCCTTATGTGCCAGACAAGAAAGGCAGAAGGAAATGATATCACATTAGCGATGTGATAGACAAAGAGCAGGCAGAGAGATGGACAAGGTGGGACACACTTTAAGAATAGATGTTTAAAGCACAATATTTCTTTACATTTTCTATTCAAAATTTATTCGAAGGAATATGCAGATTCTAAACCACATGTTCCAAATATAGCCTAAAGTTGCTTGAGGAAGGAAGATACAATAGACAGAAGAGGCAGTGGGCAAGAGAAGGAAAATGGATGTCTATTTTTTTACCTGAAGAATCACTTAACTATTCAAATTGCCAACTAGCTGTGCTTTTTTCCTCCCATTCAGAGGACTGTGACCAATTCTAGGCACTTTGGGATGATGTTGATTTTTAAGCATAATTTCAGGCCAAACTTACACCCATGTTTGGGACATAAATACATAGCTGTGGTTGCCCTATGGATAATTTTGACAGAAAGAGTTGAAAATGAAACCTTGCTTTTCTGTTTGACATCTCAGCATCTTTCAATATCTTGGTATTGTCCCTTGGTATTGATATCTATAGGATAATCATTTTCAGATTATGGCTTGGTTCCATGGTAATTCCATCATCCATTCCTTCAGTATTAAATTTTATCTATGAGGGTTTTTTTAAAAAAATATCTATAAGATACTGTTCTCATAGTCCTTCAAGTTTACCCTGATTCCTGACAATTACATAGGTAGTTTTCTTGGCAACATTTCTGAAGTGATTTGACAACAATTTTTTTCCTACAATGATAGTGAGACTGAACTATCCACCCAATGAAATCAATAGACAAATCAATAGATTCCAAGGAAGTTCATATTAAAAGACAGGTTAGAGAAATAAAAAACAGAACACCACTGGTGGTCACAGCTCAAACCACTTAAACTTTATTAATAAGCTGCAGCCCATAGTGGTCAATGACACTGCACTTTCTCAGGTACTACATGGCAGACCCAAAGGTGTTTTTTCAAGAGGCAACTGGACTTTCTTGTTGAGCTGAAGAAGCTTCTTGGATGAGAAGTGAAATGTCTTTAAAGAAAAACAAGAAAGTCCAGTTGCCTCTTGAAAAAGCACCTTTGGGACCATGACCTGGATGTCTGAGAATCTCCATAGATATTTAACTATACATGGCAGACCCATATTTGCATACAGACCCAACCTGAAACAGATTCTTATGAGTAACAAGAAATGATAGGATGGTGTTGCTATTATGGGAAGCAGACCCTTTAACAAATCCAGAGATCTACTCTGCTTCACTTCTTCACTAATAGCACCATTACAGTCCCCAATAAGTACAAACAAAAGATTAGAGGTGCCTTCACATGTTCTTCCTCTAATATGATATATGCCACCATCTGCAAACAAACAGGACACATTTCTAACAAAATAATTATTGAATGTAAATCTGACATCAGGACTCAAAACAAGGACAAATAATAATAATAGGGTATCTCAAACTCCCAGATCTCAGAATAGCTTTCAAGGTGACTGTCTTGAGTGGCTTGGGGTGGGGGTAAAGTATCTAAAATAATATCTCCTCTTTAAGTGCTGGGACATTTCAGTAATTTTCTAATACTCTTCTCCAGAGACCTTTGGAAAATAACACTTGGTAGATGACAATAAGAGAGTCAGTTTTGCAATTGCACTGTCCCACAATTACTTCACTGTCGAAGAAAATTTGCTTGGCATTCACACTGCTAAATGAAAATGTGCCTCTTCCTCCAAGTATTATATGCATATTATATAGTTTAATTTAGCCATGTGAAGTAGTTTGCTGCATCTTAGTCTGTTTGTATATTTTTGTTTTCTTGTTTTCCAATTAAATAGTAGTATTGCCGGTAAATTAACAGAATGCACACATACATAATCCTATAGATTAAGAAAACAACTACTGGAGGAGGCCTTCTTCAGTCTCTTGCCAGACACTGAATCTTTAGAGAAGTTCAGTTTCTCAATGCTTTGATGAAGTCTTGTGGTTGCCTTTGGAATTGCTTAACATCTAAGGAAATGTTCTTTGCACGTATCCCTGCAAAAGAGGAACTGGGATTATCTGAAGAAGTCGTGTAATTGACACCGAGTGCAACAACTGCAAAACCATTCTCATTAGAAATGTTTGTAGACTGTGGTGAACTATGTGACACACTGAAAATGGATATGGCTGAGATCTTGGCTCTCTCGTTCTGTGGGATATCCAAAGAAGAAAGGGAGACAGGGGTATATTTTACAAACATGTTGGGGATCCAAATACAGACAAAGAATGAAGATGGTTCCTAACTGTCCACCAGACTTCCTTAATCTCCCGATAAAAAACTTCTAGGTGATTAATCACTTCCCATTTGGCTCTTTCATTCATTCATTGACTAAGGTCTTAAGGCTGGTGTCCTATTTGAACTATCAAACAAGTGGTAGATGACTTATAAATGAATAAACATAAGTAGCATAAATTTTTAGAAGGCATTCATTATTATCTTTTCCATTTCCTATTATCATGAGATACTAAAACTAGAAGGAGGGAAAAAATCCTGGTGTTATGCAGTAAAAAGTTAAGTGTCTTATTAACCCTGTTTCATTGTGTGTTACTTTTTAAAAATTAGAAATGGCTGAATTTAAAACATGTGTGATTCAAAGGTATTAAAAGTGGAATAGACTTGTAGGAGGGAGTTCATTGGCAGTTTAGTGGTTCACAGCAAGTGCATTTACTATAGTGAAGATATCCATTTTTCTACTGTTATCTTAAAGGCAAAGAACTAGGAAGCTCTCAAGCTGCTTTCCATTTGTACAAAATATGTGTACCCCATATCTATTTTCAAAACATGTGCCTTCAGTTGGTTTCCCCAAGCCTGATATTCTCTGGGTTTTATTCTATGGTTTTGGGTTATGACTTCTGTCAACCTCATTAACAACAGAAATGTAAGTATTACGTTTCTTAATACAATGTTGAACTATATACCAAAGCGCTGGAATCTGACTGTTTATCAGGAACTTTGGTTGTGTCAAGCATGGAAGGGAGATAGTTACAAATCATGTTGAGAAATTGGAAATATTTTATTATCCCAGACATCAAGGAATGGTTGTCCAAAATGTGGGATAAACCTGTTTTGGAAAAGACAATATTTCTACTACTGTGTTACCATGGCAGAGAGTTGATGATATTTTATAATACTATTTTGTACTGTTCACATTATAGCATATTCTATATAGTACAGTCCTTGACTTACAACAGTTCATTTAGTGACCGTTCAAAGTCACAACGGCATTGAAAGAAGTGACTTAAGACTGTTTTTCACACTTTTGACTGTTGTAGCATTCCTGAGGTCAAAACCCCAGTGTCCTGGGGTTATGTGATCACCTTTTGCAACCTCCTGACAAGCAAAGTCAATGGGGAAGCCAGATTCACTTAGCAACTGTATCACTGCTTTAACAACCACAGTGATTCACTTAGGGGCAAGAAAGGTCGTAAAATGGGGCAAAATTCACTTAACAAATGTTTTACTTGACAACAGAAATTTTGGGCTCGATTGTGGTCATAAGTCAAAGACTACCAGTACTGTATATAGTAGTATATAGAATCACTACATCAGTGAGATGGGCAGCATGGAAATTAAATAAATAAATAAATATTCATTACTAACTCAGTGAATATTGTAAGTATTTTTTCTTCTGTCTTGGTATGATATTTTATTTTGTTTGGGCTTTTGTTTTAAAGTTTAAAGATTGTTTTATTAATTGTGTATGCATCAATTTTTTTTTAAAAAAAAGAATTGTAAATTCTTTACAATTTAAAGAATTTAAAAAGAATTGTAATCTGAAGTTGAGGATGATTGCTTGAGATCCTGTTGCAGAGCCTTTTAACATGTCTTCAGATGTTGAAATTGTTAAAAAACACAGTCTCTTTATGGCTGCAACAGCTGTTCGTTAAAATTCTGCTCAAATCACTCTTAGATTTTGTGGATATAGTTGGGCAGTATACATGTTTACTAAATAAATAAATAAATTTCTAGCAGCCTTGAAACAAACCTCACTTTCTCTCCTTTGATTTTTCTTTCTCTCAGAGCAAGGGGGCTTCATGTTCCTTAGGTGCTTTGTTTTATGTTGAAATTGTATTGCTGTCACTGTTGCTTTGGAAGAGAAATGCAACTTGTAACAAGTAAGGCAATATCACTTAGCAAGAATGCAGCCCAGTAATTTCCTTCTATGCTGTGGAAATAAGACATTTGTTATTTCACCAGCTCATAGTACTTGCTGGAAGTGAGTACTCCATGCATGATGACATAAAGAGCAACTTCTGTCCAGGCCTGAGGAGAGGGGGGTCCAGCTGGTGCATTGTTTCGGGGCCCATGGAGCTCAAAGGGGGCCCATGAAGGGGATAACGGAGGGCCCAGCGGAAGCTTTGTGGCTGACTGGCCAGCAGCCAGCCTGAGCACCAAGGTGTACACACACGTGTTGAGACCCATGACATGTGTGACACAGGGGTGGGTTCTAACTTACCACGCTGCCGGTTCGCTTCCTCCTGCGCCACGTGGCTGCGTGTGCATTCGTGCCATGTGGCCGCACCGCACGCGCATGCGCATGTGCAGTGCTGAAAATCAAAAATTCCAAAGGAAAAAAAAAGATGGTGGCGGCCATGGACCGGCACCGACAGAACCGGCTCCATTTGCAGTTTGCTACTGGTTCTATAGAACCGGTGCGAACCAGGAGGAACCCACCTCTGGTGTGACATTATTGATTTATATGTCCATGTGTAGGTGAGGGGGGGCATATTAGTCTTGTTCCAGCACTTAATAATCCTCTCAGCGGCCCTGCTTCTGTCTAACAAACAGCGTGAAAGTCTTTAGATTCTAATCCTTGCTGGACTTTTATCACAGAAGCCAATTCTGCAATTCAATGTATAAGATCCATCTTCCCAGACTTGGCAAGCTTCAAATTTATTAAACTTCTGTGTTCATAATTCCAGGCTAAGCTGGGTGGACATTATGAGAGCTGGTCTAATGTATCTAGAGGATGCTTTGTTGTGGAGGCTGCTCTGAACCAAGCAGAAGATAATCTTGGCACTGAAAATTAATTCAACCCAATGTACGTCAGAACAGTTGGTTTCTGGCTTTTGCTGGCTTTCCAAATTACTGCCTTGTTTTCCTCCTTGTTCATTATCTCCCCAGAGAACCATTTCCATAGTTAGATACTTTGTTGGTTAAAAAGAGAGTGGCATTTAAGAAGTAAAAATGGGCATGTGGGCACACTGCAGAGCTAGTACAAACAAGGTAGGCAAATTATTTTTCTAAAGAGGTTTTAAAAATGATCTGTGACTCAACAAAGTTGTTTTTCAAAGGTATTCTTGTTTGCTTTTGATGGAATCATCAATGTTTAAGAATGAACCACAGAGTAGTTTGATATAGTGGTTAAGGCACCAAGCTAGAAAGCAGGAAATTGTGGGTTCTAGTCCCACCTTAGGCATGAAAACCAGCTGGGTAGCTTTGGGCTAGTCACTCTCTCTCAGCCCAATCCACCTCACAGGGTTGTTGTGCTGGGGAAAATGGAAGGAGGAAGGTGCATTCGGTATGTTTGCCACTTTGAGTTATTTATAAAAAAATAAAGGTAGGATAAAAATAAATCTAAAAAAAATATCATGGAAGGATACAGAAGGATACAGCAAACGCCCCCTGTAATCCTGTACAGGGCCATGTACTATAATCAGATTCAGAAGAACCTATTTAGCTATTAGGACTAGTCCTAGGTTTCTTTGAGTGAAGGGTAAACTCTCTGAATTTTATAGAGGTATCCATACAGTTTTCTTGTCAACAGAACTGTGGTTTTTTGTGTGTGTGTGTGTGTGTGTGTGTGTGTGTGTGTGTGTGTGTGTGTGTGTGGCCAGTCATCCTTTTTTTTTTAAAGCCCTAGTCTACAATTCTGAGATTTCCTGGTAGTCTCCCATCCCAGTACCAAACTTCTCTAAGTTACTTAGTGTTTTTTAAAAAGATCAACCAAAGTCAGCTAAATGCTTTCTCCTGGTCTGAGTCCTGTTCTAAATAATTATCCAAATTAAAGTGCATTTATCAAATGGATGCCCAGCTTTTGTTTCAATGCATTCAGGGGACTTCACTAATTAATTGGTTCCATAGTTAAGCTACTCTTACTATCAGGATATTTTCCCACTACCATTCAGTAAAAAAACCTTCCTGTTTTCCTATAACTTAAATCCAGTACTCTGTGTCCTGTATTTTACTAAAAAGCCCATCTTCTGTGTAAGTTTCCTTCAGCATCTGAAGAATGCTACCTATCCCTTCTCACTCTGCTCCTTTCAAGCTAAACATAACTGGTACCCATCCCTGGTCATCCTTATTGTTCTGCTTTGAACCTGATCCATTTTTTTTAACCTCCGTAAGTATGATATGCAGAAATAGACACTGTACTTGAGAAAGGATCTAAAATTAATCTGACTAGAGAAGCAATTTCATACAAAAATATACCTTTAAAATAAGTAGCTTCTTGATTGTGAATGGATTACTGTCATGCATTTTGTGTGTCTATATATACGCCAAGAAGAAAGAAGGTACATCAGAAAATACTTTTTTGTAAGTGTTTGCCAAAGAGGTTCTGCTTGCTGTTGTTCTCTAACAGCAGAATAATGCAGGTAGTCCTTGACTTACAACCATTCATTTAGCAACTGTTTGAAGTTACAACCACATTGAAAAAAGTGACGTCCTTACACTTATCCCCATGGTCACATGATCAACATAAAGAGCTGGCCGAGCTGGGGGTGGAGTTAAGCACATCATCAGCTTAGAGTTGTTACATTCCCACAAATGGTCCAAGTCCAACCCCTCCTGCATTCTGTTGACCCTTATGTGGCGCCAATGTAGTGTTGAACTTTAGTTGACTAGATTCTTGTGTATAGGCTTGAAAAAATTTGGGCTGCAGCTTAATGGATAGTCCTGATCCTTTGCACCTGACTGTTGCAGTGTGCGAGTGAGGGGGTGTCACATGATCACCATTTGTGACTTTCCAACAAGCAAAGTCAATGGTGGAAGCTGGATTCTTTTAAAAAAAACTGTGGTTCACGTAACAACTGCAGTGATTTGCTTAATTACCATGACAAAAAAGGTTGTAAAATTGGATGTGACTCACTTAATAACTGCCTTACTTAACAACAGAAATTCTAATCCCAATTGTGGTGATAAGTTGAGGACCAACTGCACTTGACTAAATGGAGCTTCAGTGCCCTAGTTCTAATATTTCCAGTTAGAAACGACCATATTTGACTGAGCTATTTTTTTGTATGGGCTACAAGGTCTATTCAGGGACTCCATTTCAGGAAAGGAAGTTGTTTATGTGGAATCCAGGTAATTACTGGATTCTGGGAAAAAATGAGAACCAGCACGTATTTTTCTAAAAATATGCATGCTTTCACAATTAATTTGCATCTTATGTTTTATTTTTCTCTTTTTCCTTAGAGCAGGAGATGAAAAAAGCAATGCGGTAATTTCCCAAAAGCTTTCAAAGGTTTTCAATGATTAAAACTACAAAATGCAGTTAAAAGAAGACATATTCAAGTTGGTTTCTGAAACTCTTAGAAAACAAAACCATAAATGTACTAACTAAAAGAAGAATACTTCTTGTATCAGCTGCATTTTAAACATGGTCCCAAAGCTAAAAAAAGAAGTGAGATTTTAAGAAAAATAAAAGTAAAAACACCACTACCTTCAGCTACTACCGGTAGATTGTATACAGCAGGGGTGTCAAACTCGCGGCCCTCGGGCCGGATGCGTCATGTGCTGGCCCCCGCCCCAGTCCGGTTTAGTGAAAGGGAAAAAAGTCCGGATACGTCATGTGACGCCGCCGTGACGAAGCGAGTTTGACACCCCTGGTATGCAGTATTAAAGCAGTGCATATGGCAAGGGTGAAACAGTAACAACCAGCTCTGTATTTTTCATGCATTGATCCTGACATTTCCAACTAACTTTTGTTATTCACTGAGTAAGAAAGAAATGGAGGTGGAATTTTTTTTTACTGACCTCAGATAGCACCTCCCCCTCCCAAAACCTCACCACCACTTTGAAGAGGAACATAACAGGCTTTACTGCCCATAAGTGGGAGAGAGTAGATTAGGGTTTTCCATTCCTTCTAGGCCTAAGAATTGTGAGAATGGTAATCCTTTCAGTCTGAAGATGGTGCTTCAGTGCAGAGGTGGGTTGCTGCCGGTTTGGACCGGTTCTTAAGAACTGGTAGCGGAAATGTACCGCTGCTCACCGAACCGGCAGCAATGACCCGCGGTCCACGCTCCCGAACCAGTCCACTAGTCGCCGTTGCTTGCAGAAATACCCTCTGTGCATGCGCAAAGGCTTCTGCTTGCGTGACGCAATGGGGGCGCAAAACACACACTTCCGTCGTGATCAGAACCGGTAGGGAAGGTAAGTAGAACCCACCCCTGCTTCAGTGGTAGTAACCTCATGGGTCTCAGAAATAAAATTTGCCTTGCATATGTGGTAAAGAATTGGCTCAAGTGAATGTAAAGGCAAAGGCAGATTTATCTTCTGATGGCTTCGTGGACAGATCCATGTGGTTTCTTGGGCGATAACATAGACATTATTCTGCCTTCTTCTGGGATGATTCCAAACTTCCCAGCCTAATATATAGTCCCGGTATTTCCTGGAGGTGTCCCATCTTAGTCCTAACTAGATCCAAGCTTTCAAGTTGACCAAAGGCAGCTAAGGGCAGGGTAAATGTTAGTGCTGTGTGGAGCTTGAAAGAGGCATTTTCATTCAAGAACTCCTCAGTGGAATTGGCCTCCCCCCCCCACAAGGTAAAGCGCCAAATAGAAGTGATTTTCATTTGGTGTAGAACAACTACCCCTTTTAGACCTGACATTTTCCCCTCTGCTGGGATGGACATGGACATGCTGCTACCCCCTGGGAAATGATGCAATACATCTGAAAAACCAGACATTATTAATCTAACCCCACAGATGGAACTCCTTGGAGTAATTATTCCAAAGGTGTGTTGCTTCGTAGTCTCAGGGAAAATTAGAATTATCATTGCAAATAATTTTTGATCATAATAAAACATCCGCCTGACCCACCATTCCTTGGGGAGGCAGGGAATGTTGCAGATCCCATCTCCTAAGGAGATACATCTGGCAGGACCCAGAAAAAGGGCCTTCTCTGTGGTGGCTCCCTCCCTTTGGAACATCATCCCTACAGAGATTAGACTGCCCCCCACTTTGACACTCTTTCTCAAGGCCCTGAGCACCTGGTTTTGCCAACGGGGCTGGGGAACCCAGAGTGATGGAGCCCATCAAGTGGCTTGTTTGACTGATTGCTGTTGCTGCTGAAGTGAGGGGTTATTGTTTTTTTATTGTTATATATTGGTGTTTTTATTTTTTGTAAGCCGCCCAGAATCACTGAGAATGAGTGAGCGGCCCTATAAATTTTCTAAGTAAATACATAAATAAAAATAGTAAATGCAATATATCTTAACACTGATAGAAGTAATGTTTTTGTTATTATTTTCATGGACATTAATTATTCCATAAACCAGTGCATAAAAAATTCTACATTTTTCCTTTTTAAGAAATTATGGTTGCTCTTTCTATGGTTGCTCTCTTAATGTTAAACAAATTAAATTAAATTAAATTGTTATGGTTTCTCTCCAAAGACCTAGGTGATCAACTCTGACCTTTCTTTCCAGCATGCTGCCATCAGTTTTTGCTTCGGAGGACAAGACAATGAAAACTATATGGCTTTTATGACCTTTTGGTCATAATTGCATTGATTGA
Organism: Thermophis baileyi; assembly: GCA_003457575.1. NCBI lineage: Eukaryota > Metazoa > Chordata > Lepidosauria > Squamata > Dipsadidae > Thermophis > Thermophis baileyi. Next base: position 2,371,582 of record QLTV01002664.1, read on the forward strand.
TTACATTGACTTGGCTGTGACTCAGGAGTGCTTTTGCTCTGCTTTGGCTCTGGATGTTCCAACTACATCTGTTCCTTGTTGTCCTACTTGCTTTAGTGACATCATCTCAAGTGTACTGTTGCAATCTATTCAGTTTGAGATTGACCTGAAAAGCTTCCAATGGTGCAGAGTGCTACTGCTTTTATAATGGCAAAGCATGGCATCCTTATGTTGAATTAGCTCTATGCATTCCATTGGCAAGAGACAATGTTTTGCCTCCTATCTCCACTTGTAGTGAACTACAGCAGAAATGCTATGATAGCTTCTTTTCTTTTGCAGCCCCCCCCCCATAGTGCTGTTATCTCATCCTCAGGAGGAGGCTGGCTTTCATCATCCTTAGCTGAATGTCAAAGAAATGTTTTCTTTCTTGTTCCTATGCAATCCCAGAATGTCCTCTAAGTATGTACAACCTTAATCATACATAATCTGGGAGGGAAGTCTGATGACTGGCAGTGTGTCAGCCCTTTGAGGTAGGCCAAGGAAGAAACAGACTTAACTATACTTTATTGACACATGCTTTAATCGCTGAAGCTTGAAAGCCTGTGTTTTTCTTTGCTTTCCTCTTACACTATCCAACAAGATGCAGTTCAGTGGTGAGAAAAGTAAGGTCCTGCACATAGGCAAAAAATAAAATAAAATCCCCAAATGCGTAAGTATAGAACAGGAGGTATCTGACTCAACAATAGTGCCTGTGAGAGGGATCTAGGTGTCCTGTGGATCACCACTTAAATGTGAGTCAGCACTGTGCTAACAGTGAGAACAATTAATCAATGGAGCAGCTTGCCTCTCAGAGTTGTGGCATCTCCATCACTGGAGGTTTTCAAGAAAAGATTGGACAACCATTTGTCTGGGATGATATAAGGACTCCTGCCTTGGGCAGGGGTTTGGACTAGAAGAGTACAAGGTCCGCCCCGAACCCTATGATTCTAAACACCCCATGGGATTAGGGTGTAGTCAGTCTGAGCATGTTTCCAATGTTTCTCCCCCCCCCTCTTTCCTGGGTTTCAGTTATGCTTTGGTTGTTGTAATTGTTCTGTATAGGGTCAACTCCATAGCTCTCTATACAGTGACTGGGAACAAAGGCAGAAGAGGCAGGATAGGGACAGCAAATTTCATCTAGAATGTTTTCTACCAGCTGAAGAATGCTCAGTCAAGAGGAAAGACCCTTAGGGACACATTGGGGATGGTGCCAGTAAAATTCAAGATGACAAGCTTCAGAGAATACAGGGATATCCTGGTCACAATTTTGTCAATTACAAGCAAGCATAAAAGTTGGTGCAGTGACATCCAGAGGCTTTTGTTGTCAAGCTCATTCTGATAAAAACAGCACTGGGACTATAAGTACTGCCTGTTCTTGGTACCTGTGTGATACTGCAGTTCATGTGGAAAAGGGTCAGGGCTTGCCATGAGGTCACTTGTATCACCACTTGTATCATCCAGGGCAATGGTGGGATTCAAATAATTTAACAACCGGTTCTCTGCCCTAATGATTGGCTGGGTGGATGTGGCCATGGTGGGCATGGCCAGGGGGTGTGACAGGCAGCACTTGGCCTCCTGCACTTCTCTGGGAGCAAAAATGGGCCATGGGGGGGGCCGCGCCACATCCCCCATGCCCTGTTTTGGGCCTAGGAGGCCTCCCTGCAGCCTCCTGGGAGCAAAAATGGGCCGCGGGAGGAGTGCACCGCACCGCCCCGCACCCCCATTTTGGGCCTAGTAGGTCTCCCTACACTTACCTGGGAGCCAAAATGGGGCACGTGGGGACTCCTGGAAGGGGCAGGAGGGAGGGCCAGGGCCAGGGCCAGGGCCAGGGCCAGCCAGCAATTTAACTACCGGTTTGCCCGAACCAGCCCGAACCGGCTGAATCCCACCACTGATCCAGGGTGCCTATAGAACAGTGGAAAGATGATTGAAGAGTGAAAGGAAGGATTATCTGTTATTGTTCACCCTGTAAATTAAAGGAAGTGCATTGTTTTCCTTGGAATGAAAGACAATGCAGAAATATTTCACTTTAGGATTCCATTAGCATTTTGCTAAAATTTGTTGACTTTGTGTGTCCGGGGAAGAGGAAAAAGATAATGTTTCCATGAACCTGAATGAGAATTATTATTAAAATTGCAGAAGAAATTTTCAACAGTGCACTAAAACAAATAGTCTGGGTAGCTTGATAAAGGCAGTGCCATGTGTCCTCTGTTTTTTATGGCATTCAAACTGACCCAGCAGGGATGGTTTAGAAATAACATATCCTGGGCATTGCATGTTTAAATTCTTTATTTCCTTTCCAGATTCTTATCAATATACCCCAATTCCTGGTTCTGTTTTCTTTTTACCTTAAAAAAAAAAGACATGCCAGATATGTGTGACATGAAGAAATATATATTAATAGCATAATTATTTATTTCACTTTATTTGAAGTGAAAATCTGTGTCGGAAAACAAAGGCAAAATTCCTGATAAAACCTTGGCAACCGTGTCCCATCTAGTTGACTGCTTTGTCTTATATCCAAATACCACCAACTCTCACTGGATTTATCAGCCAAATATATATTATTTCCATCCCTTGTATATTTTCTATTTAAAGAATAGAGAAATTTGAGCTCCCACCTAAGAGCATGTATATTGCTAAAAATGATTTACTTATCTAACTTATTTTTCATGTTCCACCAGAAACTACCAGGAGTAGAGCTCATATATACACTCTATGAAGGAAGGTCAATTAACACAGTGGTATTTAATCCTGAGAAAAAAAACACAGAACCTAACAGAATTTGTTGCAGAAAATTAAATCCAGAAAGCACACACAGGCAGACTGATGCAGCAGGATTCATTTAAATAAGAAACTTCTTTATATACAAGAATATATATACAATACCAACAGCAGAGAACAGTTTCATTTCAGAGTTCAGAGCAGACTGAGCCACGCCCAGCCTTCTAGCTTCAGTTTCGATTCTCTGCACAGACTCAGATGTGTTTAGATCCCATTGGCTGACTTAGTTGCTATGCCTATTCATTGGCTGACCTTGTTACCATTGGCTCTCCCAGTTCATGAATAATCTGACAGAAGCTTCATCGGTTCTCACGCCCACATGTCTTAAAGTTGCCAAGATTGAGAAACACGGATTTAGGGACTGGCCGACTCCAGAATAATTCTGGGTGGCTTACACCTAGAAACAAAAAATATTACAAAGAAGAACCTACGTATCCAAATGACCACATACTATACATCATAATAAAAAAATAACTGAT
>QLTV01002664.1:2375403-2398284 GCA_003457575.1 Thermophis baileyi
ACATTACACACTTTAACTTTACTAACAGAATACCTGTCAGGGGGAATCCCCTTGTTCCATCGCTCTGACCTTCGTGGCATTGACTGCTCCTGTGTGTCAAGCCTCTCTTGCTTCATATCTTGTTCAGCTTTATCAGTTTCTCCTCCCTGAACGCTGACACCATCACTAAATGAGTTACCATCACTAAGTGAATCACCGTCACTAAGTGGATCATTCCATAAATTTGTATCAATTCTTTTCCAATTTTGCTCTGCAAAACTTGCCAACCTGGAAATCACTATTCTTTTGCTCCCATCCCTAAAATGATAGCTTTTTGAAACTGGCTCATAGCCCATAAACCTGAGCTTTCTAGCCTTTGGTTGTCCCTTTCTTCTAATTGCCTTTGGAATATGCACCCACGCAGTACTTCCAAAAACTCTTAAATGTGCCAGAGATGGCTTTCTCCCACATAGCATTGCATATGGAGTATCATTGATAGACAAACTCCACAGCCTATTAATTAAATAATTAGCAGTCAACATGGCTTCACCCCAATATCACCTGCTCAGACCAGCAGTGAGTCTTTCATCATTTGTAAGACTCCATTCCATCTCTCAACTACACCATTCTCAGCTGCTGTGTATGGATTTGTGCATCTGTGTTTTATTCCCAACTGTCCCAACCATTGTTGAAAACTTGTTGACGTGAATTCTGAACCTCTGTCAGTTTGCAGCTGACATACCTGTTGTTTATATCTTCTTTCTACGAAGCTTACCCATTGCTTAAATTTCTGTAGCACTTCTATTTTACTCTTTAGTAAATAGCAGAACCCAAACCTGCTGTAGTCATCTACAATGACCAGCACATACTTTGCTGCTCCCATACTGACTTGCATTAGTCCCACCAAATCTGCATGTACCAGCTCTAGAGCTCTTGTTGTCTGCCTTGTGCTACTTTTGCTCACTGGGAATGCCTTGGAATTTGATGATTTGCATACTGCACAGTCCAAATATGCCTTACATCTCTTTAAATTTAATCCTTCTGCAAACTGTTCCATCGTTTGCAAAACTCTGAAGCTGGCATGGCCAAGCTTTCTGTGCAAGAGATGAACACATGAATCATGTGATGCCTCATTTCCAAATGTTTGGGCACATTGAACCTTTTGTCCTTGCAACACATAAAGATTATCCTCTTTTATGCCCTGTGCACATACATTCCCATTTCTCTTTATGAGACCCCTTCCATTTTCAAATGTGGTCTCAAATCCTTGCTTGTCTAAACTAGAGACACTTAGCAAATTATGCTCCATTTCAGGCACACATAATACATCATTAAACCTTGATTCTAAATATGGAATTTGCACACTGCCTCTTCCAGTGACTTTAGCCTTCTGTCCATTTGCCAAGGCTACTGCATCTCCAGCAGCTGGATCCATTCTGAAAAACAATTTAGAATAATTAACAATTGTTTGACTTGCCCCACTGTCTTATCAACCATTTGTCTCTGCTATTTTCTTTTCATACACCTTTTCTGTTGCTAGGGTCTCTACAGATAGCCAGTCTGTGAAAATTTCCGCTGCTCTTATCCCTCTGCTCCTTGGGCCCCCACCTCAGGAATTCCTCCTCGTGGCTTCTCCTTTTTCTATAATGGCGTTTCTTTTCCTCAGCTATCAAACACACCTTTAATGCTTCCAAACGCAATTCCTGCTCTGGTTTGCATTTAAATACTGCAGCCAAAATGTCCCATGTTTCATCTAGACTGTTTAACACTAACACCACCTTTTGGGACTCAAGAATATTCATTCCACGCTGTTCCAATTCCACAAACAAAGTTTGCATTTGCAATAAATGTCTTTCCACAGATTCACCTGGTTGCAGACAGGCTCTGTATAATTTTCTTGATAATTGTACAATATTGCATGCAGACACACTCACATGCACAGTTCTTAATTTCAGCCAGACCTCCTTTGCAGTCTTTAAACCAGCTACATTGATAAATTGTTCATCTTCTAAACTTAAGATGATATAAGCCATTGTTTTATCATGCTGCTTCTGATCTGCAGCTGCAAAAGCCTGTGGTGGATTAATAATAATATTCCACAGCTCCTTAGCCTTCAGGAAACATTCCATCTTTGCAGCCCAAATTATATAGTTCTTCTGCCCCAAACGAGGCACAGAACTTTCCTTAAATTCAACAGCAGCTATCCTGCACTTCTTTCTCTCTGCCTTGTTCTCTTATTTAACACAGGCAGTATCTCAGCTTAAATTACAATGCAGTCTTCTGTGTGCTCTGGACCCATAACCTAACAGAGTTTGTTGCAGAAAATTAAATCCAGAAAGCACACACCAGCAGACTGATGCAGCAGGATTCATTTAAATAAGAAACTTCTTTATATACAAGAATATATATACAATACCAACAGCAGAGAACAGTTTCATTTCAGAGTTCAGAGCAGACTGAGCCACACCCAGCCTTCTAGCTTCAGTTTCAATTCTCTGCACAGACTCAGATGTGTTTAGCTCCCATTGGCTGACTTAGTTGCTATGCCTATTCATTGGCTGACCTTGTTACCATTGGCTCTCCCAGTTCATGAATATCTTAACAGAACTAGCAATATCTGCTGGGGAATTAAAAATGTCAATGTGGCAGTTGCAACAGTGTGATTGAAGCTCTGCTCCTATGTTAATGACTTATGGATATACAAAGAAGTGGGGATTTGACTGTGCTGCTGTGATGACCATCTTGATTTTTTTGATCCAGCCCCACCCTGAAGATACCACTGATATGATTCTGGTATATCAGAATGCGCCTCATGTTCCCACAGCTCAGTCATAAACCTTATCTGAATATGTTAAGGGAAGCTTCATTTGCATTATTGGTATAATAATGGCATTAACAAGATTTGGGCAACAGTTGTTGAGACAATACATGCAAAAGACTTTGTACATTACTTCTTCTTCTTCTCAATTATTTTGCTTCATCTATTCTTTACTCTTCATTGTAACATACCATAAATGAAAAAAAAAACAAAAAAAACCCTCCTCTTTTATAATTTGGAACTTCAGCTATTGCAGAAAATAGGACCGTTTTCCAAACCAGATGTTTTTTTAATGTGTTAGAATATGTGGGAACATAAATCTCATTGTTCCTGGCCATCAGAAGATTGACTGTGCAGGTTGAAAATGACAAGAATGATAGTTTCACAACTTGGAAGGCTCTCAAAAATGGAATATTGGAATATGATATGCTTCAGTTACCATGAACTTTGATTAAACAAAGATGTTGGCATTATAATGTGGTTTATGAGCTGTGATAATTTCAACACATTGAGGATAACAAATTGGAGAAAGGTGTACTGTACAAAGATACAAAACTTTTGCTCTTATAAGAATTTCTCAAAACGAACTGCAAGGACATGTGCTTCATAGCACACTACAGTTATTTTAGTTAGACATTTGTAACCCATTATACCTTCTCTGCCATATCTCCTCACACCACTCATACATCTTACTCCTTTTTAACAAGTATTGCTTCAAGAGTATGACATTTGTTTAACTTCATGATACTAAAAGTAACAACCAGCCATTATTTGATCACTGACAGAAGGTAATTGCCCATGATATTCCATCACAAGCCAACTTTGCAGCATTAGTCATGTATCAATACTACTCTGATACAGAAAAACCCTCCTGATGGTTACCAGCTTAGTATGGTGAAAGAACTCAGTAATTCCAATGTCCTTACAACAATTGCAGAATCAGAAGCTCCTTGACCCTTACTGGCAAAGTTAAAAAGGGAGGAGGAAATTAGAGTAACCCACAATTAGACAAGTTTGGGTATTCGAAGATAATACTTTTAGCTCAGAACACAGTCTTTATTAAAGGGGAAATATATTGAATTTGTATAAATATAACATGCATGTGATAAGGAGGTGATATCAAAGCCAAAGGAAGTCTAGTCTGTGTTGAAAGAAGAATTATTCACTTTACAATAATCCATACAGTTGGATCATAGAATGTGAGGAGCATGACCCAATGAAAACCTGAAATTGTCAAAACAGAAAGGAAATATACTAAACTAAATGTTTTAGGAGTACTTAGGTGGACCTCTTCAGTGGGCTTGAGAGGGTTTTGGGAGGCATAGTTAATAGTTTTTTAATTGACTGAACTTCTTTAGAAAAAATAGTCAAGAAAACCACTACAAGGATTAAATATATAGTGGCTGACAGAGGGGTGAGCATAACTAAGGCCAAGGGAGCATGGTGGAGAGAAGCAGGAGGGAGGACAAAGTTGATAGATGTAACTGACAAGAGAAAGAAATCTCTAGCAAAGGGATTTGAAAGCTCCTGGAGAGACATGGAAATTAAGAAGAAAAGAGAAGAATGAAGGAAAAGGTCATTGTCGACAAAGGTGGAAAAATGTAGAGGGGCAGGGGAAAGAGTGTATTCATGTGGAGAACAAGTGCAGAGTGGGAAGATACTTGGAGAATGGGACAAATATTATTTACAGCATGTGAAGCTAGTCCTTTTGTTGTAGATTCCAAAAGAAAAGATAAAATATGTTATTGTGTTTCTTAAAGTGAACCAAATTAAAACCAGCCTGCCTATTACTGCAGAACAGAGTTCTGGTTCAGGGATGATGACGACGATGATGATGAATGCAGAAAACTTATCCACTACAAAAAGCAGCCCATCTGGAATTCCAGATTTTGATCTCAAATCCAGGGACAACATTTCAACAGTGGATAGGAATAGGCATTAAAAACAATTATTCAGACTTTAGTGTATGCTCAAAATATTAAGGGTTTGGATCCAGAGAAAGAGAAGCATATCCATATGTCCATTGGCATCTGTTGCAAAACTGTCATGAAGAAAAATTGTGAAATGTGCATTGTGATGTCACAACATAAATCCCAGCCTTTCGTATTTCCATCCCAAAATTGGCTCCCAATATATAAGTCACAGGTTTTCTGATGTGACTCACTACGAACATTTCATCACTTAGCTCCTTTTGCCCTCCCCCAGTGGAGGTCAATGCCTATGTCTAGTGAATGGATAGACTGTCCTGCGCATGGAAAAATCTTTATAACGTCTGCAAGCATCTTTAAGGAGAGAGATTGAAAACATGCACCACTAACTGCATATTTTTAAAGGTAACTATTTAAAAAAAAATTAAAAAGTATAATTGCCTTCAGTTTTCATTTGTGATTTTTGGCAAATTGTATTATTGTTCATATTTCATTTCAAATAAGAACAAATGTATTCAAACCAGTGGAAATGTATTGATCATAATTGGAAGCATTAACTCTAATTAACAAAAATTCTCATGTTATGTATGCCTAATTAGTGAGATTATAGTTTGTATTTTATAGAAACATTTGTTCATGGATACTTTCAACATGTTATAAGTGAGAGTATTTTGTTAAGCTGACAGCAACCCCACTGGGTAGACCAGAATGGGCCACTAATTCAAATGATTATAGGATATATTATTACTATTTGAGACATGAGATCATATGAAAAAGGAGCAATAGCACTCAAAAAGGACTTTGCTAAGTATAAATTTGGTTGTGACCTGATACATTTACGCTTAATTTATCTGAAAGAGAACCAAAGGGGTTAGGAAAGAAGATATTCCTAAAATTTCCCCAAATAGGAAAATACCTAAATTGCTTTCAGAATAAGCTATCATAACCAGGGAAAATAGAGCATGAAAGTCTTTGGAAAAAATGATATAAAATATTATTAAATTAAAATATTAAATGAAGGAAGGTGTGGAAACAAGAACACGGAAATGAGAGAGCTTCTCATAAAAATAAAAGAAAATTACTAGCTGTAGAAATAAGTTAACATAACTGTGGAAAAGATCTGATAAAAGAAAAGTGTCGGAGAAAGTTACAAGGACTATACTGAAACCTTTTACAAATGGAATTATAGAGCTATTAGAATATATTCAGAAACTGATTCCACTAGAAAATGAGGTACCATGGATAATAGACCACCTGCCAAGTATGAAAGCTCCAGGCAAAGATGAATTATTTACTGAACTATTTAAAACTACAGGAGAAGAAAAGTGTTAATTGTTATATATCAACAAGTATGGAACAAGATTGTGTGGTTTAGATCATTGTACATCTACACTGAAGGTTGGAAATGCAAGAGAATGTACAAGTTACAAACCATTGCAGTATTTCCCTAGGCAAGCAATGTTTCAGGATCCAATCTGGGTGTAGCAGCTCTTCAGAATCCCTTTGCCAAGCAAAGGATTGTCCCATTTCTATTTAGTGCTGAAGGGTGCATGCACCAAAACTGCTATTCACAAAATGATTGGGAAATCATTCGGATCAGTCTACATCCAGTGACTGTTGAAGCAGTGTACCATGTTTCCATCACATGTTTGCCACCTCAAGATGGGGCAAGGTGATTCTGCAAGGTCAGACTGAAGTTGCATATACTTATGAAATAGTTCAGTGATGCAATTTAGTAATTAATGACAATAGTAATTTGTTCTTGAATATAGTTCTACTCTTTGCAATCTTCTGGGTGATTAATTATGGGATTGTGTAAAGATATGCAAGAGCAGCTGTATCTTTTAGCAAGCACATCTTAATGCTCCTCCAGCATTCTGAATCATGTAGACAGATGGGATAAGTTAATTTTATTTCTGTCACCTTTTTCCAGAAAGACCGTATCTAAAGCAGCTAGGGAAAATTGTGTCTGTCTGTCTGTCTGTCTGTCTGTCTGTCTGTCTGTCTGTCTGATCTATCTATCTATCTATCTATCTATCTATCTATCTATCTATCTATCTATCTATCTATCTATCTATCCCTTTATATAGTTGCCCATGTCAAATCAAATGACTCTCTTCCTATCTATGAAGTTATTGGATACAAATATTTGAAAATTCCAGCTTCTGTGCTGAATATAGAACAGAAATGAATAATTCCTTGGCCATAGATTGCATGTGACCTTGAACCACTTGAATTTGTCCAAAATCACATGGTCAACATTTGGCAGCCAGCTATCAAAATTTGATAGTGCGATTTTCTGAGTTTATTTAATAAACAAAATATATGCATTACGCATCCAAGAGAGTTTTGCTCCTTCAAAATATAAACAAACAAATCTAAATCAGAGCAAGCAGGCAGGAGCAAATTAATCCTGCTCTTTGGAGAGATTGGTTCCAAACTGCCATTTACTGAATTCTGTGAAGTTTATGTGAATTGGATAGCCAGCTTCGCAGTTGATAGATACTTGAGCAGGCACTCATTGACTGTGTTCCTATAACTACCTTAATGGGATCATGAGTAAAACTTTTGTGTCATGCAAGTATCAACCTTCCCACCCCCAAAAGCAATGGAGTTAGACATACCATCCCTTATGTCAGGATTTTTGCTTTCTTCACTGAAGTAACAATCCACTTGAACAGGAAAAGACAGTGTCTCCAAATATATGTGATTGGAATCACGGTCGTGGTGGCTGTGGAGTTGTGTAATGGGCATGCCACAATCAGAAGGAATAGGGCAGTGCATCACACTTGATCATCTGAAAAAATTGTTTTACCCTTGCTGGGTCCTGCTTAAAAGAGAAAAGTCTTTGTCTGAAAGCATACAAAGAAAAGTACAGATAGTCCTCGACTTACAACAGTTTGTTTAGTGACCGTTCAAAATTCCAACGGCACTGAAAAAAGTATTTATGACCGTTTTTCATAGTTACGACCTTTCCAGAATCCCCATGATCACGTGATCAAAATTCAGATGCTTGGCAATGGGTTCATATTTATGACTGTTGCTGTGTTCCAAGATTATTTTGCGACCTTCTGACAAGCAAAGTCAATGGGGAAGCCGGGTTCACTTAACAACCGGGTTACTAACTAATCAACTGCAGTGATTCACTTAACAACTGAGGTAAGAAAAGATGTAAAATGAGGCAAAATTCACTGAACAGACGTCTCATTTAACAACAAAAATTTGGGGCTCAATTGTGGTCGTAAGTCGAGGACTACTGGTATTGCTGGTCAACAGCACCTGAAGACACCAGAAACAGAGTCTAGGTGACTTGTACAGTTACTGAGGATTGTCCCTATGATGAATAAACCTGCTATTGATTTGCACTCTTATATGGACTCAGAAAAACAGAAGGAAGCAAAGGCATCTATTGAGCAATGGTAGTTGTGGTGGATGAGTATCATGGCATTTTACATAAATAAACAATGTACATTCCATATTTGCATCATCAGGAATGAGAAAAAAACTCAAGGATGTTCCTGGCTACAATTTGAATGTTCAAGGAACTGAATACCCATTACAGGAACAGAGTCAGATGGAGAGGCATGTCTCAGGGGTTACCTAGTTCAAATATCTCAAAGCTTGGGTGCTTCTGGGTTGGTCCACTAGAACACTCTGTGGGTTGCTTGGCTGGAATAGCAATAGCAATAGCACTTAGACTTATATACCGCTTCACAGTGCTTTTACAGCCCTCTCTAAGCGGTTTACAGAGTCAGCATATTGTCCCCAACAATTTGGGTCCTCATTTTACTGACCTCAGAAGGATGGAAGGCTGAGTCAACCTTGAGCCGGTGAGACTCGAACTGCCGAACTGCTGGCAGCCGGCAGTCAGCAGAAGTAGCCTGCAGTACTGCATTCTAACCACTGCGCCGCCACAGTTCAGTGATTTGTTGCAAGCTAAGTCTTCTTGCGTATCTGAATTTCTACGGAGACAAGTCTTTTGAATTTAATTGGTGCATGGGAGAAACATAGATAATTACTAACATCTAGGGTTCCTTCTCTTTTGGCTGCCTTCCAACACTTTGCTGTGAATTGTTTAGCTAAAATGCCAAAGAGATACCAGTAAAAAAAATAAATAAATCCAAGTATGCCTAAAACTGAACATGTCTGTAATAGTAGGCACATGCTGGGAGTCAACAAGAAATGTGCATAACAAGGTTTACTTCTAAGTAGATACGTGTAGGATTGCACATTAATAGTAGCAAAAGAAAGGGTCATTAAATGGCGATCAGGAAACTTATATGTCTGATACAGATTAACAGTAGTCCTTTCCTTTAAGAACTTGTAAGTTGATATTTCATCAGGACTGGAAAGATTTCAGTTATCCACAGTTCATCCAAATTCATCAGTGACTGCTTGGCAAGACAGCTGGAAATTTCAAAAATTATTCTTTAATACAGTTTCCACTCATTTTGGGGGATTTGGCCAAGCTGCAACTCTTTATACATTTCAGCTTCAGGTACCAGCCAAAGCCACAGAGTTGGTTAGAGGCATGGAAAAAAATGTTAAAAGCAGAGCAAGGTGGCTGTTTTTAAAACAGAGCATGTTGACTCTTTGGGGAAGAACTGGGATCACATTTAAAACTGGCTCATTTTCGGCTTCGCTGTTAAAATCAGACTGAGGGTTACAATGAACTCTGCAGGAGGAAGATGTTGTGCAGCCAAATTGCTACTTGACCTCAGAGCTGGGATGGATTTCTCAATGAATATCCACGTGGAAATTTAATTTTACCATAGTCCCATAGAGGAGGGGTTTTGGAAAGAGGGGGAATGGTGTTGTATTGCTTTCTAGCCATCCAGGATCAGACAGATGTAATTCCTTCTAAGGTTGTATCTAACCTACAAGGACCATTTCTTTCCTTTTGGAAACTGATACTTTTTCTTGGCAGCAATTCAAATGCTGCTCTGATTCTCTAAGCCCACCCCAAAGAATACAAAGTGAGGTGATTTGGTTGGGTGAAAGAAGAGAATCAGAATCACTGCCACTTTGTTTTTGTTTTTTTTAATAGGAAGTCCTAGACCAACCTCTGGTTTCCCACAGGGTCTATTCAGAAAGGAAGCCCACAAGCATGACACGAGATCAATATCCTTCTCTGATATTCTGTCCAAGCATAGCCAATAGGCTCTGAAGCTGCAGGCAATGATCACCCAATTGAATAAGATAGACACAACATAAACCTTGAACAAATCAGATGGGCCATAGCATTGCTAATTCAGAATGATTTGTGTCGAATATTCATGGCTAATAAGCAACATGTGGTGACATTACTGGTGACTTTTACATATTGGTGTGATGCTATTAGGCTACCATATTTGCTCTATCAAAATCTGGTCAATGACTCAGTAGAAGCAAAAAAATGTTGGTTTCCTCTGGTTGGCTGGAGTTTTTGCAGGATTTGGTAGCCTTAGGTGAATGCTGTGTGTATTGGTAGTGGTTGAAATAACTTCTTCTCCGCACATTAACTGAATTTTTTTTTCCAACTGGATTTTCATAACCATTCTACTAAGAATGATGTAACACGCCAGCACCCTTCCCTCTTTTCTTGGAATGAAAAGTTGCATGGGAGAAATGTTTTAAAGTCTCATCCAAATGCTGAGCTAAGGCTGAAAGCTTCTGCTATCTGTTCTTAATCTGATGCAATGGGGTATGACGGTTGTGAGCGCTGAAGTTCAGCATATATGAAGGAGAAGAGTTTAGAAAAGTCTGGGATAACAAATTATAGTTTTGCACTAAGTGGGAGACTTTTCAGAATTTTGCAGAACAAACAAACGTCCACCCTGTTTTGTTGTTGTTGTTGTTAGTTGCGAAGTCATGTCCGACCCATCGTGACCCCATGGACAATGTTCCTCCAGGCCTTCCTGTCCTCTACCATCCTCTGGAGTCCATTTAAGCTCACACGCCGACTGCTTCAGTGACTCCATCCAGCCACCTTATTCTCTGTCGCCCCCTTCTTCTTTTGCCCTCAATCTTTCCCGGCATTAGGCTTTTCTCCAGTGAGTCCTTCCTTCTCATTAGGTGGCCAAAGTATTTGAGTTTCATCTTCAGGATCTGGCCTTCTAAAGAGAAGTCAGGGTTGATCTCCTCTAGGACTGACCGGTTTGATCACCTTGCAGTCCAAGGGACTCACAGGAGTCTTCTCCAGCACCATAGTTCAAAGCAGGGTGATGTCTCTGCTTTTTAGTATGCTGTCTAGATTTGTCATAGCTTTTATCCCCAGGAGCAAGCGTCTTTTAATTTCTTCGCTGCAGTCCCCATCTGCGGTGATCATGGAGCCCAGGAAAATAAAATCTGTCACTACCTCCATTTCAAGTACTAGTAGCTACCATCCCACCTTATGTCTTTGGGATCATGTTTAAAAGATGAGAAAAGTACCCCAAAATTCCTTATGATCCACACTGGCCAAGGAAACTGAACTGTGTGTATCTGAAGACAACAGTGCATATTAGAAAAATGCTTGGGGACACATAGTCTATGAAAAACCTATATCAGCTATTTCAATTATTATTTTCTAATTTTATATCTTCTTTTCACAGAAATAGTTAATTCAGTAGTACGTTTTTTACTTTATTTGAAGAACTGAATACTAAGCAATTCTTAGCCCTTGGTGCATGTTACAGTCCAGCATTTCTTCCTATACTCCAAAGTTTGTCAGCTGTCCTCACTGCTGGACGAGGAATGCACATGCTGATAATTTGATCTAATTATCACTCCCTTAGCCTGTGGCTGCCATGTCAAGAGCTCTCCTTGCTGAGGTCCATTCTCTGCATGCTTGGAGTGTTTGCAAGACCTTCTGCAATGGAAAGTGAAAAGGAAAGAACTTTCACAGGGATAATTAAGCTATGGAATGTAGAGCAGGCAAAGATCTATATCAAGGCCCTTGGGGATAATGGGCAATACCAAATCACCCTCGCAGAATTATGGAGATGCGAAAGAAGGCATAGCCCCCTCAGGAAGAAAAATGAGGATTTGTGCTGAGTATTCATGACTAATAAGCAGAATGTGATGACATTGCTGGTGACTTCTACAAATTGGAGTCATAAGAGGTATTGTATGCTGCCATATTTGGACAAAAAAAAAATCTAGATGACGACTTAAATAGAAGTAAAAAGTAGTAAAAAAAATCTGGTTGTCTGGAGATTTTTTGGGGATTTTTTGCAGACCAGATCTGGTCTAATTCAATTTTTTGTTTTAGGATTTTATCCTAGTCTTTAAAAAGTCTGATAAAATAAGCAGAGTTATGAAATTCCTACTGATGTGGGAAAAGAGAAAGGGCCAGCAAGGGCTTATGTAGTAGCATCAGTCAACGCAAGACAGATCAGTAGATGTAAAATATTCCCACTGCATGCAAAATATTAATTGAAAGTAGATGGCCTTAACTGAGATTTCTGTTTTCTGGGCACTTTTGCATTGTATCAAGGGCATTCATTGGTTAACTGCAGTGATAATAGTAATGTGAAATCACAAATGCTATATAAATGAATACACTTTCGCACCAAGGGGGAAAAATGATCTCATTACAAGAAGGTGAGAAGTCCAAGAATCCTGAATGTAGGATGATGCAGATGCATCAGTGGAGAGTTTTTCTGGTGAGGCCTAATTCCATACTGCTTCCAATGAGAGGGGTGGGGATTCCAGATGTGGGGAAAAAAAGTTAAGCCTCACCCACCACCTGCCTTGGTTGGTGGGCATCAGAAGGGCTTTGAAAGTAGCAGGGGGTGTGGTGTTTCACTCCCCCACTATTTAGGATTGCTAAGTGAATCACATGTGGAGAGAATGCTGCTTTCCAGATGTAGACATAAGCTCCACCCTCTCCGTTCTTTGAAGCAGTTAATCTGTGCTTCAGAAAGAGGTGGGTGGACGGGGTGGTGGAGAACTAAAGCTTTCTTTAGGCATGTATTGCTCACATGTGTTGAAATGGTGAAATTGCTTCCTGCAAGCTCAAACACTGATGAGGAAATTGTCATATAGTCTTATCGTTACAGCCCTCCAAGATTGTGAAGTTGCACTCTTTAAGTTTATCAAGTTTATTGGCTGATCTAGGCCTGGCTCTGTTGCAATTGTTAAGTTTTTGCCAGTAAGGAGAAAGTTGGATAAATGGTAGATAAATTAGCCATGGTGTGTTCACTCAGCAAATGGCTTCTGTCCATTTTCAGATCATGTAATAAGCTTTCTTGGACAGCTGGAATGTTGGCTAAGATCCTTTGCACTAAAATGCAAAACATCAGCATTGTGAGCTTTTGACATTTCATCCACAAATCCTGAATAGCAAATGGCAGCTGATGCTGAAAGAACTCTATGCAGCAGGCCGTAGCTTTCAGCTTTAAGGGAGTTTCAAAGAAAACAGAACAGAGGTTCCTGACTCGAGCCACAATAAAATACTAAAGTAGAAAGAAGGGGAGCTAAACCATGAATACATAAACAGTAGAGAGCTGTGTGTAAAGGAACTATATATTAATCTTTCCTCAACATTCATTGCTTTGAAATTTCCCATCAGGAGGAAAAACCCTGTCTGGAATAATACCATTGTAACACAGAAGGGATGCAAGTTGATCTTTATGGATCACAAAGAAAACTTCTCAGATGGGCCTTCACATTGGTAAGAGAGCTTAAATCCTGATCCCTCCTCCAAGGTGTGGCAGTTGATTCTGGGCAGGTGTAATGAAAAACATTCTGTGACATAGAACCCACTGCAGAAGGGCTGAACTCTATGGGAGTCTTCTTAGTCACCCAAGATATCCCTTACCCACATTCCAGTGTGGCCTTTATCTCAGGAGAGACCTCCTCTCCCTCCATCATTTGGAATTGCAATAGCATTCCTTCACTTCCTCTCATAGGACACCCACAGGTACGCAATCCTCAAAAGCTGCAATACCTGGGTTGCAACTTTCCAGTACCAACCGCTTGGTAGTACAAAGGGGATGCCTGTTTTTTTCTTGGCTGCCGTCTAGTGGTTACCTGGATTCTTGCAGCTTTTGTATAGCATGCCTATTCTTCTCTTGTCCCTCTTCTTTTCACCAGCAGGAGCAGGAAGAAAATGAAAGAGGAAAGCAGTGCCAGGGAGCTGCCAAGGACTCCAAGAGCTCCTCTTCCAGCTTCTGCTTCTCTTGTAGAGGTGACAGTTGATTTGGGAATCGCAGTAGAAGGAGACAGCAATTGCAGCAGCAGAATTGGTCCTTCCTTCCTTCCTTCCTTCCTTCCTTCCTTCCTTCCTTCCTTCCTTCCTTCCTTCCTTCCTTCCTCCCTTCCTTCCTTCCTTCCTTCCTTCCTTCCTTCCTTCCTTCCTTCCTTCCTTCCTTCCTTCCTTCCTTCCTTCTTTCTCCCCTTCCCCCTTCCTCCTTTCCTCCCATTTTTTCTACTGTCCTTCCATCCTTCTTTCTGTGCTTCTTTCTGTGCTTCTGTCTTTGCCTGCTGTCCTTGACTGCCATGGTTCCAGATGCAATCCCATGTTTGGGCCTCAGGATTTGGGCTGGAAAACTCTGGACAACCACTAACTATGCAGATGGCAATTTTGTGCCATCTAAAAGCATCCAATGTTTTGCAGCCCAAATGCACTGAGACATGAGATATGTTGAAGGAGTGAGTCAAAGAGCAGTCAGCTGGGCAGACTGCAAGCTTCAAGGCAGCTGCCTCTCCTGTCTTCATTCTATGTATGTCCCCTGAAAGAATCATAATTAATGCAAAATAAATGCAAATGTACCACAAGAGAATCCAAACAAGATAGAAAAATCAGTAATCGAACTGCAACAATGCATCAGCATGTAGATCTCAAGACGAAATAACAAAATTTTGTTTTTTTTCTAAAGGCATTTTTTAAAAAATGGAAATGGACTATGATCCGTGAAAATTTATGCAGTAATAAATTAATTAGTTTTTGTACACAAGAGTCTTTACTGTTTCTGCAGCAGAGGAAACACCTTGCTGAGATTGGGGTTATCGCAACAGGCCTGCAGAAGTCCAAATGAACTATTGGATGGCAGCAAGGAAATGCAGAAAATTATTTTTGCTGTCACCTTGTGGTCACCTGGATTTGGATATGAGAATCAAGTGTCCACCATCTCTTCACTCAAAGAAGCAGGCCAGAACGGGTAGCTCACGAGTTATATATGAAAAGCCATTGTATTGTAGAAAAAAAATATCATTTTTTTCCACAGCCCACAGAATCTAAATCTTACATTTATTATGGCTACTGTTGTTTTAATCGGACTCTTTCCTTGGGTCTTCCGAAGTCAAATAAAGAGGCAGGTTGGACAGCAAGAAGTAGTTGTTTAACTGTTCAGATGAGGCTTTGGTGACCTGTGTTGTACAGATGCAGATTTTATGATCAGTTTCAATGATGGAGACTGAGTTGAGTTAAATTTACACCTCCTACCCTCTTAGTATATCTCAGTAAATTCTGTTATTTAGCTGGGATTACCCAATTAAGGCAAATTAGGAGATTCTGCGGTTAGCTTCATGTCGGTAAAGCAGACTTTGAAAGGCAATATGGACTGACTGAAAAATAATATCAATGAAAAAAAAAACCCCTTAAACAGCCTGGTTGCTTCATGTTCAACATCAATGCAAAGACATTCTGATGTATATGTATAGAGATTCCATCAAATTATACAGGATTTTAACTCAAGTGGATGAGTGTCTATCCATATACATCTAAATGTCTCACCTTTGCTTGTGTCGTGCCTCATGTCTTCACATGATTGCTGAATGTGTATAGTTAGCCTGTATCCTGGTGGAGCTAGTAGAGGTTTTAACATTTGGGTGGATGCTAAAATCTTCACTAGTTCTCCCCCACCTCATAAAAATGTTAAATTATAGGATGGTAATCATGGAGCAAAACATAGAAGAAAGAATGATCACGAATCCATCTAGTTGCAAATGAGGTACATTGGCAGACATGCATGTAACTCTTCAAAACATTTCAATGGCGATCCATCCCCTGTCTCTTTTGTCCCAGAGATTTCTCCCAGAGCTCCTCTGAAATTCTGTGCTATATGCTTGCCCTTCCAATTACAGTTTCCAGATTGTTATTCATTACCTGCACTGTCTGCAAGGCTAGTTGTACTGCTGAAAAGTCTTGTGAAAGTGGAGCCCCCACCTATTCATAAAATGGCTCAAAGCCCGCCCCTCCCAAACGAAAAACAGCCAACTCCAATTAAATGTTGGGGTCCTGGCTCAGCCCTGTGGAGAGATTGAACCTTCCCTTCTTGATTCAGAGCCTGTGGAGCAGCCCTGTTGGTCTCCAGAGAGTTGTCATGGTTATTCTGCAAATAGCTGATGTCATCCTCCTTTATGTAGCAGGCAAGATCTTTTCAGCTGATCAGCTCTGGGGAGAACAGTTTAAAATGTGAAGACAACCAGAATCTCAGTCCCTGAAATGGCAATTGCAAGGAAAACCAATAAAAGGAAGGAGGGAAGCAAGAGGGTGAAATAAAAGATGGGAATCGGATGGACTCTCAGGCTGGGCAAAAACTGATGGGAAAAAAATGTGACAGACACCAAAGCTCTCGCTGGTAACAATGATAGGACTGATAGCAGAAAAAGAATGAAATCAGTAAGGAAGCTTACTGATGAAGTAGATGAATAGGCCTGGAGAGAAAGGCAGTCAAAATTATACAAAAGCAGGAGAAAAATGAAGGAATAAGCTGTTTGCGTTGTGACTTAGGAACTGAAAAGTAGGATAAGCATCCCAGGCTTTAAATGCATTCCAAATAGTCAGTGTCATATGTCTAATGTTGACAGCTGACATTCATCTATCCGTTGATTAAACAATGCACAAGACCCAACAGTTAGCAAGACGCAACACTTACTCATTTATGGCCATATTCTAAACCCCCTTATTCATATTAATTAGCATTTTAATCCTTCAATAGGCACATTAAAATAGATGCCAGTCTGACAAAGCTACTTTGTTTAGGGCGAAAAGGGATGCAAAACATGCTCCTTCTGGGTTCTGCAAAATGAAATGCTTTTCACTGAAATGCAGTCAGAGATTCGGTAGTGTAAATCAAAGAGTGCAGATACATAAGAGATGGTATTTTTAGGGCTTCTGTAACATTTCAGAATGTACTTATCATACAGGGGTGGGTTCCAACTTACCTCGCTGCCAGTTCGCTCCCTCCTGCGCCGCAGGAATTACAGGGAGTTACTGTATGCGCAGTAACAAAAAATCTGGAAAAAAAGCCAAAAAAAAGCCGAATAAAAGATGGCGACCGCATGCACAGTGCCAGAAGTTGGCTTCTGCGCATGCTCAGAAGGAAAAAAATAAATAAAAAAAATTCAAAAAAAAATTTTTTTTTAACATTTTTTAAAAAAAAGATGGCGGCCCCCACGGACGGGCACTGACCGATCCGGTTTGGTGATGTCATCATGACATCACCAGTGGGCCGCTACCGGTTTGGGAGAACCAGTCCAAACCGGGAGGAACCCACCCCTGTTATCATATAATGGAAACCAAACTTCAGACTTATTTCCACATAGATAATCAGGTTTGCCTTGCAGCTCAATGTTTTGTACTACGCAGCCCAATCTATTCTGAAGGACCTTCTGAAATAGGACGCTTCTCAGCATATTATCCAAGATCTTGTACTTGAATAAGTCTGAAGAATTGAATCAGAGACATGACTTGAATTTATATTCTATCATTGAGTTATGCTCAATGAACATCAATATATTCGGCTTGCATTTGCCATCACTAGTTGGAGTTGAATCTATGACTGGTGATATATTTGGGTTATGTGCCATCAAGTCAGCACCACCTGTTGGCAACCACATAAATAGATTTCCACTAGGAAGATCTGCCTCCTATCTGGTCTTTCAGGTCTTTTATCAGAACATTCATCACTGCTATGATTGAGCCCATCAACCCTGCATTAGGTTGTCCTCTTTTCTTTCTTTCTGCTTGTCCCAGCATTATAGACTTCTCAAGAGAGCTAGATAGTTGCATATTGTGTCCAAAATATGACAATTTGAGCCAGGTCATTTGTACTTCAAGTGAGAATTCTGACTTGATTCAATGAACCATTTGTTTGTCTTCTACCCATGGTATTCTCAAGAATCTTCTTTTTCTATCCTGCTTCTTCAAAGTCCAAGCAGACATATTTTATAGTCCTGTTTTTGGAGACAGAGAAAATTGCCCAAAACATCTTGTGGGTTAGACTTTGCACAGAAATAGCCAAACTATTTAATTTGAAAGATGGAATTGTATCTGAAGGAACAGCCCATTTTTTCCTATGTATCTTTCTCTAATCATGGGTTAGTTTGACTCTAAACTCCCCAGTAAACAGCTGGACTCTAGTCTGAGGACATTAATAAGAAATTCAAACTGAATTCTGATCTCTTTGCCCTGAGCTTCTGCTTTAAACTGGGTCATATCCAGGAAACTGACAAAAATATCTCTGCCACGATCATTCACCATCCCACACTTGTGCTTCAAAATAGACTCCTGTGTTTTTGTTTGGTTGCCTACAAGGCTTCTCTCCCTGCCCCTTGAATTCTTGCACTTCTTATTTGTATGAATTTATCACTCCCTTGATCCCAAAATAGCTCCAGTATTTTGGGACATCTTTGGAACACTCAAGTGTCTGGAGGAATGCAGTTGTGGGCAATCCAAGGCCATCGATCATAAAACTGAAATCAGGCCACAGAAGAAGCTGTTGGAAAAGTTCAACATAACTTTCAAGTGGCATAATAACCCGATTATGTATGTGCGTATGTGAGCATATCCTTGTGTTATCAAGCTATCCTGAAAGTGCTCCTTCATCGTTTTGAGTGCCCAAAAGGATTTAAAACATTGAGCTCATTCATTTTCACAGAAAAATAAGGCCAGCCTGGCTGGATATATTTGTGTAACACCCCCCTTCTCAATTTTTGTAAATTTGTGTACATTGCTGTGCCTGACTAAAACCAGGATCCAGAAAATTTAAGGAAACCAAGTCTCCTGGATTCTGATCCATTAGCCTCCTTCGATGATTCATTGCTCAGTACTCAGTACCTTATTTCTTTTTTTTAGTCTTTGTTGTCTTTGTAAGATAGTTTTATTGTGATTTATTTAATATATGTTCATGGGTAAGCAAAACCTGAACCTGGTAACATTTACAAATTTGAGTCATGAGTCTTCTGCATGAAAGGGGTGGCTGGAGCAATAGATCACTGCTAGCTGAAAGGAAAAGGGTTTGATGAGGCTACGAATAAGAGGTAATGATTTCCCTAAAGAGTTTATTTATTCATGGCTAAGGCAGGACAGGTGAACAATGAACCACTCATGGGTACAGAAGTAGCATCTTTTAAAGTTGACAATGTTCCATTATTGATCAGTGGTTGTGAGCCCAGGAGTGTATAGTACTGAGACTTGGCCTCACTCTCAAAGCCAGTTGCCAAGTATATACTATATAAAAGAGCTGTGGTGGCGCAGTGGTTAGAATGCAGTATTACAGTCTACTTCTGCTGACTGCCAGCAGTTTGGCAGTTCGATTCTCACTGGCTCAAGGTTGACTCAGCCTTCCATCCTTTCAGGGTCTCATTTCTCATTGAAATGAGAGAATTAGTTAAAGACTTAGAGCACTTTCATACAACCAGTTTGACCATTTTCTCTCCCCCCCCTCTCTCCTACTGGAACAGTCACTTTTTTTTTTTTTTTTTTTTTTTTTTTAAAAAGCTTCCCTTTTTGACAATCACAGCTTGAATTTCCTGGTTAACTATCCAGGTAGAAGTATCTCAATAAACAAACAAAAACAAAAAAACACCCCTTCTCCAAGAAACAACCTAGTAATTTAGAATAGCAAACAAGATAACACCCTGCCCTATTTCTTGTGGCTCCCACCATGGTTCTACCACCATACTGAACTTCTGGGATTTGGAAAGACAGCAAGCAAGTAATCTCTGAGGACTATTAACACTATCCTGTGCAATACAGTTTAAAGCTACACTGGCCTAAAATCAAGAGAGTGTATTTGCAACAAGTTTTGTTAGTGCAGGAAGTAGGAATCAGATCACATATGATGCTAAGTGTCCAGATGAGCATCAGGTGATTAGAGATGTAGACTGCTGAATAATTTGATAATAGACCACAACGACTGAGTTCATAGCAACATAGCTAAAACAATCCTTACTATATTTAGTTAGGAGCATCCATGAGAGGCAAGGGTGACAAAAAAATCAAGATGGCATTTATGATTACACAGGTCTACTGTACAAGGAGAAAGCCTCGGAAATGAAAGTAGCTTAATTTTCCCAGAATTGGGTCACTAATAAAGGAAAATTAAGTCCTGAATATTAATTGGTTCCAGTTTCCAAGATACAGCTTCAGGTCAAAATTGCATCAAAATAATTCAAAATTACGAGGGGCATAATGTGCGATTATGCTCCATAACTTTTCTGCAAAATGTGATATAGCAGTGCAAATGGTGCCACACCAATCATTATAAATTTATCTTTTTATTGATACTAATAACATAACTTTCTATTCATTTACTGGTTTTTCATGTAACATTTTCATACTTTTTGCATGAAAAACTGAAAAGCGCTAACATCAAATTAAATGACAAGGTTCCATCTTTATTCGGTATCTAAACTGCGTTTTTTGGCTTTTCTCTTGTGAACTGCAGTAGGATCCTTCCTGGGGAGATTCCAGCAGTAATCGGCAAGCAGGGACAGACTCCATTTCCCTTGGTATCTTTTTTCCATGCCTGTGATATCCTGGTGGAATCTCTCCCCATGCTCATCACTCACTGCCCCACAGTTCAAAGGGAAATAGTCTCAATGAGAGTGTAAGAAGTGAAATTTCAGTGACATGTTTGCACCAAGTGCTTCATAGGACCTAAGCAAACTTTCCACGTGTTTTTCATAGCCATCTGCCTTGCTGTTCTCCAAGTGAAGATAAATTTATACACTTCCATGTGGTACCATTTTCATTGTTCTACCGTACTTTGTCGAGACATTATGACGCATCATGATCATTAGACACCTCGCTCCTTTGTAGGCAAATATACTCACCTGTGCATAAATCTTTATTGTGAAATATCTTGAAAACTTTAGCCAACCAGAACCTTTATCCCCTGTTTTCTAATTCATCTAATCAAAATATGTAAAATGAACACATTTTATCTCGGAGGTTGATAATTTCCCAAAATTTGTAGACCAGGTGTTATTTGATCAAAGCAGTCATCTTGGCTTTTTGGACTATTTTTTTGTCTTGTAAAAGTGCCTGGACACAGGAGCAACAACACTATAAGGGAATTTTCTTGTTCGACGTACAGTATATTCTGCAATTAAACTTTAAGAGCCGAGGTGGCGCAGTGGTTAGAGTGCAGCACTGCAGGCTACTTCAGCTGACTGCTAGCTGCAGTTCAGCGGTTCAAATCTCACCGGCTCAAGGTTGACTCAGCCTTCCATCCTTCTGAGGTGGGTAAAATGAGGACCCAGATTGTTGGGGGCAATATGCTAACTCTGTAAACCGCTTAGAGAGGGCTGTAAAGCACTATGAAGCGGTATATAAGTCTAACTGCTATTGCTATTGCTATTATTTTAGACTATCTATGTAACATTCTGTGTTGCAAAGAGGTCTTTTATAATCCAGTGCTACTTGTTGCCTTTTAACCAAACAGCTGCAGTTCATGTCATAGTAACCCTAGTAGGGTAATAATGTGGTGACATATTCTTGGATGCTGTGTCTCCATGTGTTTGTGTTTTTACCATAGCCCGAGGGCAAAGGATATGCTTTATACACAAAAGAGTCCTAGATCCAATGGAAAAGATCAAGTAGCATTAAAAGGTCTCTGGACCGAATCCGTGGAGAGCTGCTGCCAGTCAACGTAACGACTAAATGAACAAATTGCCTAATGGTAGAAGGCAGCTTTTAGTGTTCTCCAAGATGACAAGCTGCCCTAGGTGATAGTACCAGTGTCCCCTTGACTTTCCTATCATGTGGCATATGTCTGAAAGAACTCGTGTGTTAAATCCCCAGATGCATTACAAAGAACCATCTACATGCAGGCTTTAGGCAAGTCTCTGGGGGCTGCATAAATTTGCCAGCCAGTCTCGGGTTTCTCTGCCTGAAAGGAGATGAAATGTGTATTCCCCTGCCCCTCGGCCTTATTAGTTGGAAAAAAAATCTTCTGCTAACCATTCTTGGTATGTGCTTGCTACATCCTAGATCCAGTTCTGTGCCCTTAAAGAAATTCAATCCATCATATAAGCCAATCCATTGCATTTTTCTTTTTATGGAAAGATGTACTGGTACATTAATCTTGAATGACTTTTGCTCTTCCGTCCATTTTCAGGCTGCCGTTCAGCAAATTCCCTGTGTGAAACATCCAAATTTTGCTATTCTGGGTTTCATTTAATGCACTATGGGATCATCGCCAAATTCCACTGCTAGCTGGGTATCATTCAATAGGATTCTCATAGTTACATTGGCCATCTGAGCTTAGCTAGAATAACCCTTTTATCTTGAGACCATGCACGTATTTTTCTCTAGTATAAATCAGACTGTTGCCTCCCAAGGAAATAATTAGATGTTAGGAAGGACAAGAAGTCTCTGCTGGGCTTGCTTTTTTAGCAATCTTCTTAATGAGATTCGGTTGTTCCTTTGCCTACTATTATTGGCTATTAGTTTAGAGGATAATGATAATGATGGTAGCAACCACACAGAAATAATGAAAATATTCACTGACCCCTCGCATCCTGGACATAAACTTTTTCAACTCCTACCCTCAAAATGACGCTATAGAGCACTGCACACCAAGACAACTAGACACAAGAACAGTTTTTCCCCGAACTCCATCACTCTGCTAAACAAATAATTCCCTCAACACTGTCAAACTATTCACTATTCTGCATTACTATTACTATTAATCTTCTCATCGTTCCTATCACCCATCTCCTCCCACTTATGACTGCATGACTGTAACTTTGTTGCTTGTATCCTTATGATTTATATTGATTGTTTCCCAATATGATTTGATTGCTTATTTGTATCCTATGACTATCATTAAGTGTTGTACCTTATGATTCTTGAGGACTGTATCTTGTCTTTTTATGTATACTGAGAGCATATGCACCAAAGACAAATTCCTTGTGTGTCCAATCACACTTGACCAATAAAGAATTCTATTCTAAAAAAAA
>QLTV01002664.1:2423059-2487857 GCA_003457575.1 Thermophis baileyi
GTCGCCGTTGGCATGACCTAAGCATAGTTCATAACATTATCTGCTACAACGTCCTTCCTGTCAACGACTATTTCAGCTTCAACCACAACAATACACGAGTACACAACAGATACAAACTCAAAGTGAACTGCTCCAAACTCAACTGCAGAAAATACGACTTCAGCAACAGAGTGGTTAATACCTGGAACTCACTACCTGACTCTGTGGTTTCCTCCCCATGTCCTACCTGCCAATGACTACTTCAGTTTCACCCACAACAATACACGCCCACACAATAGATACAAACTTAAAGTGAACCGCTCCAAACTCGACTGCAGAAAATACGACTTCAGCAACAGAGTGGTTAATGCCTGGAACTCACTACCTGACTCTGTGGTTTCCTCCCCAAATCTCCAAAACTTTACCCTTAGACTGTCTACTGTTGACCTCACCCCATTCCTAAGAGGTCAGTAAGGAGCGAGCATAAGCGCACCAGCATGCCTACCGTCCCTGTCCAAACGTTCCCTTTTATTTGTACCCATCTTATGTATATAAATAATGTTATTCCTATGTATATTACCAAATATGTACTTGACAAAATAAATAAAATAAATAAAATAAATAAATAAAAACTTATTTGCAGCATTTAATCAAGGTTATATCAAAAGCGGGTAAAGATTACACTCTGTGTGCTAATTATCATCCAATCTCATTGTCTAATGTGATAACAAAGATCTTAACAGCAGTGTTAGGAAATAGGTCAAAACAAGTGATAGCATTCATTATTAAGAATAATCAAGCAGGCTTCCGATTTGGGGAGAAGACCAAAGCAAGGTATAATATGCGGAGTTCTGCTTTGTTTCCTTAACCTTTTAATATCTCACCATTTTCCCCCAACAGCCCTTCTTCTTCCTTCCTTTCTCCCCTGACATAGCCACCCCTTTTTACTTTCCTTGCAAGCTTAACTTCCTGTTTTAGCCTTTCTGATTCTTTTTCTGCATCTATCCCTACACTTTGGTGATTATACTCAGCTTACACCACCTATAAATGTCCCTTTCTACTTTTAGCTTTCTATGAATCCACAGTGATTTCCTTAGCTGTCCCCCATATTTTTTCTCATTGGATTTTGCATCTACTGTAGTATTTTTTTTCCTGAGAAATTCTGAATCCTACTGAGTTTTCTTGGACCAGAGGATTTCTGTCCATAATACTGATACCTTTCTAACAGTTCTGGTTATTTCTAAACTAGTTGAAATTGGTTGTCCACAAATCAGTGCATGTACAACTATATCCCAGTTTCATTTTCTGTAGCATCTTAAACCTCAAGATAATCCAATTAATACCTTCCAAAGTTCCCACTATTTTTATACTTCTTCAACCACAATTCCTATTGGTTAGGATCAGATTTATTTATTTATAGAATTGGTATTTTGAATCTTCAAGACTCACAGAGGCTGATATCAAGATACAGAAATACAATATAATGAAGTAACACCATGCCATACAACCAAAAACCAGAATAGCTAATAATACATAACTTTGAATAAAGTTGGTGAACAATCATGAGTTTGGTTTTTAAAACATCTGTAAGACCATCAAAAAAGTTTTTCACTTCAAAACAGCGGGGTATCACAAGCAGCTTCTCTCATAAAGACTTTTCAGATGAGTTGAACTTGAAAACTTAAGGAGACTCAATCCCCTTCTCACTGAGCTGAGGTGGCGCAGTGGTTAGAGTGCAGCACTGCAGGCTACTTCAGCTGACTGCTAGCTGCAGTTTGGCGGTTCAAATCTCACCGGCTCAAGGTTGACTCAGCCTTCCATCCTTCTGAGGTGGGTAAAATGAGGACCCAGATCGTTGGGGGCAATATGCTAACTCTGTAAACCGCTTAGAGAGGGCTGTAAAGCACTATGAAGCAGTATATAAGTCTAAGTGCTATTGCTATTGCTATTCTTCAGTCTTCTGGAAAATGAAACAATCAGCAAGAGGTGAAGTAGACTACACAGCTGACAATACAGTACTATACGGTATTGTCCTTTACTGATTTGGGAGAATGCAGAAACAGTGTAACAGAGGAATGACAGGACCAGTCCAATAGTGGGTTCTAAAACCCTTTGCTACTGGTTTGCGTGCGCACTCGCGCATGCGTGTGATGCTTCGGCGCATGTGTAGAAGCGTCCCATGTGGGTGGGCAGAGCCCCCGCCGCCAGCGGTACTGGTTCTTAGAACCGGGCCGAACCGGGAGCAACCCACCACTGGACCAGTCCCTCCCATGCTCCACATACAGAGGATGGAGGAATTAATTGGCATTTATTACAAATATAAAGAAAGAAAAGGCAGGAAAGAGAAATTCTAAAGAAAAATCCTGCTTGTGATTAAGTTTCCTTCATGACTCCAATTTCTTTGTTTTTAACTTTATTCGGCTTGGGTTCCAACATAACTGAATGCAAGAGGAGGAAAGATCATAGCAATGACTGACAGGGTCCTGCAGCCAGATCCACTCAGTTCGTTTGCTGCACTGTGATTGACCAATTCTTTTCCTGTCAGTGAATGACACAGTAAAGAAGAGGGCAGCAATTGTTTTGTCTCTTACATGGTGCACCAGCATAATCAGGGCAGCACCATTTGGCAGGGAGTCAGAACACACCCAGTGGCAATCGACAAATGGGTGCAGCAAAATCATAGATTTCTGTCAAGTCAAGGACGGGCTCTAGCACCACTCAGCTGTGGTGAAAGACCCTAGATATATTTCTTGCTAAACTGGAACCCACAATTGGGTGTTTTAGGCATTTCTTTGGGAGATTTAGAACCTGAAACTGATTTTGGTAGTACAGATAGTCCTTGACTTATAACAGTTCATTTAGCGACTGTTCAAAGTTACGTCACTGAAAAAAGTGACTTGTGACTGTTTTTCACACTTATGGCCATTGCAGCATCCCCATGGGCATGAGATCAAAATTTGGATGCATGGCAACTGGTTCATATATATTTATGATGGTTGCAGTGTCTCAGGACCATGTGCAACCTTCTGACAAGCAAAGTCAACGAGGAAGCCAAATTCACTTCACAACCATGTATACTACCTTAACAGCTGCAGTGATTCACTTAACAACTGTGGCAAGAAAGATCGTAAAATGGGACAAAATTCATTTAACAACTGTCTCACTGAGCAGCAGAAATGTGGGCCTCCATTGTGGTCGTAAGTCGAGGGCTACCTGTATCTCTTTACGTGGCTTCCTTTGTTGAGTTTACCATCAATCAAGGAACTCATGGTGAGAATTCTGTGACCTGGTACTGTGTGTTTAACATTTGTAGCAAACATTACTTGATAGCTTTGTTCTTCACTTGCAGCACCTTTTCCTGCACCAGGAAAGGGAAGTTGCTACCTGTAAATGCATTATAGTTCTGAAGTATGCTACAGTTCAATATTAATAAAGCCCTCCAGCATTTAATAACATTGGATTACCAAACAATTCAGAGTGCAACACATTTGCCTGATGTTAAACAAATACAAGAGCTCCTGTTCCCTTGAGAGCTGCTCCGATTAGACATGTTGTTTATAATATGCTTGTTTGCTGATTGGGAGGTCAAGCATGTTTGACATTCCCAGCACTCTCTTTGCTGGGATCTCTACTTTGTCTTGGACTCTCTCTCTCTCTCTCTCTCTCTCTTTATACCCAGAAACTGTGTCTCCATTTTTAAATCAAATGTTTATAGTTCGGAAGTTGCCTAGATAATTTTAACCATCTGCCATACCTCGAAGAAGGGAAGGCTTTAATTATTTGAGTTTTTAAAAAGTGACCTTTTCAAAAACCTCAGTTCTCTTTTTGACACTTTGGGATTTGGAAATGACTGCTTACTTGAAACATCTGGATACAGACAAACAGCCCAAGTGAAATAAACAGTGCACTGTGTATGCTTCATACATCACTGAAAATAATACAAGATAGCTCATATCAAGCGGCATTTGACACATGCATGGTTGGCCTGACCAACATAGAAAAGACAGAAGCAGGACAAACCTTGTTTCTTTCCTTTCACACCTGACCTTAGAGGAAGAAGTGAAAAACAAGTCTTTAAAGGACCTGTCTACATATCATCCTGTTAATCAGGAGAACCCAAATAAGTATATGCCTTAAAGGTCAGAAGGAAAGGAAAAATAACATATTTTAAATGTATTTGAACATTATACATTCTCTTGAGATTCTGAGTGATTTGTATGTTCTCTAGATAATCTAACCAACTAAAGGCATTAGATCAGGGGTGGGTTCTAACTTACCTCGGTTCGTGCGTGCATGCGTGCGCAGTGCCGAAAAATCCAAATTTTTTTTAAAAAGCCAAAAACAAGATGGTGACGTATGCGCAGTGCCATAAACTCAGTTTCTGCACATGCACAGAAGAAAAAAAAAAACAGAAAAAAATCCAAAAAATAAATAAATCCCCCCCCAAAAAAGCCAAAAACAAGATGGCGACACATGCGCAGTGCCGGAAACTCAGCTTCTGCACATGCGCAGAAGGAAAAAAACCCGGGAAATCCCCTCCCAAAAAATATTCAAAAAAAAGATGGCGGCGCCCATGGACCAGCACTGACAGAACCGTTTCCGTGATGTCACCGTGACGTCATCAGCGGGTCGCTACCGGTTCAGGCGAACCGGTGCAAACCGGGAGGAACCCACCTCTGCATTAGATCCATTATTCTTCATTTTCTACCTTCATAATTTTAAACTTTATTAGGATATCTAGTGTTACATTGGTTTCATTCTCCTTTTTTCTTTTTTCTTTTTGAATAATTTTTATTGAAAATTTTACTAACAATATTAAAAGGAAAAAAACCCCGAAACTCAGAAAGAAAGGTTAAGAAAAAAGAGAATACAGGTAGTCCTTGACTTACAACCGTAACTGGGACTGGAATTTCAATCATAAGTTGTTGTGGTTGCAAATTGAGTCAGACCTGATTGCATGACAATTTTTACAGCAGTCATTAAGCAAATCATGTGGTTATTAAGTGAATCAGGTTTCCCCGATGGGCATTTTTTGCTATTTTGTTTGTCAAAAATTGACAAAAAAGGTTGCAAATTGCAATCACGTGATTGCAGTGTTGGTGTGATGGTTATAAATGCGAGTACAGGTCGTAAGTCACTTTTTCAAAGGCAATCATAATTTTGAACCACTGTTAAGCAAAAGGGCATAAGTTGTGGACTACCTGTAAAAAGAGAATGGTCTGACCATGATAAGGAGTTAATGTTAGTGTCTCCTATCTTTAGATTATATCACACCTGCTCAAGTTAAAAAGATATAATGAGTTACTTCCTATATAAGTTCAGTTGGAGTCATGAAGACTTGGCAACCAATGCACTAAGGTGGGGCAATGGGGCTGGAAGGTGGGATTAACCTCACATTAGTAATCACCTTTCCTGAGAGTAGTCTACCCCTTGCCTTCCCCTATACCTCTCTCTGTACATCACAATCACAATCACAATCACAATCTTTCTTTCTTTTGAGGTCACCAGCCCCAATCCCTCACAGGCAAACATTGAGGAGGCACATTCAACTACCAAACTCTACCAACTGAAGAAAGTTATAAACCAATTGTTGAAGCACAAAGCATGGTAGCCTTGAACATTTTCAGACAAAGTAGCCATTTCTATGCGTGATATTCCAAATCAGACAATCACCAATTTTGCAGAGACAATGACATCTTGCTTCATGGATAACTGGTTGCATTCTCGAACGAATGAAGTTTCTTGGATGAGAAACAAAACGTTTTGTTCTTTTTCCTCAAAGAAAAAAACAGTCCAGTTGCCTTTTGAAAAAGCACTTTTGAGACAACTATGACCTGGATGACTAAGAATTTCCACAGACATTTAAGCATAAGAAAAGCTTCTTATGTATTGTGAATAAGTTAAAAAAATAATAATAGAAACAAACCTGGGGGTTAGGAAATTGGAATAAAATAAGTTTAGGAATAGGAAAAAGTTAAGACTACTTTTAAGAATAAATATTTCTTTTTCTGCTCGCCTTCCTGCTTGTGCCTGTACTATCCAGAAACAAATCTGTGACAACGTATTATAACATGGTAACAATAGCCATGGAGATGTAGAATTGTAGAGGCCTTTGAAGGATTTGTCACTAAGGGACACTGGGAAAGCTTCTACAAACCATGACAGAAGAAACAAACAAAAGACATTCAACACATAAATGTCCAAGGCAAGAACAGCAGTCAGAAACAAGTGAATAAAGATACAGTAGAGCAAGAATAGACAAGACAAAGGTTTTTTTTTTTAATATAATACAAGGGCAGGATGGAGACAGAGAAATTGTTCGGTAAAATGTAACAAAACAACATGGTTTTTCTCAGCATTGCTCATCAAATTAAACAACAACAACCATTCACTGATTATTTTTTTTTCTTTAGCTGAAAGATTTTTTGATCAGAAGGCTCCACAAATTTACAGCTTCCTTTTCTGATTAGTTGTCCTGATAGTGCAGTAAATCAGGAAGAATCGCTAGTTCCTCATCTCTGAGATACCCCATGTACGAATTCTAACTACTTGGCTACAAAGACTAGCATAAAAAATTGCCTACTATACTTTTAGCATCCTCTGTGAAAATGCCCTGTTTGTGAACTGACTGTGTTCGGTGACAGATTGCCTTTAGAAGATTTATATTTATTTGTGGATCCTGTTTTAGAGGGGATTGTATTTACTGTGTATCTGTTTGAGAAATGTGGTGGCTCCAAGCACCCTCTCCTGTTAATCTCTACAATTGTTTATTTTATGGCGTAGACTACTTTGCATTGTCAGGACATCATCCCTGACTATGTTTTCCTTGGCAGCTTTTCTGGGTATCAGACTTGGCCTCTCCAGATTTCTCATCATTAGCTGTTGAAGAACGCTAAGCAAACTTAGGCAATGTTTGCTAATGACTTGTGGCAAGTCGGGGAGGGTTAATGAAGGAAACCTCCAAAAGGCTTATGTTTGGCAAGAGACATTTGTGGAGCCATGAGAATTTGACCATCCCACTCCAGAAATAGATATTTGAGTTTAGGAGTAGTCAGGCTTCAGGCTTATTGCATCTACTGGGGTCCCAAAGGTACTTTTTCAAAAGGCAACTGGATTTTCTTTGTTTTTCCTTGAAGACTTTTTTTTCTCATCTAAGAAGCTTCTTCAGTTCTGAAGTAGCTTCTTGGATGAGAAGCAAAATGTCTTCAAGGAAAAACAAAGTCCATTTGCTTTTTGAAAATGCACCTTTGGGACAACCATGACCCGGATGACTGAGATTCTCCATGGAGATCTACTAAGGTGTTTATTGAATCTCAGAGCTCCTACGACCAGAACCTCAAGTAGATATATGCTGAGGAACAAACTCACTATAAGGGACCTGTATCATAATCAAGAATACAATTCCTTCTCTCCATCTCTCCTCACCCCAAACCATTTTTTTCAGAGTATAATAAATGGGGGGGGGGATAATGTTTATCTGAAGTTTGCAACAACAACAATAACCAACAGCAGCATGTTGCTTTTTTAAAAGATAGGTAAGGCAGAAACAAAACCCTAAAATGCAGTGTAAGAATACAAATTAAAAGCGATTGATGGTCTGCCAGTTTCATTATTCTTTCATCCAATTTGAATGGAATCAGAGAATGCTGAATTAAGATTTAGGGGAGGGAAAAAGGCATTTTTTTTCCAAGTGCTTTCTTGCCATTTGACCTGTGCTTGTATTAAACTCTGATATATTACTGGATTAACTGCATAGCGATACAAAGTGGAACGCTACTCATATTGCTCTAAATGTCTGAACTAAGTTGAGTAAGTAATTTAATATGTGTATGCTCTGTGGCTGCTCTTCATTTTCTTCCACAACTTCAATCTGTTGGTTGGGTTTAATCCAGCAACTGAAACCTGACTTACTTTACTTCCAGACAAGTGAATGTTGCTTAACCTTTCAGGCACTTTGAGAAAATGGTGAAATCCAAAGAAGAGCAGAGTGAAATTCAGAAATATTCATCATTCAATTAACCATGGAAAGACTCATACCTTTTTGCAGCTTTCAGAGGATCCATCACCTAGTTATCATAGCTGCAAGGCTGGATTGGGTGTCATCTCTAGAGTGATCTTGGAGGAATGAATGGGAAAAAAGTCCACAAGATTGCAATAGTCTGAATAGCTATTGGAAGGAATAAAAAAGTGAGTTTGCCTCTGACCCTGTCACAATTTTCTTTCATTATCAAAAATATCAGTGCAGGAGGAAAGAAAAGGGAAGAGAAGAGAAGAGGAGGGAAGGGAAGGGAAGAGGAAGGAAGGGGAGGGGAGGGGAGGGGAAGGAAAGGAAGGAGAGGGGAGGGAAGGGAAGGGAAGAGGAGGGAAGGGAAGAGTATTGGATATGCTTTTGTAATCTATTCTAAATGTAATCAATTGTTGGTGCAATAGAAGGAAATGCCAATATGATATTATTCTTCCATCCTGGACCATTTCTGGCCAACATCTCACAACACTGATTCAACTACTGTAAGTAATAAAATTAATATTTTAATGTAATAATGTAATGGGATTAGAAATACTATGAGGATGGCTATTAGATATTCATAAACTATGCATATATGTAAGTTTGTCCTTCAAGTATCTACGTATATACCATTTTACGTCTGTAGCTGCCTGAATGACATTTTATTAGTGCTGTTTCAAAGAATTCCAGTGGAACATCTCACTGAAAAGGAATTATGCTTTCTTTGTATTCTTTATCCAAATAAATGAAAGCTTGTAAGGCAGAGTCAAAGAAGAACTGGAACATTTTTAACCTTTGTAAGCATTGTACAAGATAAGGTGGCACCATCACAGGCTGTCTAAATTTCATGGGTATTGCTGATGTATCATATTTGAATGCATATCCATGTAATGTAATGTAATGTAATGTAATGTAATGTAATGTAATGTAATATAATGTAATGTAATGTAATGTAATGTAATGTAATGTAATGTAATGTAATGGATTTGAAATGTAATAGAACTATCACGCAATCAGTGAATTTTGCTGAAGCTTTCTCATATTCCAGTGAGAAGCATTCAACAACATGATTGTTTTGAAGCAGTACCATTCCAAATGCCATCATCTTGAACACAATCTGTCATGGCAACATGGCATTCAATAATGTCACACAATATCTTAGTGATAGTCAACGAGGAAGGGCAGGGATAGAACATGTTTGGTCCCCATTACCTATTCTAAAGGCATCTTGCTATAAGCCTTCAAAACCTGGAGAAGGAATAGTAGATGTGTTGTAGCACTGTGGTTTGCTAGCCAGAGCGGCAATGGAAACATCTCTGTGTGTGCAGAAGAAGCATACAGTGGGTTTCCCTACTACATAGCTAAGTGGATTATAAGCCCCATCAGATCCTCTTCCTATAGTCAAGGATTCCCCTCTTGTACTGCAACATGGGAAAGAACAAGTCAACGAGGACCTACAATGTCACCAAGAAAGTTGGGTTGTCCTTAAAAGATTTATTGGAAAGCATTCCAGGCATCACTCACGATTTATTACTATTACACGAAGGAGTTCATGCACAAGTGGTTCCAGTAAATCCTTTACAAAGAAGCACTTTTCTCCCATCTATTTTTCTATGCTAATAATGCCAGGAACTAAGTGTGTTAAATATACACTAAATATTGATAGAAGAGGCTGAAGTTTGTTTACAGATTTTACCCCACACAGGCTAAGGTATGGTTGTTTGCAAATGGGGAGATCAGGAGTTCTGGTGTTTGGGAATTGAAACAAAACTCTCCTGTGAGATTTCACATGAATAAGAACAGCTCATTTATATCTGTGTGTGACCTCCCAGGAAGTGTAATTTGATTAACGGTGTGAGCCAAGGGCACACTTCAGCCAACTATACCCTTTTCAGTGATTCTTCAGGGACTTGGCCATTTGTACCGCATTTGAAACCTTCCATCCATGATCCCAAAGGTGAGATTTATGTCACAAACTCTCAGCGACATATTCCAGGAAAAGGATATGCAACCTGTTGCCCTCCTGGTGATTCAGATTACAATTTACGGAATCCCAGCTAGCAAGGCCAATGAATAGTGTGTGTGGGATTTGTAATCCAAAACTTCGGGGGGGCTACAAGTTGCCTACTCCAACCTCAGGGGAAACTCTCTGTATTGAAGTCAGGTACTTTAAATGAAACCATTCACTATAATACATTTAAAAAAAAATCCCTACACCTTTTTCTTTTCTGGGTTTAAATCCTGTTGTAGTTCCTGCCAGCTAGCAGTTCCAAAATATGCTTAATAGGGCTAATTGAAACTGGCATACTATGCAAACTTACTCTGAAGTAAGACTCACTATATGTAATGGGCCTTGTTTCTAAATAAATGCACATAGTATTTTTCTGTATATTAATAATGCATACCTGGAGTATGAATTCTGTACTCCAGTTTCACTATACAAACTCTTGATGCATATTCACCTCATTTGCAGTAATACAGCTAAATCATCGAGGCTGTAGCAAGCTAAGTATATGTTTTGTGCGGGATACATATAATCATTCACATTTGCTGTAATTACAGAAAATTCCAATTTTTATATGATATTTCAGGAGCCAGAGAATTTTGTATCAGATCACATGAGATCATGCTAATACCCTATCATTTGAAAAGACCATTAACATTAGATACAACACAGAAAATTCATCAGAGTTGATAGGCTGTAGGTAGATAGAAGCTAAGAATCAACAGCAGTGTTGGTAGCAAATCTAAGGTTTGATTTTGAATTCGGATGCAAAAAAGACGCTAAACATACCAAACCCAGAGAGTTGATTATTACTTGGGCCAAATCTCAACTCACATAGGAAGCTTATTATATCCTTCTTTTCTTGTTGGGCCCAAGAGCAGCATTTGGTAGAAGGGCTGAGTCTGGCCATAATCTGAAACACAGTGTCTCAGAAGGCTTTCAAAAGAGCAGTGTCAGGTTTTAAAACCTTTCGAACAAACAAATGAGGAAAAAAGATGTTCCAGTAGGCATCAACCATCAATTTAGCAACAGACTTAATGACGGGGAATGATTTTGCCCAATATCATTAATTTTTCAAATTAATATTCATGCAATGTGGTGTAATATGCTATAACAGCATTTTTTCATTTAAATGGCATTGTATAATACACATGAGCATGGGGGACTGTGTATCTGCTTTAATGTTAATTGAAATATAAATCAATGGAATAATATCTCCTGCTGCAATAGCAAATCATTGCTAAGCTGTGAATGGTTCACCTCTCCCACGTGTCATCCTCTGCTTCATCCTTCTAGAAAGACTCAAAGCCTGGCTTCATTTGCAATGTACAACAGTAACTCCAACATTATCTTCTGCTGGTATAAAAGTGACTGTATTTTAACCTCCAACCCAAATTTAAATGGTCTCATCTGAGTATCCCAATCTCTCCTCCTAAGCTGCCGTAGAGCCATGGTGGGAAAATGTTGCCATGTTCTCCCTCCTGTTTTAGGGAGGTGTCTTCATGTGCTGAGTTCTGACTTGATAATCATTTGTAAATTCTTGTGCTCTGGCAACACTGACACAAAGAAGAGGCCTATTTATTAGGAGGATGGGTGGAATATGCATCAGCTATGCAGCATCTGAAAGCATTCAGCAAGCTATTCGTATTATGCCAACAAGACACTATATTGTCAGTGAGAGGATTCACTATCAATCAATCAGAATAGAGTTGGAAGGGACCTTGGAAGTCTTCTAGTCCAATCCCCTGCTCAATCAGGGGACCCTATATCATTTCAGACAAGTGACTGTCCAGTCTCTTCTTGGAAACCTCCAGTGATGAAGCACCCATGATCTCTGATGGCAAGCTGTCATCAAGCAGTACAACTGGAAGGATAGGCTTTTGAAATAGCAGGACATCTGCATCTGTGGCGATAACACTATTTTTTATTTCTTACAAAAATAATGGAGCTCTCTGGCAAAGACTGAAAACTGACTGGAGAAATATATCATAACAATAGCTGGATGATGGCAGTCTGTGGATGTTCCACAAACCGTAAATGAGATAGATTTGGCCAATTCCACACTCAAACATTTAGTCATGAAATATCCTATGATTTTTTTGCTTTAGAAAATGGAAGTTGCAAAATAATTTATTATGGGTGTTGGAAAACATTGGCCTATTGGTATGAAATAGGCCTAATTGGCACTTTTCGGCTGATCCTCAATCACATTCATTTAGTGATTGTTTGAACTTACTGAAAAAATGACTTATGACTAGTCCTAACACTTACAACCATTGCAGGATTCACATGGTCACATGATCAAAATCTGGGCGCTTGGTAACCAGCATGTATTTATGATGATTACAGCATTCTGGGGTCATGTGATCATCATTTGCAACTTTCCTACCGGCTTCCAACAAATAAAGTTAATGGGAGAAGCTGGATTCACTTAATGACTGCACGATTCACTTAATGATTGCAGTGGTTCACTTAGCAATTGTGGCAAAAAGGGTCATAAAATTGGGCGCCACTCACTTAACTGAAATTTTGGTCCAATTGCGGTCATAGGTTGAGAACTATCTGTATATGAATCTGACTTTAACTGTCCGATACATGTTGCATTTCTCTGACTATTGAAGTTTAGTTCTCGGCATTTATTTATTTATTTGATTTTTGTGGCTGCCCTCATATTCATGACTGTAGATGGCTAACGACAGTTTAAACAGTCATAAAAACATATAACAGTGAGAAACTAACATCCAACACACATATAATCAACAGCCTATTTAAAAATAAAACCATCAACAAAAAATCAACGTAGATATTGTAAGGGCAAGATAGACATCTGGGCCCCCAAATTCAGTCACAAAGCCATATTTTAAGGGTTTGTGGAATGCCAGCAAGGTTTTTTAAAAACATAACAACAAAATATACAACTTTTAAAGACAATGTAGCCTTTAATTCTGTACAGTTCTTTCAAAAAAGTATGCTTGAAAAACCATATAGTAGTGACATTCTGAGTTGATTTAAATTACAGACTAATGTGGAAATGGAATAGATTTATGTGTAAAACATGTGAATTAGATTGGAAAGACAATCTGTCCATTTTTAGAACTGATTGTTTAGCCTGCTATCTATCAACAATTCCAGAAAATGAGCCTTGACAGGACTGTCCTGTACTGAATGACAAAATCAGCCATGTTAAAACTTCGTTGCATTTGCCTTTTCACTCCATCACGTTTTTATTTTATTTTAGATCATTATTGTATTTTTTAACAACAGTTGTAGTTTCATCTTTGGCAGAAATTCCTCCCTAACTATCCTCCTTTTTTAAAAGGGAAGCCATTAGAAGGAAGTTGCTCTGATTTCACATCAGCCTGAAGCTTGGCAACGAGCCGTCCATCTGTAAAATCCATCTCCTCTTCCAGTCCTCTGAGCATTAGCAGAGTGTGCGCAATTTTGACACCGGAGAATTTTCCTCACAGATGCAAAATCCTTACCTTACTTTTTATTGTTGAAAGAGCAATGGAACATCATTAAACCCAGTGTGGAGTCAAACACTACAATAATTCAGGACTGCAGGTACAAGCAAGTGCATCCCAAACAGTTCAAAGCTAAGCTGTTTCTCCCCTTTTCAGATTTGGTGTTTTGCTCAGTTCTTGTTTTCTGACTCCATCTTTTCCCTCATTTGTTATGTTAGTAAGTAAGATGATGAATAAGCTAAATTCTGAAGTAGCCCTCAGGTCTCCCTCACATTCCCCTCTCTTCTTTTCCTGTTTTGCAGCCCCCCCCCAAAAAAACCAAAAAAAGATTACAGAGGTCCCTTTTTAATTGCTAAAGTGTAGCTCCTTAGATAACTCCCATTTTTTAAATATTCTGCTAATTCTGAATTAAAAGGAAAGATAAGTCAGCAAGCCCTTTTGCTACCGATCTGGATAGGACCAACTGCTTTTAGATCTTTCTATTTCAATGGC
This sequence comes from Thermophis baileyi, assembly GCA_003457575.1. NCBI lineage: Eukaryota > Metazoa > Chordata > Lepidosauria > Squamata > Dipsadidae > Thermophis > Thermophis baileyi. The sequence goes on from QLTV01002664.1 coordinate 2,437,005, forward strand.
AGCCATAACTTCATAAGGCCAAATTGGATGAAGAATGTGTAAGTACTTCCCCATCATCCTCATTTGTAACTTTCTGCCCACTTCTTTTCAGTCGTGACTATCTGATATTAAGTGTTTACAATGGAGTTTTTAAATATTTACAAGTCATAAGTTTATACAAATTCTGGAAGCACCCTGCTTGCCTTCCATCCATTTTCTGGCCTTGGAATGCTAAACTTGAAATGACCTACACATTCAAAGAAAAAAAAATCCCTGCAGACATTTCTTTCAAATCTTTGCTACAATACAAGATAGTAGAGGAACAGGCTTAAGGGAAGTGGAAGGTATGCAGCAATTTTTAAAATTTCTGCTTTCCCTCTCCTTCCTCCCCCTCCTCCCCCAAGAAATTTCATCAGGGAAAAACTGGCATGCTTCTGAAATCAAAGGCTTTTCCTTGCTTCCCCTTCCCTTCCCATTTTCGCAACGTTGTCATCTCATCCTCCCATTCTTGCATGCTAGAACTCAGGCTCATTTCAAAACCTGCTTTACTCATATTAGGAATAGTTTTTGCTCATCTAGAAGAGTGTAATATAGAGCATTACAAAGAAACCCTGAGAAGAAACTTTCATATGATGGCTGCTATTTTAACATCTGGAAAATTATTTTATTTTTGGAAGGAAGAAAGCCATGCATAGAATATACCTGCGTGGCTTCCTTGTTTAAGGGGGGGGGGGGAGGGAATAAATGGTGTCTTCAAGCCTTTGTGCTTCATTCTTTCTACAACCTTTGCTTGTTCCACTGGAGAAAGATAGTAGGCATCTTGGAAACGAAACTGCCAGTATTTCATTCAACATAAGGGCTGAATGAAATGTAATGACTCCAATGCTGTAAGTCACTGACAGATGACACTACTAGAAGTTCTGCTAGGAGTTCTGATGCATTCTTTAGCACCTGTTTCTTCATTTCAATTTTCAGGCAATTGCTATGAGAATTGATTGGGTTGCTATTATTCATGAAATAAAAGTCTGCAGTGAGTACTTTTCAGTGTTTTCAGCAAAGCACCATGATAAAACTTTTTGAGTGCCAGAAATTTACCACTGAATGCAGGTTGTTGGTGATGATGTCTGTATTGATGTGAGTACTGTGCACCTCTGGGCCAAATAAATAAATAAAAAAAATCTAAAGATGCTGAACAAGTAAGAGCTAATTTGTGTAATCAGGAATGAAACCTGTGACACAGTAACCAATACATTTCACATGAGAAAGGTGGATGGGCTGAATAATGAGGATTGGAGGATCATGAATAGGGAAAATGATAACAAGCTTGGTAGTCTGTGCCACATTACTTATGTTTTTCAGTGTTGGAAAGCTTGTGCAAGACAGGTTCCTTGTATGCTGACAGGGGAGATGAAAACTTCAAGAGTTGAAATGCTATGAGAATGAAAGTGAGAAATTTCTTCACAGTATTGTTAAGCTTACAAAATATGGCCTCAACATTATGATCCAGAAATGAAGCATCAGCCCATGGAATATCATAACAAAGTTTTACTTATGGGGGGGGGGAATCAAAGCCCAGCTTTCAACAGGAAAACTCATAGTAACATTTTTTGGGGGATGCACATAATATTTTTTACTATATATGGATTTCCTTGAACCTAGCACCACTACCAATTCTAAATGGCAACACTTAAAACTTTGAAACCATAATTAGGCAGAGTTCAAAACTACAAGAAGGAAATTTTGCTGCAACATGACAATGCTAAACCTCACATCCCACAGGCCACCCAAGTGGTAATTGTGAAGTTATCCCATTCGCCATAGAGTCCAAACTAAGCCCATGCTTTCCCCCAAATTAAAGGAATATCTTTGTGAGCATCTGTTTGGCTCAAATAAAGAGATGAGAAAGACTCTGAAGATCTGACTGAAGAAACAAAGTATTAAGTTTTCTGACAGCTTTATGAAGCTTATCAATTGTTGGCAGAATTGTGCAGTAAAAGGTGGTGATTATGTGGTGAGGTAAATAGTACTAGAAACAAAAGATCTCATTTCAAGGATTACTTTCCTGGGTCATTTATTAAAATATCCCTATATTAACAAAAACTACAGAAATGGAGGCATTACTTTTTATTGGACCCCCCAAAGGTAAAGTGTTTCCTGAAAATTCTGGTCAGTACATTTGAAAAAAGATATAATAGTGTTAGAAAAGGTTCAAATAAAAGCAACCAAAATGATTAGAAGGTTCAATCTACTTTCCTGTGAGAAAAGACTAGAACATTAGGAACCATTTAGTGAGTGGGGGAGAACATGAGATGCATAAAACCATGCATGGAGAAAACACTAGGATCAGGGATCATCCAAGGTAGTTGATTCAGATGGATTTAGGACAAATAAAGTACTTTTTCACACCGTGCATACTTAACATGTGGAATTTACAGATACAATGATGGATGACCAACATGGATGGCTTTAAAAGTAAGTTAGATAAATTCAGAGAAAAGATCTATCAAGGGCTATTAGTTTTGAGACAGTGTTACTTCTGGGATGGGGGACAGCATGCCTTTAAATATTGTGTGCATAGCAAAATGGCAGGAGAACAGTAGTAACTATGTGAGCAGAAGTAACTATGTCTTGTTGACATAGTTGCTACTGCTCCCCTGCCATTATGCTATGCAAACAATATTTGGAGGCATGCTGTAACAATGTCTCAAAACTGATAGCCCTCGATAGAGCATTCCTCTGTTGGTTGGTGAGCATCACAGAGGCATTTGGTTGGATGCTATGAGAAACAAAATGTTTTGGGTCCACCCAACATCACTAAGATTTTAAGCAACTGTGTGCACTAGGAATTTTTGAATCGGGATATATATTAACATAAATTAACTTTTTAAAAAAGTTACTAGCATGGAAGTGATTACAGTATTCATTGGTCAATGATATCTGAGTGTACAGGGAAATGTTGGAATCTTTCCACTCAGCTTTAAAAGAAAAATCTGGTTGATTATCTACTGGTGATACTAGAAGGTCAAAAGAGATCCTTATTTTAGCCTTGAAGTCCTGATCAGATCTATATTTGATACTATTATTGGATGATTATTTGGCAGGGGATCAGGAGTCTGAGTTGAGTTGACATCAAAGTCAACATTAAAGAATCAACCAAAAGCCTTAAAAAGAAAACCAAGAGTTATGTCTAATAAGCAATCAGGATCAAAGATGATTCAGGAGCAGGAATTCATCAATTGTTAGAAATAGAAATAGAGATTAACTCAAGAATAAACTACTACAAGTGACTCACCTTGCTGCTGAAACATGAAACCAGTGAGAAAGGAACCTATATTAATGACAAGTGATGTAATTAGTGGGAATGGATAAATTTCCCCCCCCCCAAAGAGGCCATCAGTGCAGTTTATTATTGCCCGGCAACAGTTATTAATTGATATAAACCAAAATTAGTGATTGCACACATATATGCTTTAAGGGTGGTTTTTCTCAACAATTGCTGAACAAATTGACTCAGACTGTTTGTGAAATATGGGATGATTTTAAGGTACTTAATGAAGACCTTTCATCCCTTAAAAATTCTAGCCTTTGAAAAAGACCAGGACTAATTGGTATCTTGGCCACACCCAGTTTTGGATTGTGGTTGACCCTCCCTTGACATCTTGGCAAAATCTGATGTAGTCTTCAAACCACTGAAAGTTGGCACCCCTGCTGTAGATTATAGGATGCTATAATATAAAGCAGTCCTTCTAGATCTAATGCCTTCCAGACATGATGGACTGTGTCTTCTGCAATGCTGGCAAGGAATTATAAGAGCTGAATTCCATTACATCTGGAAAGCACCAGGATGGGGGCAAGACTGATTAAAAGTAATTATTTTAGAAACCCAGCTCTTTCAAAACTCTTCCTTGCTGAGCCTTCACAGGGGATAAGAGGCTGATTTGAGATTCTCCTCTACAAGTCTAAACTCTGCATGGATTTGGCAGAGTAGCTGCAACCAAAACTAGCTGATCAGAATTAACACAGCAAGTTATTGCTGAGTTTGGCTCTTAATTCCAAACATATCCACCCAATGGGTAGAAGCTCAATTTTACACATCAAGTGGAACATATTTTTTTAATGGGATCATTAATCCTGCTAAGATCAGGAAAAATAATTTATGGTTTAAACGCTGTCAGAAAGAGCATGTGTGATTATGTGAGTGGTTAAATGTTAGTCCATGCAGACCAGTGCTCAATCCCATACTTAGCCATGAAGCTCACTAGGCAAGCTATACCATTCAGCCTTATCCTGTTCAAAGGACTGTAAGGATAAAAGAAAAGTGGGGACAATAAAGCTATTTGCCCTGCATGCCTTGAAAGAAAGTCATGCTAAAAAAATGGACTACATCAACACAGAAAACCACTGTACTGGGCTGACAGATCTAGAATCTCATATAATTATTTACTGAATAGCAGTCTATCTTACAACTGTGTAATAATATCAGACACAGCTATGCTATATGCTGTCCAGCTCAAAGATTAATTGTGGATTCAAAGAAATAAGAAATACTAAGCACCAGAATATCTATCTGGATCCTTTACTGACCCAGATCTGTGTATTTCTCTAGTGTGTTATCAGTAACTATGATCACAAGGAAGGAGATGCATGATTCTGCCTCCTGGCCAAGGATTTGGTTTATGAAAAGTGAGCATCTGTAAACTCTAGTCTGGCTCTTAAAGCTCCACTCCATGTGGGTTGGATTTCTGTGCTAGATGGCTGCATTTCACAGACATCTGGATTCAATAATTTGGTTGATACAGGCCATAAAATTAGAAACTGAACACTCCAGAAGGTAGAGGTCAGCCAGTGATTCATTGTGATCTAATATGCTGGGCAGCAGCTCTTTGTGGTCGAGTAACAGGCTGTGTGAGGAACGGAAGGGCGGGTCGATGGAAAGAGATCAACCCACACTGCTGAGCAAGGCAAGAACTAGTTTGTTTTTCACTGTCTTGACCTTGGAAAGTAGAAATTGGGACCCACATTCTATTTAGCACATCTGCAGCCTTTCTTATTTCAAGCTGGCAAGTAGCTTTACAAAGGAAGTAAGACTTCACAGCAATTTAACTTGGCATACACTCTTATCCTAACATTTTTGTGGGCACAGAAGTGCATACTTCTCCATCCAGCTTTCTTTCCTCAGGCTTAAGTTTTTAAATTTTGTTGAGCACTTTCTTCTTGCTGACCCTTGCATTCTTACTGAGCATTCTTCTACCCACTATCCTGTTACAGTTGAAGTTTTATTTTATTTTATTTATTTGTTAGAGTTATATCCCTCCTTTTTCCCCAGGAACTCTGGGTAATATACATCTGAATCTCTCCTACCATTTTTCCTGCCAACAATTCCCTGAGATAGCTTGGGCTGAGAGTGAATGACTCAAAATATTCTTAGTGGGCTTTCATGAGTGACGTGACTTGGAGTCTTTCCAATCCTGGTCCAATTCTTCAACCAAGACTGTCTGATAGATTTCTTCCCCAAAGCCTTTGTAACTTGGTTTAATATATTAATAAACAAACTCAGCTATTCCTAAAAGTAGCAAAATATTTTGAGCTTTGTAAGCCTTGAGCTATGTAAGCCTAAAATCTAGCCTATTTAGATTTTGCTCACCAATGATCTCATAGGATATTTAAAAAGAATTATGAAACTTAAAACCTTTGTCTTCAACTCAAAGGCAACTTTTAGCTCAAATGCCTTTTCTATTTAAATTTTTCATCCTATAAATTTCTTATCATTAAGTAAATGTTGATAAAACTTAATAATTAATAGTTTTGCCTGATTAAAGACATTTTGATAAAAAGGAGAAGGAGGGTGGCAAATTGTTTAGTTAGTCATGAGGGTGCTGCTTCTCTTTCTGCTTATTATGCAGAAATGAACAAGAAAAAAGAAAAGGAATATTTCAGGAAAAAAAGTTTAGAATAATTAACAAGTAAGCTAGCCAATCATGCTGGAAGCAAAGGTTTGAGAAGATCAAAAGCCTTGTTTTTGGATTTTGGGTAAATCTACTATCGTACTTACAAATCAGGTAAAACATTACATACGAAATTGTATCTCAAAATAATATACTAAAATTATTTAATCTTTCAAAAAAAATAGCTTTCTAAATCTGTTGCAGCAGGCTGCAACTCACAGGCTTATGGTCAAAGGCACTTGCAGGCCAGTAAAGTGTGTGTGTGTGTGTGTGTGTGTGTGCAAGTGACAAATTTGCATAAATTCACCTCTTACATACTTGTCTGCCACATCATGATGCAAGTATGAAAGGGTCAATGTGTTGGGCCATTACAATGCACATTTAAGTTGTTCTGGCATAGCCATGGTTAGGATTGGCTGCCTTTGCTTATGATGTCATTGAAATGGTTTCATAAAGCATTGATGAGTCACAGTCTACTTCATTAGTAGATGCCTGGGCCAAAGAACTTAACACCAAGCCATGAAAGCTTCTGTATAATAAATGTCTTGCTCTCTGTAAGTGGCCACCAAATAACATATTCAAAAGGAACTGTTACTTGCAAATATATCAGAAAAATATTCTTTTCTCTTGCATAGAATTTTGATAGGAATTTCTTTTAAAACAATTATATTGTTAATTTTCAATCTTCTATCAAAATGTTGCTGTAAAACTTTATCTCTTGTCTTTTTCCTAACAAAATGGACCCCCCCCCCAAAAAAAGCCTTGGCACATTCTTATTGTGGCAAAACTAGAATCTACACATTCTATATCAATTTCTGCCTCCATAGCAACAAAGTATCTCAGTTTAGCTTTATCTTTTGTTTTATAAAATCCGCCAATTACTTGCACTATTTAGTAGTAAAAAGAAAGTACTCCCATGAAGGTCTGATTTGTTTGTCCAGTTTAATTCAAGTTTATGTAAAAATGCTTTCATCAAAAGTAAAATAATAAAAATAAAAATAACTGTTGTCTTTATCCATTTTAATTTTTTTAAAAAAATAATCTCTTTGTTAAACTTTTTACCAAAAGTTTAAGGATTTAAAAACTCTTAAAGTCTCTTTTTATTTTTATAACTCAGAAAAAGAGTTACACTCATCAAGAGATATTTTGTCTTTACTGTAAAGAAAACCTCTCTTTATCTATAGATTAATTACTTCCAAGTGTGATTAAGAAATGAGGATGACTGAAATTATTATAGGCTACATTATGGCTGTAAGCTTAAATGGAATCATGTGCCTCTTAAGCCACTCAACCTACAAGACACTTGCAAAAACTTTTATTCCTGTAGCTTACTCACAAGGACCAGCTATCCAGAGTATAAATGAGTTATAATGTCTCCTTCAACCATTGAGACTTTGCCAGCCAGCACCCAGCATCTGGTTGGCATTCTTGGCTGTAATGTTGTCTGGCTCATTTGGGATATCTAGTCTAACTATAGTCCCCACCAGAATTTCACTCATGGACTGGAGGAGATTAGATGAAGGCCACAATGTAGGAAATGGCAGGGGGAAAAAATTGCCAGGTTTTGTGCTAAGGTTAAGTGCAAAGGGGAAAATGCTGTATATGTAGTTGATAAATTCTATGGTTTTGCAGGTTATGCAAACACTGAATATTTATATGTGAAAAAGAAATTGGAAAATATTTATGTCTGCATGTGAGTTGGATAGGAAAACAACAAAGAAATATATATTAGTCTGTATGGTACTCACTTCAGTCTTGAATATATTATGCCCAATGAGAAATACCAATAGTTTTCCAAGTCCATGAAATAAAATATGAAATGTGAGAATCTGTTAACCCAGATGGGATATACTGTAAGAACTAGAAATGGCACTACTGTGCAATTGTTAGGTCTTTAATTCAGAAGACCTGGTATGCATTATCATCTGAATTACCTCTATGTGATGGATATCAAGTAAAAATTCTGTAACGGCATGAAAGAATTGAGAACAGCAATTGTCATATTTATAGATGCATTTGAGAAAAGAACCTTTGATTCCGAAATGTGTGATGAATGAACAAGTATCAGCCTTCCCTGATAGGCCAAACAGAAAACACAAAACCTTAGCACAAAACCTGGCAATCCCCCCCCCCCTGCCATTTCCTAACTGTGGCCTTCATCTAATCTCCAGTCCATGAGTGAGATTCTGGTGGGGATTATAGTAAACTAGATATTTCAAATGAGCCAGATAAATTTACAGCCAAGAATGCCAACCAGAGGCTGGGTGCTGGCTGGCAAACTAATTCTACTTTATGGCAAGGCTACACTCAAAGAATTGAATATACTCAAAGAATTGAGGCCTTTGAACTATGGTGCTGGAGAAGACTCCTGCGATTCCCTTGGACTGCAAGGCGATCAAACCGGTCAGTCTTACAGGAGATCAACCCTGACTGCTCTTTAGAAGGCCAGATCCTGAAGATGAAACTCAAATACTTTGGCCACCTAATGAGAAGGAAGGACTCACTGGAGAAGAGCCTAATGCTGGGAAAGATTGAGGGCAAAAGAAGAAGGGGACGACAGAGAATGAGGTGGCTGGATGGAGTCACTGAAGCAGTCGGCATGAGCTTAAATGGACTCCAGAGTATGGTAGAGAACAGGAAGGCCTGGAGGAACGTTGTCCATGGGGTCACGATGGGTCGGACACGACTTCGCAACTAACAACAACAACACTACCAGAATCTTGCAAGTCTGCAAGTATAAATTTCCCACTGTTTCCATTACAATCCAAGAAGCTAGGGAGAGTCCCTTCTGAGCCTCTTTCTTTGTCCACATTCCAGCTTCAGGCTGTGTCCTTTCTTATCTGATAGTTCTCTATGCAACATCATGTTTCCCCATCTACTAAGGTCTTTCTCAGATATCATGACTTTTGAGACTTTACTTGAGTTGAATGAGCATTTAAACTGTACTGAAGCCTAATGAAGAAATGCATCGTGTGTTATATTACTCTAAAAAAAGGATAGTATTGCCAAAGACTTGATGAAGGGCATCTAGGCCTCTTGCCAGCTCTGCCCTAACCTGTCGTCCCATCTCAAGCTGTAAATCCCACGGACTTTGCTATCTATCTTGTGAAATAAATCCCTTCCTTTGTTGCAAGGCATTTTGCCAGCTTCCACAATGTTTGCAGTTACTCCAGGTGTTCTAGTGCAAACATCACCCCCATCTGCTCCTGTTCCTCAGGGAGATGACATGTTTTCATTACCCCATGGCCATTTATGGCTATGTTCGCTTCAAAGTAGAATGGAGGGTCCTGAATGGGATGATGAGCTCTTGTACTTGCATGCCACATTCACAGTTTTGGATAAACATATTGATAGGGGAGTGGGTGGAGCAAGAAGGCATCCCCTTCCAGCCCATACATTTATGTCTTGAAACATATTGTGTGAATGGTGTTGATTGTAGCAAAGAACAGCTGGGAAGTATGAGAAGGTTGATAATTATTACTATCCATTTCTGCATTGTAGGCACATAGTGTGTCAGCATTTATGTTATCCCTTCATTTAAGAGTGCATGACCAACACAGCTGCTCATTCCTGATTAGTGCCTGATAATTCAGGAAATATTTGATCCCATTTGCCCATAGCTGGGACTTGTGAAAAGGAAGTGTACTTGTGTTGGAGGATCATATTTATGCACTCTCCACTGTAAGAACCAGAGTCTTAATTATGTTTCCAGCTCTCCCCTCCAGGTCCTGGCCTGTGTATAGAACTCAGTGAAAATGAATGACATTCATAATTTGAAGGAGACACTGGACTGTATACTGGTTAAAATTTCCCTGTAAGTACTGAGCTTTCATAAGTGAAAGGGTTCATAAGTGAAAATCACCATTATATATATATATATGTATATAATTTACATTCAGCATTTAAAATAGCAATAGCACTTAGACTTATATACTGCTTTACAGTGCTTTACAGCCCTCTCTAAGCGGTTTACAGAGTCAGCATATTGCCCCCAACAAACTGGGTCCTCATTTTACCCACCTCGGAAGGATGGAAGGCTGAGTCAACCTTGAGCCGGTGAGATTTGAACTGCTGAACTGCAGCTAGCAGTCAGCTGAAGTAGCCTGCAGTGCTGCACTCTAACCACTGTGCCACCTCGGCTCGGTTAGTATCCCACACTTGCTGTCTGAAGTGTAAATTTCAATGACGGGCTCCCATTTTTACCATGCTCCTGGTGGACACATTTTTATGTTAAGGTACACTTACATGAATAAATAGCTGCACACACAACACCACTTTTTCGTGCGGCTGTTGATAAAAATAGGATCGCCAACATGATCGCTAACGTCCGATGACAGATATGGCAGAAGAAGAAGAAGACACACACATATATTGTCCCAACATACATATAAACCTCTTTTGTGTATCTTTGGAAAGTCTATATCTGTATGTACAATTTATGCTGTGAGTCACGTGAAAACGGGTGAGGCAAATCTTATTTTTTATTCTGAGATTTCCTAAAGCGTGTTCTTTTTCTGTTCTTTTAATTATGCTGGTTTGTTAAAGGATCGTTGATGAAAAGGGTCCTGTGATGGGAACACAGTATTAGAAGCCACAGTAATTGTTTTTTCAATCAGCTGCATTAGCCCAGTTCATACATAATGCAGAGTCATAATGGGTGGCTTCACACTGCCAGCTCAGCCCCAAACAAACAAATCATATTGTGGGCCTTTCCCCACAGCTACTTGAATTGCTCTCCATCCATTTGTGAGTCAGCAGAAAACTATTTTGGAATGAAATGTGCTACCTCTGTTACTGAGCTCTATCCTGTCTCTGTTCCCAGTTACTGCCACTCACCTGGCTTCCCTTCAAAATAATGCCTGACCAAGTATAAACCCACTTGCTGGTTCCCCTGGTGGGATGGTCCTAAGGAGAAAAATAAATGCTACCTTAATAGCAGTACAACTAAGAATGATTAGGCCTCTCTCACTCATGAACTAAGGATGACAATCCTAGTTGAGGATGAGGGGTCCTGGCAGAAACCAAGATGTTGCCAGGGAATGTTTGTGCCTTGGGCAGGTAGGAAAAGACTTAATGTCTTTGTGCAATGTACAAACTCAACAGTCCTGTGCCATGAGCAAGGCCAACAAAATGATTGTGATACACGCCTGCAAGGATTGAGCACAGCATTTTTTTTCTAAGTGTGGGCAGAAAGCGGATCAGGGCATTCTAGTAAATTGAATAGTCATTTCCAGTAAATTGGCAATGGCTTCAGACTCCCTATTGTTTAAGAATCACAGCATTTTTTTTAAAAAAAATCCCTATTCTTTCTATACTAAATTATACTGCTGAATTAAAGAAAATGCAGGGCAATCAGGAGTATGCTAAGCTCTGCTCAGTTTTGTTACTCAGAAGAAATCTTTGGCTTAGAATAATTTTTAAGTGTCTGTATTGTGCGCCAGGCAATTATTGGCTGTGGGAGTTCCAGAGAAAAACAACTGAGTGTATCCTGGAGTTCTGAAATCCTTTTGCCTTATTCTAGAATTCTACCTAAAGCTCTTCTTTCTATGTTTGCTTAAATAGATTAGCATGGCATCTAGAATGTATCAGCTAGCTAAGATTTAATTCAAATAACAGATCGCTTGAATGTACTGAAATACATATTGTTTTACACATGCCTTATTTTGGGGGTTTGACTGCTTAAAGGAATCATTTGGTCCATAATGGTCCTCCTGTTTCCAGGTTCCTTTGGCAGGCTTGCAAGCAATGGAGCTCTGTGTTTTGGGACAGAAGGCAAGTTCCAGGTGGTTCTTCGGACTGTGGTGTGGATGGACAGCAGCCAAAACTGTCAGCTGAGTCCTGGATCAAACTCTGGCCCATTCAGCAAAACCGCATATGATGCAGGTTTACACAAGTGGGATTTTTTTATGGCATGTGAGAGTAAAACAACCGTCTTTGCTCCTGGCTTTAAAAGAGAGGAGAATTTAAGAGTTTCAACTAACATTTGAGAAAAGGATGAAGTTATTAGAAAGTGTGGCTGCTTTCACGGAGAAGCTAGCAGTGTGATGGAATTTTGATTAACATCTGATATTGTTTGGTTTCTGTTTGTTTGAACAAAAACAATGAAAGGGGATGATACAGCTTGAATTAGAGCCATAATGCTGATAGAAAGGGGCATTTTCTATTTCTCTATCTGCTGCTTTCCCAGGCTGTACCCCACATTCTAGCTTTAGCAAGTGCAAAGGAGAGAAAAAAAAGGTAGGCGTAACACAGAGCCTTCACTTCGAAGCTTCAGTAGGTGTCTTCTCTTTCAGGATTTCATATGTTTTACAGACACACGTTTGTGTTGCTATCTTCTCTTTTAGTAGAGGAAATAGACCCGAGAACTGTCTTCTGCTGCACACTAAGTTATTTCTTCCAGGAACTTATTAAAAACTTAAAGAACCAATCATTCAAAAAGCTTTGTGCTAAAACTCGGCAGAACAATAGTTATTTCCAAACATATGTCTATTCCTGATTAGAAGCATGCAGGTAATCCCATTTTAGGTTATACAAATCATATCCAGTTTGCAAGGGAGAGGTGAAGTAGAGCAGTGTAGTAACAGAACGTTTAGGATTGCAGAAATTTGGGGAACAGCTTCACAGGTTCCCTTCCATCAAAACTGACAGCAGAACAGATGGATGGGTCAGTCAAAGAGAATGATAGCACACTGCTTTGTTCATGCAGCTAGTGGGGAATAGAAGAATAGAGTAGTGAGGCCAATGCATTTAACAGAACCTTTGTATAACTTTTAAATGGCTATGATAGAAAAACAAACAAAACTCAATTAAGAACCCTTCACCACTTTCCCCATTCTGCTCGCGATAAGGCCTTGACCTGGTTCAGTGAATGTAGGCTTAATAAACAAAAATGCATTTAAGCCTTGGGCCTTTCCACTCCACCATCCATTAATTTCATCAATACTCTGTAATCAATTTGAAGAAGAATTCAATCAGGCTCAATTTCTTATTATGCCAGAAGTAGGAAATGACTACCAGTTTCAGAATAAATAAGCATCTCAAACCATAGTTTGAAGTTATTTTAATATCCTGGCTTGTTTCACTCCCATTAATAATAGCATTTCACTTTATATACAATGAATGTCTTGGGTTAATCAGAATACTGAGAAAGGAAGGGGAAAGAGTAACATGAAGATAGACTATAACGATATATGGCTTTAAGTGCAGAGACGCAGCGCTTCAATTGGAATGTACTTAGCCAAAGAACATGGAAATGAAGAATGATAATTTGTCATTTGTGATACAAGCTTTAGTTCCTAACCTTAGTTTTAATCAAATTGTGCTCGACAGTGATACTTATATACAAGGAACTCAGTGCTTCTCATGCAAAGATAAAGGCCTTGAAGCATCTTTAACTTCTAATTCTTGGGTGCTCTGCACATTCCTTCGATTAACACTGTATGCACATCTCTACAGTTGTGTTAATGTAACATAATCTCTGAGCTCACATTAAATGCTATGCAAACCAGACCAAACCATCTTACGCCTAAGTGTGTGATTGCCTGCCTGAATCACGTCTGATGTTAAGATCATGGTAAGCCTGCGACTATGCCAAAGGGTGAACTATCAATCCCATTTTAGCCTGGTCTAATGTGTTTTTATTCTCTTGTGTATTATCTCATCCTGTGCTTCTTCTGAAGCAGATTAGGCCAATATATTGACTATTTAAACATTAAGACAACACATATGGAACACAATGGAGCTGGCTCACCATATTAAAACAGCCATTTCCAACTGGACATTCTTGCAATATATTGGACAGAGTTCCGCAAAATTCTGATATGATGCTAGCCAGAAATTTGGGAAATGTCATTCAATGCAAATGGAAAGCGCCAGCTGCAGAAGTCTGTACTGGAATAAAAGGTACCTTAGGACTGTTTTATCTGGGCTGAAAAATCTAGATGGCTGCTAAGTAAGAACAAAGAGTTAGAGGTTTGTATTCCCATGCCACCAGCTGGAGGTCACCTGGATTTTTAAAGCCCACATATGACAGCCCTAATACAATACATGGCAGCATACGCTAGTATATTTTATAGCTTTCCACAAAGAATCCTCAAAGTAAAGCAGAGAGTGGATTAACAGATGCAGATGCCTGAAAATAGGGACTAAATATGGTAAACAGAAGCAGCTTCATCCTGTTTGCAAATGTTGTATGTTCCTCAAACCTATTGTGACTTAGGTCTTCTCATCATGAGGAAGAATTGAAGTTCCTCATAGAACCCATAATTAGTCCTAGTTAAGTTTAAGTGTTGGTGTCTCTAGCTAAGATCTGGTAGTTAGTAGTGAGGAAAAAAAAAACTACCTAAGATCCCGGTGATCTCTTTTTCAGGGGTAGATAATAAACTGGATTAAAATGGACAAATAAACTGTGTATTGCTTCTTTGCCTTTTGGCTAAGATCAAGTGACAAATAAACTGTGCCAAAATAAAGTGAGGAACTGTAACCTTCACACAGTGTGATGTATACTAAAGGATGGATTCAATACTGTGCTCTGTTGATAGTTTTGTTTGATTTATATCCCTTTTTTCATTCAGGTATTCAAGTTGATTGGATTAGAAGCCCTCCAATGGCCTTTCCAACCCTATTATTCCATGTTTTATTACTCTTGCCACCTTTAAAAATCCCTGTGAGGTTGATTGGGTTGAGAGAGAGTGTCTGACTCAAAGCCACCCAGGGAGACTTCATGGCCAATAGTGTTAGGAAGCTGCTAGCCAGCAAAAAAGAGGGATCAAATAGGGAATTAGCCTTGAGTCCTTGCACAGTCACAAGCTGATCCCCTTCCCCAAAGTTCTCTGGAACCTTATATTTTTGTTCCCAGGAGAAGGCAAGCAGTCTGGGGATATTCCTGTATTATAGACAGAAGACAATAAAGCTGTTAACTTGAACCCTACATGTGTAGACCTGGTTGCTTGTGCCTGACAGATAGGCTTGAATCAGGTCTCCCTTCTGCCAAGTCAACACTTCAATCCCTATACTGTACAGGCTCTCTTGATTGATTTCTTTAAATTTCTGAGGATACCTGACAAACCTTGTTCATATTAATCCATGAGTCACTTTCCAACATGCTAAAGCTGCCTGTATCGAACATGAAAGGTTTGGAGCAAATTGCTTCCATTCTCTTTCCAGCCACAGCCATACTCATACAGTAGCATAAAATTTGCTATCATGGGGGCTGATCTTTATCTTTCCCCCTATTGCCTCCATTTCTAGTTTCATCTGACTTCCCTTCAAGGTCATTGGTAACAGCCTGATTTTATACCCCTTTTCAAAACCGGAGGAAATGCTGCTTTTAACACCCAGACAGCTGAGGGGATGACTTAAGGCTTCTTCACTCATGGGCTTGGAACAAGATGAAGGCAACCTCATGGGGAGAAAGGGGAAAGTAGCTGGTGACCGGGCATGGTTGTGTTGTGGTTTGATGTGATTTGGGACATGGTCACAGTCTGGACAAAATCCTGAGACACGGCAGTTTATGCGAGTTAGTCCCTTTTAACAGAAAGGCTCATGTGCGTGCTCCAGTTAGAGTGGATAATTACGTCTGAGCTACAGTCCAAAACATTACTAATAGGAATGACTGTGTTGTTATATATTTGAAGGGTGTGATGAATGGGAGAACAGAGGATTAGAACCAGATCAGACTTCAGTTTCTTCAAAGTCAGAACTTGCTGAAGACTGCTCTTTCCTCCCCCCTACTGGCTGCTTTGGAGATTATTAAATTTACAAAATGAAAAAGGTTTCAGATAGCATAAAACACAGAACATAGAATAACAGGCTTGGAAGGTACCTTTTCTAGTCTAACACTCTGCTCAAGCAGGAGAGCTTATACCATTCTGGACAAATGGGTGTCCATTTACTTAGCGGCTTATAGTTTGACTGTAAAACTACACTGGTTAAAAAATGAGCCTTATGGCTTGGCTGACTTTATAAACTATTTTCCCCTTCTTATTTACTCCTTCATATTAACATTTACAAAGGAAATTTTGTGTACAGTCTATTTTGCTTCTGAAACTTTTTAAAAATTACCCCTAGTCATAGCAACAGAGGTGGGATTCAGCAGGTTCTGACCAGTTCTGGATAACCGGTAGCGGAAATAGCAATAGCAATAGCACTTAGACTTATATACCGCTTTACAGTGCTTTACAGCCCTCTCTAAGCGGTTCACAGAGTCAGCATATTGCCCCCAACAATCTGGGTCCTCATTTTACCCACCTCGGAAGGATGGAAGTCTGAGTCAACCTTGAGCCGGTGAGATTTGAATTGCCGAACTGCAGCTAGCAGTCAACTGAAGTAGCCTGCAGTGCTGTACTCTAACCACTGCGTAAATACCACCTCTGACTGGCCCATCTATTCTCTGCCTCCCGAGTCCCAGCTGATCGGGAGGAAATGGGGATTTTGCAGTAACCTTCCCTTGGAGTGGGGAGGGAATGGAGATTTTACAGTATCCTTCCCCTGCCATGCCCACCAAGCCACGCCCACCAAGCCACACCATGCCCATCAAGCCACTCCCACAGAACCGGTAGTAAAAAAATTGAATCCCACCACTGCATAGCAAGATGTTTTATTTAGAACAACTAGTTGCAAAAGGGAAGCAGAAGCCTAACATCTTGAATGGTGGAATTAGTGTATCTGGAGTTAGTGCATCATATGAGGCACAAATAACCAGTCTCAAATGACTTTGGACACATTATGTGAAGAATCAGCATTACACGAAGACTCTCTGGAGAAGTTTCTAATTCTGGGAAAGGTTGAAAGAAAGAGAAGAACCAGCAGCAAGGGGATGGACTCAGTTACTGTGGCAATGAATACACTGTTGGGAGACTTTAAAGAACAAGTTAGGGATAGATTGTCATGGAGAAGATCTATGAAGAACTATAGCAATAGCACTTAGACTTATATACCGCTTCACAGTGCTTTACAGCCATCTCTAAGCGGTTTGCAGAGTCAGCATATTGCCCCCAACAATCTGGGTCCTCATTTTACCGACCTCGGAAGGATGGTCTGTGATATGATCTATGATCTATATTTCTATGATCATATTTCATATGATCTATGAAAACCATTTGGGGGCACATAATTAATCTAAGAACTTGGCTCTCTTTAGCCTCTAGTTTGTATATTCATTATACTTAATTTGGGTATTGAATTGCCAATTCCCCAACTTGATGTCCTCCAAAAGTTATGCCATTCAAAGGCTATGCTGCTTACAATCCCAACTCTTTTGGAGAACATCAGGTTGGGGACAAGTTTCTCATGGACTACTCCATATTGGGGGGAAAAAGGATAAAGAAAGTTTCAGGCCATTGAAAAAAGAGGTCTTTTGGTCTTCTAGTGTTCTTTCTTTCCTCCACTGGAACTATAAGATATAGCTAAAAAGCTGTAAGATACTTGAACTGCAAATTGGGTTGTTGCTGAAAAATATACACACAATGGACAAGTGCAATGATTTTAATTTGTTATCTGTATTATTATGGCAATGGTGACACTCAGAAGTCGGGGCAAAGGAAGTTTCTAGGAAGCTGAGCAAAGGAGTTCACCTGTCGTACAGTTCTAATTAAGTGAACCAACCTGTTGCAGGGAGGTGTTTTTCTACCTGTCAGGCACTTGCTAGCCAACTCCCTTTACCTTTCCAGCGATAGGCAAAACCTGCACTGGCATGCTGGCTTACACGAACTGGATTCTTCATGATTTTGCTATTGTTAAAGCAGCTGACTGCCAAACAGGCTTTTTACACATGGCAAACATATTTGCCAATGCCATGCTGTTGTAATAACATTCTGTTATCTGTCTTAAAAGAGAGGAAAGTACAGCAGGGATTTTGGCTCTTCTGCATGGAAGAAATTGTATGATAAATACTTCCAGAGTCAGTAGGGGATTTCATCTTCTAATCACTTACAGCCAGGAAGACAAAGCTGTATAATAGATTTCACTAAGCTGGCACCTTCTAGGCATGTTGGATTAAAATGTTTGTCATCCTCAAACAGTGCAACAGATCTCTCTTCTGGCTAGGAAAGATTGACGTTGTGGTTCAACACATCTGGAAGGCAGCAGGAAGGGAAAGGCTGTCTTACCAAGTCCTGCTATACTGCAGATGTTGGGGTTATAATAAACCAGTTAGATCGTAGGAAATGGAATATTATCTGCGGTGGAATGAGAACGGCTTTTTTGACAAAATGTTCTTGGGATTTCCTGTTTTCTGTTCTGTGTTCTGCCAACACATAATTATTGCTTCCTTCTCTTTGCCCTGCACCAGAGGGAGGCAAGCTTGGCACTTGAAGTGTTGCCAAGCTGCAACTCTAAGCAACTCTCACTATTGACCAAGCATCCTTCACTATTGCTGGCCGTATTACCTGAGACAATCCTATGGCCTCTCTCCTAGTCATTAAGATCATCTGAAGAAGTTCCCCCATAACTATAAACAGGCTGCTGTCGCTGCAGTTGTGGGCCAAACTTCTAATCTGGGTCTTTGGGGGTACATCCTCTACTGATTTGAGAGATCTAATCTCTTTGCTTACTTTTAAATCGACCCTAAACATGCACTTTTTGAAAGCAACTTTTAATTCTTGACTCTTGATTCTTGATTTTCATTACTTTTAATGATTACTCTAATTCCTGGTTTTAATACTAATTTTATGACTCACTGTAAATTGCCAAAGGTAGTGATGTAATTTTAATAAATTAATAAATAAATAGTTCATTTCAAGAGCCACAAGTTGCCTACAAAGATACAATCTTCCATGAGCAGAGAGAAACTACTGGCCTCTATGTGGACCTTACCCGTGTTATTTTTCTTGTCAGCAATAGGAAAATAGTTCACTATTATCTTCTTGTATTTCCCCCCCCCACACCATTTTTGAGTCTGTCATATGGTCCTGAGATTCCTGGTGGTTGTTTATCAAAATAATCAAATCTGATCCTGCTTGGCTTTTTCAAGATCAGCCAAGGTTGGTAGGTCCTGTTATTATCTGCAGGGTACTCTACACAGTGGCCAATACAGGCAATATCTTGATGTGCCAAGCGGAAAATGCTGCTAGATATTCATAGCTATCCCCTACTCCCAAGTTTAGATACCCATTGTTATGATTATGAAAGAACTGCATATGTACAGATTGATCCTGGGATTATCTGTGTGCTTCTGATCTATTGTTCTTCTCTACTTAGTATCAGGTCAAACCAAAATAGGGTTGTTACACATGAAAATGAGAATTGCATCTTCAATTCTCAAGGAAGCTTGACTATCTTGCTTGCTATGGTTATAAGACTGCAGCTCCTGTAGTAGGAAATGAAGACTATGGCCACACTGGAATCCCTGTAGAAAGAAAATAGATGACATTGGAAGAAATAAAACAGAGGACATTTCCTCCCTGGGAATTAGCTATTGCACAAATGTACTGTACAGCAATTCTGACCAGCTGTGAACCATCCTTTTTTAAGGAGAAGACAACTGTTCCTGACTTTTGATAGATTACCAGCTTGCAGGCAAACATTTAGCTTTCAGCAAAATGCAACACAAGGTTGAAGACGTTTCTGCATATGGGAAAGATAAAGGCCTTGCAATTCACCATATATTTCATCTTGAGCAGAGATTAGGGTATATTGGACATGGTAATAGCCTAACAATATATAATAGAGACTTTGAGATTTTTAAAGGAGTGGGTGGGCAATTTTTTTTTTTTAAATGCAAAAGGTTTTAAGATAAATGGCCAAATATTTTTTGGACAAAAGAGGCAAGAATTCCCAATCCCCGCCAGAAGGTTCTTAGGAAAAATTCTCAAGCTTGTAATATGAAAACTTTATGCTAATTTCATGCATATTGTTGTATGCTCCAAAAGCATAGCTGTCAATTAACCTCAGCACGCTGCCAATCAACTTATTCTGGAGACCTGCAAACATCTGCTCCCTTAGTCACTATTGGAGGAAAATTGCCCCAGGCTATTAAATAACTAGATTTGGGCTGCAAAAATTCATATGATTATTAGATGACAATAAACACTTACTAAAAACTGTTTAACCTTTTGTCCCACTTATTTGTCAACCTGATGATTGCTTGCTCGATGTATTAGGTCTACATGCAATGGACAAATGAAGTGAGAGATAGGTCTCAGTGTGTTTCTTTTTCAACACCTTCCAGACTGGCTCCTCTGGTGATCTTCACATTGCTATGATGCCAGATTAGGGTCACCAGGTATTGGAACAGGCAAAGGAGGACATAGACAAATGGAAAGGAGGACAAATGGGGAAAAAAGAAGGGTACACTAACTGTTTACATTTCTTGGCATCCACAACAAAAATTACAGCAACACACTGCTAACAAAACATAACAAAAAGCCCACAACTCCCTAGGCTTACATGTATGTAAAATTATTTTTTCCAGCATCAGAAAGACTGCTTTTTTTTCAGTCTCAACTTTTTTCCAACAAACCTTTACTTTAAGAACATATGTTAGTGACAGTATAGATATTATCTGATGCATGTGCCAAATTGATGCCAAATGATGAGTCATGTGATCTACACATGAGGCTACAGTGATCATAAATTTGAAGAACTGGATTAAAGCCAATGGCTGAAATCAGGAAATAAATGAAATAATGTAAATCTAGGTTATAAAGTCTGTCAACAGACAGAGAGGGGGGAAAAAGCAAACAATTTACAAAGTCACAATACAAAAAAATTGTATCACTACAATACTGTTGTGTAAACTCCCTGGCCCCCAAAAAAAACAATAAAAAAGCCAGACAATATTTGATTTTAAAGCTTTGCCTGATAGATGGAGGTCAAGAAG
Source organism: Thermophis baileyi (assembly GCA_003457575.1). Lineage (NCBI taxonomy): Eukaryota > Metazoa > Chordata > Lepidosauria > Squamata > Dipsadidae > Thermophis > Thermophis baileyi. The sequence continues at coordinate 2,457,747 of QLTV01002664.1, forward strand.
AGAAAAAGGAGGACATGTTCTCCCTTTTACTAGATGTCTGATAACCTTACATCAGATCAGGGGTGGGTTCTGGCTTACCTCGCTGCCAGTTTGCTTCCTCACGCGCTGCGTGGGCATGCACGCATGCACAGTGCTAAAAACCCAGCTTCTGTGCGTGCGTAGAAGCAAAAAACAAGATGGCAGCGCCTATGGCACTGCCAAGAGAGCCGGTTCAGGGGCATGTCCAGCCGGCCATCGCTGCCGGTTTGGCGAATGGGGGGAAATTCCCGCTACCAGTTCTATAGAGCCGGTCCAAACCGGCAGGAACCCACCTCTGCATCAGATGCAGACTCACAGAACACACCATTGTTGGCTGCAATATGAGGCCGGGCCTTGCTCTGGTTATACAACAGTAACCTCCCTTATAACAGAAACACCAGCATCTACTTCAGTGTGCGCTCTTGAAGAGTTGATGTTATTGGTTCTTCTTGTAAATTCATAGGATTTGATAGCAAATGCAGGGCAAAACACCATTTCAGACCCCCCCCCCTTTATTAAATGAGCTGGAAATCTTTTGTTTAAGTTTCAGGCACATTTCTCAAGAAGGTTAACTATAACTACACAAGCAAAGTTTCCTACATTCTCTTGGCTACTTTTACTGATAAGAAGCACAGAAGGGAGTGAAGAACTGGCAGAGATAAATGAACTGTAAATGTTTTTTTTCCTTCTTCTCCTTTTACAGAGTGGCCTAATGCATATATATCTTGGCAGGGTAGACTTTTACTTTAGAGTGTGTTTACCCTTCTATGTTGCTCTAACATTTCTGAGCACCTCTTATTTCTACATGTAGGAGGGTGGAACGTGTGCTGCAGCAATGTCACATTATCACGTTATCATTCGTGCTCCCTCTTGCCTCCACATGAGCATGTCTACACACCTATGCATATAGTACAAAGTTGTGATGGAATGTGCACCTGCAGCAGCAGTGGAGGAGGATTTGGCCAAGGGGCTACATAGTCCTGAGCTAGATGGGGAAGGAGGGAAGAAGCTCAGGGTAGCTACACCTTAGAATCTATCAGGATATGTCTAGTAGGTTAGAAAGTTATAGCTTTAATTTGGCAAGATTCTGTCTATTAGGTGAAAGCAAATAAAGGAATTGACTCAATTGATTTCACTGTCATGAAATGGGCCCGATAAAAATACATTTTTGTACTTTGAAGTTCTCCCCTCTTTTTCTGAACCTCATCAACCAGTTAACTGTTTCATGGTGTACCTTTCCTCTCAATCCAGTTCCCTTCAGATAGTTGTTTTATGGTTCCAAGTCTGTTCATTGTCTCTATTTGGTTAAACCACTTTAATATACCTCTTTGTACTGGTTACTCACTTTTGTGCTCATTCATTCATTCATTCATTCATTCATTCATTCATTCATTCATTCATTCATTCATTCTTGACCCTATCTTTTATTGTTTCCCTACACAAACATCTGAAGTACCATTGTATTCAACTTATTATCATGTTTCTCCTGACACACAAAATTCTCAATTCCATATAACAATGTAGGCTGAAAATATGCTTTTACACAAAAGTGTTTTTATTTCATTCAAAAAAGATTCGCTTTTCACTACTGTTCAATCAGTATTTGCAGCTCCTAGTAATTCTCCATCTATTTCCTTTTTGTCTTTAGACAAAATATACTTAGGTATATAAGCCCCTCTATTTGTTCTAGGATTTTTTGGCCATTTATGTAAAAGTTGTAATTATTCACTCAGTTTTCCATGTTAAACTTTAGGTCTTTGCAGACTAATTATCTTGTAGATTTTGCACTCATTTGTTCTACCAATGGCATTTTTCTCATCTTCAGGCACAGGAGCATAATTTGCATTCAGATTAAACAATCAGACCAGCCACTCCATAAAAAAAACTATATCAGTATTTTAACTTTTACAATCTATACCTTCAATCTTGCCATTTTTAAAAATTCTGACGTGTCCTTTCCCCCACTTTTTCTTAGGCACTAAGCTTTATTTCAATACTATTTTTGTTACATCCCACTCTTTCCCATACAGATCTCCAAATGATGAACATTGCTTAACTTCAGTTTCATCTCAAATAGCATTGTCACTTTATTTTTAATTTCATGTGCTCCGCTGGAGGTTTTGGTTTAGTCCTCTTCACCTACCGGTATATCCAAAACAGTTCTTTATTTCCTTCAGAATTGCTCTGCCTGTTTCTCTCTCTAATGTCATCTTATCTATTTTTTGGTTTTCTGCCATTCTTTGCAAGTCTCTTTTTTTTCCTCAATATACCCATTATGCAATATTTTCTCCAATCTTCATTTTTACAGCGATCATTTTCTTCTGTGTTATTTCTCACCCACTTTCATTTCTTTCGTTGCATCATTCATTTCATCTTTCATTTTATCATTCCACCAGGCAACCTTTTCATATCCTTCCTATTAACCTAATGCATTTCTCTGGCACTCTGTAATATAATTCTTTTCACATGCTTCCAATCAGCTTTTGCATAACCTTTCCATTCATTCGCTTGGAAAATTAAACTATCTTTTAACACATTTTCATACAGGACTTATATTTTCCTCTTCCTAAGTAATTCTACATTCTCTCTTTTTTCTCCCCCCCCCAAGATTAATTCTTATTTATTAATTATAAAATATGGTCCGTCTCTCATTTAGAACCTTTTATCACCCTCACCAATTATCTTTTTAAATCATAAACAGTAAAGCCAATCATATATTTGTATCTATCTTCATTCTTTTGTATTGGTTTATATAATAGGCTGACATTTACTAAGCCTCAGGTTTCATTATTATTCATTCTCGGGCTTTTTCTGTACTGTATGCTCTTATCTCAGTCCCATCCATCCATTCATGATTCCTAAATTAATGTTTTGTCCATTCATTCAGATTGTTGCATGTTTTTCCCCCCAAACTCATCCCTGGTTCTTCCATTTGGTATAACTTAACATATAACTACCGGTATCACCATCCTAAATACTCCTGCTTTCATGCGTACTCACAGCAACCTGGATTACACCAGCTCATACTTTTTGAAATATGCTTTAAGCTCCTTCATTTATTCATTTGCACTTTTCCTTTCCTGACTGTATTTCTCATTTTCATTCAATTCTATTACATTCTTCTCCATTCACCTAATTTCAAAGACATAACATATATCTATTTTTCTTTCATTTGCTTATTCATGCTCTTTTAAATCTTTTTCCTTGTTCATTGTTTATTTATGCTCTTTTACTCCTTTTATATTCCAAGTTGCAAATTTGCTGCCACACAATGCTTTTCAGTCATATTGAGAAGGTGTAGACGAGGTTCTTTCTTTCTTTCTTTCTTTCTTTCTTTCTTTCTTTCTTTCTTTCTTTCTTTCTTTCTTTCTTTCTTTCTTTCTTTCTTTCTTTCTTTCTTTCTTTCTTTCTCTCTCTCTCTCTCTTTCTTTCCTTCTTTCTTTCTTTCTTTCTTTCTTTCTTTCTTTCTTTCTTTCTTTCTTTCATCATATTTGAATATTCATTCATCTCTCATGAGAGTGACTACCATAAAAACCATAAAAACAGTAACAAATATAAAAAGGGGACACAAAACAGGAGAGAATGATATTAACCACAGTAAGGGAGTCATCACAAAATCTCTCCAGTTCCCTGGGAACCACAGGCCTGATATCATAGTCAGGTCTTGAGGGACAGGTGGAATGTTGTGAGGAATAGCAATAGCAATAGCCCTTAGACTTATATATCCCTGCATAGTGCTTTACAGCCCTGTCTAAGTGGTTTACAGAGTCAGCATATTGCCCCCAACAATCTGGGTCCTCATTTTACCAACCATGGAAAGATGGAAGGCTGAGTCAACCTTGAACTGGTCAGGATTGAACTGCTGGCAGTTGGCAGAATTAGCCTGAAGTACTGCATTCTAACCACTGTGCCACCATGGCTCTTCACGTGGGAATGGAGCTAATGATCTCACTTCCGGGGAGAGAAGATTTCACAAGGTAGGTGCCATGGCAAAGAATGCCTACTTGCTGGTACCTGCCAGATGTGATTTCCTGGCAGAGGGACCTTCTCTACCAGACCTGATGAGGTAGACAGATGTAATTAGGGAGAGGAGATCCCTCAGATAACCCAGTCCAATGCCATGAAGGATTTTAAAGGTCAAAATCAGCACCTTGAACTGGACCTGGAAGCAGACTGGCAACCAACACAGCTTGTGAAGCAGAGGTGTAATGTGTACTGCTCTAGAGTCACACATAACTGCCTGTACTGCTGCATTTTCCACCAGTTGGAGCTTCAGGAGGAGTCACAGTCCTAAGGACCCTGTCTGCTTCCTCAGGTTCAATGGGTTCAAATCATTCTCAGATAACAGGGCAAACAAGGCATTAAGAGTTGTTAACTTAATCTTACATAGCTTCTTCTCCAGTAATATTACACTACAAACCAGAGCATACAAAACATTCGCCAGACCAATCCTCGAATACAGCTCATCAGTCTGGAACCCACACTGCATATCGGACATAAATACAATAGAGCGTGTCCAGAGATATTTTACGAGAAGAGTCCTCCACTCCTCTCCTCGCAACAGAATACCTTACGCCACCAGACTCGAAATTTTGGGCTTAGAAAACTTAGAACTACGTCGCCTTCGGCATGACCTAAGCTTGGCTCATAAAATTATCTGCTACAACGTCCTTCCCGTCAATGACTACTTCAGCTTCAACCACAACAATACACGAGCACACAACAGATACAAACTCAAAGTGAACTGCTCCAAACTCGACTGCAGGAAATACGACTTCAGCAACAGAATGGTTAATGCCTGGAACTCACTACCTGACTCTGTGGTTTCCTCCCCAAATCCCCAAAACTTTACCCTTAGACTGTCTACTGTTGACCTCACCCCATTCCTAAGAGGTCAGTAAGGGGCGTGCATAAGCGCACCAGCGTGCCTACTGTCCCTGTCCAAATGTTCCCTTTTATTTGTATCCATCTTATGTATTCAAATAATGTTATACTTATGTATATTATCAAATACGTACTTGACTAAATAAATAAATAAATAAATAAATAAATAAATAAATGATAAATAAATAAATAAATAAATAAATAAACAAACAAATAAATAAATAAATAAAACTCCTCCCTAGGCATCTCCACCAGATGTGCAACAGCATCCCACTGAGACTGAATCTGAGTAATTTTATCCAACAGTGCTGGAAAATTCCTCTACACACCCCTGCAAAGTTTCTCCAAACCATCCTTACTTGGGGGGGGGTCATGTCACTTGAAGCTATATGCCGTTGCAGTAAGACTGGAGGAATAATGATGCTTTGCCACATTGATTGCCAACTAGGCAGTCCTTAAAAGCAGCTCTAGCCTGAATTCACTTGAATTGGTCCTTTGCACCAGTGATGCTCTTAACATCACTTTTCTTGCTTCCTCAACTCTTCTGTAAACCACAGACAATGCCAGGATCCCCGAGAGGAGAGAGGTCACATGTGTACATCCACAGCCTCAGCTACTCCCTTATTCCAAATGGCAAACAAGGCTTTGCATGGACCATTGTAACAGGTTAGCAATAGCAATAGCAATAGCACTTAGACTTATATACCGCTTTACAGTGCTTTACAGCACTCTCTAAGCGGTTCACAGAGTCAGCATATTGCCCCCAACAATCTGGGTCCTCATTTTACCCACCTCGGAAGGATGGAAGGCTGAGTCAACCTTGAGCCTGGTGAGATTTGAACCGCTGAACTGCTGAACAGTCAGCTGAAGTAGCCTGCAGTACTGCACTCTAACCACTGCGCCACCTCGGCCTCTTACAGGTTTCCAGCATAGTCATAGCTGTGCCACATGTAGTATTCCTTACTAATAGTAATAGCAGCACTGGCCAGTTTTGAAGCATTTGGGTGAACACACAATCACAGCTAAATCCCAGCTTCTCCCCAAGTATTTTCATATTATATATCATATTATTCATATTTTGTTATATATACGGTATATATATTCATATTTTACCTGCATCCCATCAACTAGGATGCTCTTGCAATGTGCTTACACACCCTTAGAATACCCTCAGACTGTAACTTCAGCTTTTTGAATCTTAGTTCTTCTTAAACTGTATTCCCACATGTCACTATGCCACTAATTTCCTATCTGAAGAAGTCACATGTTAAAACATCAGAAACTCCCCATCATCCAAATAACATTGCTGTATTTCAGTCTAATGGAATAATTTGACTCCAAAAAGTTATTGATTGCACAGCTTGAAAGAATAGTTCCCTAATCTTGGTTAATTCAGCAGCCGTTTGATCTTTCTGAAATTTAAAGAAATCTTTAAAAAAAAATACAGCTGAAACTGGGATGATACAGACCCTGAGGAATTGGCAAAGAGAGTATTGGCCTGGAACCCTTACAGATTCACTAATTATCCATAAAAGGATACATGCAAGTACAGATTACACTTAATTGCCTGTTTCATTGTGGATACTTGCCATCAGTGGGGAAGTGATTTAGTCAGATTTCACACATACCGCACAAAACATTTTCAGAAGATTGGAGACAGGCAACCTTCCATATGGTTCTTTCAGATCAGACCAGCATTTACAAGGAAAAATGGAGAAAAGTCCCCCCCCCTGTATACCTCTGTATATTTCTGGGGTTTTTTTCTGTATATTTACATAAACACAGAACTTTGTCCATCGCTCTTCAACAATCCCTGGGAGTCATTAGTGTCCAGTATGCTCTGTTCTGCCACAGCTCATAGTTAAAGCTGCTAATATTTTCTTCAGGATTGCTGCTGTAGTAGATGAGAAACCAAACAACCTTTGGGGATACATTGAACTTTGGAATTGGTGAGATGGTAAACCATTGAGTGTCTGATTTGTAAAAGGCAATGCCTAAGACTGCTGCCTCCTAAATAAGGCCCCCATCTAACACTCCAGTTTTTCTGTACCACAGCTTTTTTCTTTCTTTCTTTCTTTCTTTCTTTCTTTCTTTCTTTCTTTCTTTCTTTCTTTCTTTCTTTCTTTCTTTCTTTCTTTCTTTCTTTCTTTCTTTCTTTCTTTCTTTCTTTCTTTCTTTCTTTCTTTCTGCCTGCTAGTCTATCTTTCAGGGAAGGTGGCCTCACACCAAGCAATGGCCTTTATTTTTGAAGAATGTTAGATGTAGGACCAAATGTATTCCTTTAATAAAGATGATGTTGGAATCTGTGTGCTTTGCTTTAAAATTATAATTCTTTTTTTAATGAGACAAGACAGACAGTCACCAGACATCAAATGAGGTGCCCCTGGGTTATTGTGGGCCACAAGTATCATAAAACTAGCACTGCAGAAGAAGCTTCTTCTGCTCCTGCCTTCACTTTTAGTCATAAATAGTGGAACAATAGAAAGAGCAATTTGACTTGCCCCTTTATCTCTCATAGGGAATGTTGCTAGGGCAAGACGCACATGGAGACCCACAGCCTCTGAGATAAGCTGATGTGGGAAGGTCTTTCTGTGTATCACGGCCAGAGAAGGAGAACAGGATGAAATATAGCAGCAGCCTGGAAGGGACAGAAGAAAAGAGAAAGTTCTTTTTTGGGTTGGAATGAAATCCAGTCCAAAAGAATACTCAAATTCATATGCTAATCCTTGAATTGAAAACAGCTTCACATCTTATTTCATCTTCAAGCTTTGACAATTGTGCAGGTTTTGGCAGATTATCTTGCCATCAGTTCTTCCATAGTTAACTGATCTCGCCTGTCAATAAATTTGTTCTTCAGAATATTCACTCATAGTCAAGCAAAACAAGCCAGGAAAATGCATATTTATTATTTAAAACTGCAGCTGTAAATTATTTACTAATCCATTTATTCCCTACCTTGAACTTATTTGTCTACATTACAAAAGAGTTATAGCTTCCTTAATGAGCATTATATGTTAACCATGTGATGGAAGGAGTAGAGCTGCTCATGTTGTATTTCCTGACTGTTTCCTGTCTTCCACTTATAGGTGGAGTTCTGAAGACAGGACTTTTCTACAATTATGAAGGTTCATCCTGAGATTTAGAATCCAGATTGCACAGGGATAGAATTTATGAGGGAGCCTAGATGTGAACACTTGTCCCCAGATGTATAAATACTTTATGTGACATTGCTTTGAGCTTTTTTTCCTGTTCCATCCATGGATGAATGGCTGACAGGCTGGGGGAGATGAAACACCATACCACATCACATGCTTTGTTATAGTCCATATTATAATAAAGAGAAGGCCTAGAGACACATGGTATGCAGCTTTGCCTATTATGTCTCTTATAACATTTAGAAGTTATTTATGAACTTCACATCATCCATGACATACTGAATATACAGGTTCATATAAGCAGAACATGAAACTAATGATAGGACATGATACCCTTTAATTGACTGCATGTGTTCATGTATCTCGTATGCTCAATTTCCATCAGTAATATGGCTTGTGAGCCTTTTCAGTAATTTTCCTGTTTGTTTGAGAAATGTTTGTTGTTGCCAGCTTCATCTCTTGATTTTATTTTCCCAGGCTGCTTGGGCCATGCTGCCAAAGGAACACAAAATCCTGTCCTCTCCATCCATCTGGAATGCCAGGAAAATCAATATGAGCATAGAAATCGGTGAGAAAATATGATTGGAACATGAGGCTCTGTAGTGAACAAAACACCCACCTGCTATATACTGCAGTATAGCAGCCAATGTTTCTGTCCAAGTTATCCTCAGCATTTTGGGAACTTTAAGAGATAAGCAAACAAATGGTCAATTATCTGATTTTTAAAAATTTTGTGCTTGTAATCATCAATTTGCATGCTTTATTATGTCTGAATTCACTTTCTGATTCCAAGTCTGTGGATGATATGCATGAATAAGGTCAAGGCAGAATCAGACATTATGAGAACTCTATTGCTTTGTCTCCTCTTTGTTGTCAGCTTAGCATATTATATAATCCTTTGCACAAGAGTAAGGTCAAATGGGAATCATTGTATGACTTTTAAGGAATTCTCACAATGTTAGCTCTTTTCTGTAGAGAAAAGTATATGGACTCCTCCTGGGTAGTATGAACTCGTATGGCTAGGCCTCTGGTTTCTTACACTGATGCATGAAAAAGCTATAAATGAGTATATCTTACAAATGGATACATCATTGCAATTCGGAACGAAATTATATGACACAATAATCTTTATTTCTGTCAAAGTCCAGCATAAAATGAGAGAAACCTACAGCAATACAAGTAAAATTATAATGCTACTGTAAGTTATTTCAATGATACAATACAGTCCATAAAATATAATGCTGTAAAAGTTGTTGAACTACCTATAATTCTAACATGAATTAGAAATTCAGTATCAGTTTCATTGTGCTGTAAAGGAAGAAGTAGAAGAAATATTGTTATAACCGCAGGCCAGGCAGATAAAGATACTTAATGATCCAAACAGTAATGTAAAACTGGTGAATCAATTATTAAAAGAATATAGCCACATACATCTCTAATTTCCTCTGTTTCTGAGCCTAGTTCTTACTGGTGTGCTAAGTCCTCAGTTCACTTATTGCCACTTTGGCTTCTTCACAGCTCAAGGAAGATAGCAATTTTGGAGAAATACTAGAGAGAATAAAACTTCAGAAGTGTGATCTGCTTCTACCTAGACTAAACATTACTAGAAAACCCATATGAGATGGGCCTATTGGGAAGAATGTACAGGTAGTCCTCGAGTTACAACAGTTCATTTGGTAACCATTCAAAGTTACAACAACACTGATAAAAGTGATTTGGGACTTTTTTTTGCACTTACAATTGTTGCAGCATCCCCATAGTCACGTGATCAAAATTCAGACGCTTGGTAACTGGCTCATATTTATGAGGGTTGCAGTGTCCCAGGGTCATGTAATCCCCTTTTGCAACCTTCTGACAAGCAAAGTCAATGGGGAAGCCAGATTCACTTAATAACCGTGTTAGTAACTTAACAACTGCAGCAATTAACTTAAGAACTGTGACAGGAAAGGTTGTAAAACGGGGCAAAACCCACTTAACAACTGTCTTGCTTAGCAATGGAAATTTTGGGCTCAGTTGTGGTCATAAGGTATTCTTCAATCAATAGTTGGCAAGTATTAGCCAACATCCTGTAAGTAGATAGATTATGTGTGATGGTTTTATTGACTGAGGAATGTGAAAGAAACAATGGTATGTAAGCCCTGATTAATATTAGTCTAATTGCCATATGACTTTGATATGTTAAACCCATGTTGTGAGCACTTTTATGTGTTCATGGCTTGTCATAAAATACCGATATATAGAAGACAGATTGTTCAGGTGGCTTTCTATGATCCACTTTATTCCTCCCTTACCCCATTTCTCATCACCTCAGTTCACGTTTGCTTTTTCTAGGGTTAATCCAGGCAATTGAAGGTGGTTCAATAGCCAGATGAAAGTTTATTGGAATCTGAAGTGACTTCTTATATACACAACTATTTACTTTAGACAGCTACGCCATGTGCTAAATTATTATGGCACTTGCTTGCTTGCAAAAGGCTCAGCTGGTTGCACATGCATGAATCAATTGTCACACAGCTTATATGATTTCAGTTGTTCACAGTTTCTCAACATCAGCATAAGCTGAACTCTTGGTAATTTTTTTTCCACAGGCTATAGAATCATATGAGTGCCATAAATCATATTAAGGAGTTCTATAACATCACAATGTTGAACATTCAGTCATGCTTTTAGCTGTAGTAGCTAAGTGTTTTCATTCTATAGAACACCTGGAAGCACTGCATTGGTGATAAAACAAATTCGAGATAGTAAATCCATGATCAGGTGAAAATATATGGCAAACACATTTTTCAAAAATGGGAAAAATATATTTCTCCACATAACAGAAGGTCCAGAGCCATACTGCTTAAATGAACCATGCTGATTGCTCTGTACCAACCAAGTTAATGAGTTTATTGTTTAAATACAGAAACAAATTAATGAAAACTTATGAAATTATATTTCCCTAGATAAAATAATAGAAACCGGGCTATTAATGATCGTTTCTAGAAATTAAGGCAGCACTCCCTAAAGACGGGTTATTAAGGATCATTACTAGCCACGGTGGTGCAGTGGTTAGAATGCAGTACTGCAGGCTACTTCTGCTGACTGCCGGCTGCCTGCAATTTGGCAGTTCAAATCTCACCAGGCTCAAGGTTGACTCAGCCTTCCATCCTTCTGAGGTCGGTAAAATGAGGACCCAGACTGTTGGGTCAGCAATATGCTGAGTGTGTAAACTGCTTAGAGAGGGCTGTAAAGCACTGTGAAGCAGTATATAAGTCTAAGTGCTATTGCTATTGCTATACGTAGTCAGTGATCACTCTCATACCCCATTTCCCATGGGCACCTGAATGGCTGCCAGCAAGGAAGAAAGACAGCCATGGGGTATGACATAGGTAGAACAGATTCTCCAGAATGGTTTTTAATTGATTATGATCTTATGTATACATCTATTTTCTTCCCTTCCATTCAATCATGTCCAATTCTTGGGGACTGCCTGGACAAGTCCCTATAGGGTTGTTGGGGGTTTTTTTGGAAAGGTTTTTCTGGAAAGGTTTTTCAGAAGTAATTTGACATTGCTACCTTCCTAGGGCTGAGAGAAAGTTACTGGCCCAAGGTCATCCAGCTAGTTTTGTGTCTAAGGCAGAACTAGAACTAATGGTCTCCTGGTTTCAAGCCTGATGCCTTAAACACTATTTCAAACTGGCTGTCATACATTTAATATACAATAGGAATTATATTGGTTGGCAGCTGATCAATATACTGTCTTCTAGGTCCAGTTTTCCATCAATGATTCATGGCAGGGTTATTCTGTTCTGGAGGTGTGGAACAACAATTTTTCAAAGATGTCTGGTTCTAACCCCCTTTAATATTTTTCCAGTGACCCAGAATGATGGATGTTAGACTGGAGGGGGAAATTGATACGATGGTTAGATCATATTAATCACTGTGCTGTTCAGCCTGCCAAAGCAGGTTATTTTTTAAATAATGGAGCAAAGAAATATGTAATAATGGGCTTTGCAGAACAGGCTTTACTCTGTCTATTGTCTTAATACCTTGAGTGATGAGGCCAGTTCTGGGGATGCTGTGACTTAGTTCACAAAACACCATTGTGATTTAAGATACTGGACTAGGACTTTGGGGTCGACCAAGCTACTATTCCAGTTTCAGCCTTGGATGTTCATCTGGTGACTTTGGGCTAGCCTTTCTTTCAGCTCAAATGGTTATTGTGGTGATGTAATGGAACTCAGGAGCTCTATATAAGTCACTTTGAGTTACTGAGAGAATAGTGGGATAGAAATCTAACAACCCAATAATACACTCAGCTACCAATTATCCCATTTTTGGATATAGACAATGCATCGAACCATAAACTAAGCTAGAGAATAGGATTCTCACAACTCACTCAGCCAGCAAAAACCAAAAAAACCAAAAACCTAAAGTAGAATAAAACCAATGAAATTAGCATGTTGTGTGAATGCAACTGTGACTTTTTAAAGATAACTTGAGAGAGCATGTTGTATCTATTCAGCCCAAATTTCATTTATGCACCAGCTATTTTGAATTCAACTGAGTTATCAGGCTCCTAGCTATAAAAAGCTATGACTGCCTATAAAAATTTTCCTTCTTCTGCCTTTCTTTTTTTCTTTTTATAGCATGTCTTTTAAAGTTTTAATACATTAATTAAATTTATTAGTTACTTTATAGTAGCAGTGGGTAAGCTATAGTGCCAAATCTTTTGATGGTTCTCTGTGGTGGTTGCAAGCTGTTGTTGAGAGCCGAGGTGGTGCAGTGGTTAGAGTGCAGCACTGCAGGCTACTTCAGCTGAGTGCTAGCTGCAGTTCGGCAGATCGAATCTCACCAGGCTCAAGGTTGACTCAGCCTTCCATCCTTCTGAGGTGGGTAAAATGAGGACCCAGATTGTTGGGGGCAATATGCTGACTCTGTAAGCTGCATAGAAAGGGCTGTAAAAGCACTATGAAGCGGTATATAAGTCTAAGTGCTATTGCTATTGCTATTGAATTTTGATGGCAAAACACTGACAATTGTAGTCTGTTTTCCATATACTGTACTACAGTATTTGGCTGAAAACTACAGATATTAGGATTTGTTAAGCTTCAAGTAGGCTTAATGCACATATAAAAACAATCCCCTAAATAGGCGAAACAAAAACAAAAATGTAATAATTCCTGCCCTTCTTGGCAACCTCGTGATGGTGATTGGGCAGATGAAGGGTAGCCTTTGGCTGCAAATAAGATTACTATTGCTTCACACAGTACAATTCTCAAAGTGACCTTTATTATCACATATAAAACCAAATCAAAGACAATATGTATGCCACTATTATAAGAAGGCAAAACATAGGACCTTGGAAAATGGAAAAATTCTCTGAGAACATTTTTGGCTCACCTGGGTAAAGGAGAAATGCTTTTAATTGCATTAAGATTACATGTTTTGACTGAAAGTATAGTGAGATGATGAGGTGAAGTTCTGGCCCTTTTCTGATTTTCACGTGATTGTACTTCACATGAAAGAATGAAGAAGTAGAACTTTATTTATTGCCAATTTTATTTTACACCTTTATTGCATTTTAAATAAACAAAACCACAGCTGTTCCCATGGGAAACAGTCAGCTCTATGGAAGAAAGGAAAATGCAACATATTAAGGCTACTTGGCAGTACAAAGCATACAGGGATTTAATCCTATTATCTCAGAATAAGATTCACTGAAATTTTTATTTAATTATTTATATCTTTAACATTTCTATGAAAACTCAAGGTGATGAACATACCCAATATTCCTTCCTCCTCCTATTTTCTCCACAACAATAGCCCTGTGAGATGTCTTGGGCCAAAGTTACCCAGCTGATTTTCATGCCTAAAGCAGGATTAGAACTCACAGTCTCCTGGTTTCTAACCAGATGTTTTAGCCACTAGACCAAACTGACCCATTCTTAGAATTATCTAGAAACTTTTTGTGGGATTATAAGAAAGTGGAAGACAAATCATTCTTTAGTGTCACGTGGAATCTGACAAGTTTTCTGGGTCAATGTTACTATGTGTTTTATGACACAAACACACTGGACTTAGGTTGCAACTTCACATAAGTAACACTATTCTTGTCTTCATCCCATGCCTTTACTCTATTTCCCAAGAAGGCCACAGTTCTCATTTCATAGAGTTTGGAGGGATTTTCCAGTCCAACTCACAGCCCAGTGCAGAAATCCTCAGATCATTCTGGACAAAAGGTGATCTAATTTTTTCTTGAAAACTTCCAGTAATTGTGCACCCACAACTTCAGGCAGCAGGCTGTTCCACTTCCTAATAGCTTCAGAACACTGTGCCTATTGACATCACAAAGTTATAGCTCTTAAGACTTTTAAGCAACATTCAACACTTAAAATGTTTTAGTTACCTTCCCTTCTAAATACTTCCTAATATTCTATAATGTTTTTTTGCAGTTGTATCTTTAACAACCATAGAGGTAGAACTAAGCAGGAAGAATATTACATTTTAAAAACTGCAATAAATTTTCCACTCATAGTCCCCATTATTAAATTGAAAATGTAATGCTTTTGATAATATAATAATACACATTAAAAATACTGCAAATATTTATGGCCATGACATTGTTTCAAATACCTACTTATGCTGCATGACTGACACTAAGCTCAACAATTTATAAATTTCCTGGGAACTTAAGCCTCCTTCATGTTAAGATAAGCAAGGACATGTATAAAACATAGTAAGAATTTAAACCAGTAAGTTGAAGGTGTGAAGGTGAAGTGGACTTGACTTGGCTTCAATGACAGTATGCTTCTATGGACCAAGAAGCATAGATTACAGAGTTGGAAGGGAACTTGGGGGTCTTCTAGACCAACCCCTTCTCCAGTATAGGAAGCCTCATGCCATTCAGGACAAATAGCACTTTAGTCTTTTCTTGCAGACTTCCAGTGACAAAGACTCACAACTTCAGGAGGTAAGCTGTTCCTTTGCTTAATTGCTCTCAAATCCCTCCTGAGATCAAGTTTGGATCTCTCACTGTAAAGCTTCCACCCAGTGGTCCTTGTTGTCCCCTCAAGTGCTCAGGAGAATAGATCTACTCTCTCTTTCCTGAGACATCTCTTCATGTTTCTCTAGGTCGCTATCATATCGCCTTTCTTTAAGCTGATTCACCTTATGAATAAACAAAACAAACTAAGCCAAACTGCTTCTTGGCCTTGGCTAAGAACAAGTGTAAGTGTCTTATGAATAATGTATTAGGGTTTTCATTAATTTCATGGGATTTAATAAATGCACAAATTGCAGTTCTGAGTTCCTTCTTTAATTCTGAGATAATCCAGCCAGTAAGTGATTAAAGTTGGAAACCCCCACATTTCCCAACTTTCCTGCTCTTCAAGTGCTTCATGTTCCAGCATGCAACTATTGAATATCTTAATATGAAGCTGCATCTAATTAACAGAAACAATGTCCATATCCAATGTCAAGCATATGGTATGATAGAATAATAGGCAGCTGGCTGGGCAAAACCAAGACACAAAATACTGACATTCAGACATTTCCAGAAAGAGCCTGGAACCGAACATTTTAAAGTCTCAGTTCTTAAGGCTCCACTAAACCTCAACCACTCAGATTATTTTGAAGTGTTCCTTCTTCTGAGAAGAAATGGTCCATTTCTCCCAAAGAATTCTTTTTTTCAGGATGCCTGAGTTTGAATTCTTTACCGCTTATGGAATCTGAAGTTGGACAATGGCCTAACTAGCAGTTCAGTATTAGAAGAAGCTCTCTGCAACTTTTTAACTTCTGTTTCACCTCAAGGAGCTCTCTATCTTATTCCAAAGAGAAATAATCTGAATTAAGATAAATTTTCTGTTCAACTGTTTCTATTTGCACTTCCCCCCATTCATTCTGTCTGCTCCCCATCTATGCTGTCATGGGGACTTTTGAGTAGCTCAATGTCTTTGATACCCTGATTAACTACAGTTGCAACTCATATCCAGGAGAAGGCAAGTCGATAAATAGTTCTCACTTTTGCTATATCATCATGGCCAACCGATGAATAACTTATTTTGCAGCAAGATCCACAACTCTGAAAGTAGACGTGCCTGCCTTGTATTAATTTAATGAAGATGATGAGACCATCTTGAATCTGGAAAAGTGTTTCTCACCCGTGTATGTATTTCAAGGGAATGCTGGGAGCTGAGTCTGCATATCTGTTGCCAAGGTTGAGAAACACTGCTCTAGAGCATGAATTGGAAAAATGGGGCCATAGCTTCTGATGATCAAGCATGGGAAAAATATTAACTCTTAAAGATATCTTTAAGGTAAAGGTAAAGGTTCCCCTCGCACATACATGCTAGTTCCTGACTCTAGGGGGTGGTGCTCATCTCCGTTTCTAAGCTGAAGAGCCAGCGCTGTCTGATGATGATTCCGTGCTCATGTGGCCAGCATGACTAAATGCTGAAGGCGCATGGAACGCTGTTACCTTCCCACCAAGGTGGTCCCTATTTTTCTACTTGCATTTTTACATGCTTTCGAACTGCTAGGTTGGCAGAAGCTGGGGCAAGTAACGGGAGCTCACTCTGTTACGCGGCGCTAGGGATTCGAACCGCCGAACTGCTGACCTTTCTGATCGACAAGCTCAGCGTCTTAGCCACTGAGCCACCACGTCCCCTTTAAAGATATCTTTAATGTTGTTTAATTAGAACAATCAGGAAGTTTCATGAAAATTAGTTTTGAAATAAATTTACAACTCATCCTTGCTTAAGACATATATTCCCCTAAATCTTTGCAGATCTCCATTTCACATTTTGCCAAAGCAGAATGAATAAACATTTATTTTTTATCATATAGTTTACAATAAGGGCAGAGAGTTGATAGCTTTTGGACATTCTACTATACCTAAGATTTGTACTAGAACAAATAGCACCATAGCTAGGGAGGATAAGGAAGTTACTGTCCTTCTATTACTTCTCCTTTTGAGAATAGGCTGTATTTCATTTCATGAAATCTACATGATTAATTTACTGCTGTTATAAAGGAAAATAAATTTACAGGCCTTGGTCTGACTGCAATCAGTCACATCACATTGCAGAATGGTTACTAATGTTGTAATTTTATCCACACATAACAACATTTTAACAATACTTATATTGGGCTTTTGTGATTGTGTGTGTGTGTGTGTGTGTTCAAGTCCTGATGACTTCCTGGACTAATCCCTGCACTTTTCTTGGCAAGATTTTTGGAAGTAGTTTGCCGTTGTCTTCTGCTTAGAGCTGAGAGAAAGTGACTGTCCCAAGATTGTCCCAGTTGGCTTTGATAGCAAAACTAGAACTCATGGTCTTCCAGTTCCTATTTCAGCACCTTAACCTCTACACCAAGGTGGCTCTTTTGGGCTTTAACTTGAGAGAAATGCATCAATGAGACATGATCGTAAAAACAATTTCCCCAAGAAGACCTCCATGTACTGTAGACTGTGTCTTCCATTGTACCCAATGATTCTGTTAAGTGGAATTGATGGACCTTATAACTGAATACATTAGAAGGTATCATTCTGGACAAGTCTACTTTATAACAATCTTGTAAAGAAAATTCATCTTTATTAATCCTCACATTACAAACCAAGAGCAATGAGTAATGTTGATAGGCAACAGTTGACTTAAAGCCACGTGCATTACAAAAGGAAGATTAAAAATAGGCTATTTCCTGATTCCTCATGTGGTCTCATTCTCACTGTTTTTCCTGCCATCACTTTCAATAAGTTTCAGCAATGCTATCCTGGGAGGGAGCCTCCATTCATTCCTGAGTAGAGAGGGCTGTACTCTTTTTTTTTTTGTATCAGCTGTTAAGTGAATAGTTGAACATGCAGTGTAGGAGTAGGCAGGTTGATGCCTTCCTTCCATTTAAAGTTACTTCTTTTATAATCTCCTAACACTTGAGGCTTATTGGAGCCCTTGAGATATCTTCTCACAAGCATCCCTGGAATCTAGTACTTCCCAAAGTTTACATTAATTTAAGACACTTATCTGCACTTAAATCCATGGTTTGGATTAGTTCTGGACACTCTAAGCTTCCTTTGCAAATATTTGGTACCTTGTGTGTTCAGCACACAGGACTAAACATAAGAATAATCCTGCTGGATTACATTAAGGTCTATTTCAGTCAGCCAATACTTTCTTACAGGGGCCAACCAGATGGTCTGGGTTGCTCACAAGCAAGGGATAGATTCTTCTCCTTGCAACTGCTTTTTGGCATGGTGCCACCAACCTGAAGATAACATCAAGTCTTCAAAACCAATGAAAATGCATGAACATTGGTCATGCATGCAGTCCCTTCATGTGTTAATGTTTTATCCTCGATTCCCCTCTTAGCTGTAACTTAAAGCAGACTTCAAATGTTTCACTCCCTGTCATCCAAGACCAAAGTTTTAATAAAGTTTAATAAGTTTTAATAAAACACCAATTCCTATTCCAGAAATTGAGGAACAGCCTTCCTTAATCTTCTTTTGTCACCTGAAATAGATAACTTCCTTTAGCAGGACCAGCCTAGGTAAAAAGCCCAAGTAGCTCCTGCTGGAAATTTGCCTTTAATAAATCTCTCTTCTTTTCTATGGAACAGTTTTCTAAGCCTCAGCTTCCCTCTCCTTGGCCATTTTTGGATTTGCTGATGCAGACAAAATCACCCCTGTTGAATTCCTCAAGAGCAGGCAAGTCTTGAGGGAAAGAACATACTGCAAAAGGTATTCACAGATAACAACTGGTGTTATTCCTGCCTGAAGCAATGAAGAGAAACTGCCTATAGTATTCAGGCTACTCTGGTACTACAGAGGTGGAGTCTCCTCAGTTCTTATGCTTTTACTACAAAGAAATAGCTCTTTGCCTATATAGGTCTCTGTTTTTGCAAGGAATTATCTCTTTTCTTTACAGGTGTCATCTGTAGGCCTCTGTTGCTTGCACATGGAATTTAAGAAGAGAGACACTTGCTTACTCACCCACTCCACCCTAACCTGCTTAGCAGGAAAGGCAATCTCTTTTTCCCTTCCCTTCTGGGCGTAATTTGTCTTCCTGCCTTTAGGCTTCAGGGCGAGGTGGGGCAAACGGAGATTGACTATGCACATAGGCTGCTGACAGTAATGAGGCAATGAGGAGAGATGTGTGGAATTGGCTTGCTGATGGGTGGTGATAGATCTGGTTTCAGGTGAGTGGAGAGAAGGGGAGACAGTGGATTTCCAAACAGGACCAACGTCTGATCAAATGGAGAGGCAAAACTCTGGGAGAGAAACAAAGCTGCCTTTCTCAGGGGTTGTGGCCATGTTTCTCAGGCATAGAAATGCTTTTTCTGGCATGGATGGGCTTTCTAAGCTTGGCCTTTTTTTATTCCACTCATCTTTACAAGAGCTTTGGCTAGGCCAGTGAGCTTCTTTCTCATCCAGATTTTTCATTGTTGTCGTTGCTCTTATAACATTCCAGTGTGGAAGGTTAAGCTAAAAGGCCGTAGCGTAAGATAACCTGTTCTGCTTTATGGCCAAATACAGATCAGAAGAGGTGCTTTAGTTGAATGTTGTGATACAATTGCTTTCTTTGTTCTCCTTTTTAAATAGGTCTGGAGTACATGTGGAACATTTTGACTAGCTTTTCTAAACAGTCAGCTCTCTTGCTGCAGTCATAGCAGGTGGAAGCATTTAAGAAATCTTGGCTGGTCTCAAAAAAGTAAAGTAGTTTTCGTCCTGGATAATACCAGAGGGAAGACTAGGGCTGTGAGCTAGAAAATTTGAAAATGTGAAAAAAACATTCTGAAAAAAAGCAATGGTAAACTACCATCATAATGAAGCCATGCAAATTGCATGGGTCCCTGTACTCATCAGGAATAGAATTCCATCTGAAGGAGTACTTTCTATATTCTGAATTGACATTGTTCCACAAGCTGTACTACAAGTGACTTTTAAACACAATATTCACAACTTACGGTAGAGCAAATATGTAGCCCAGGGGTGTGCTTGGATGTTTGGTGTTCTCTGAACATGGTGGTTTTCCTGCAGATGTTTCATTACCTGGTTACTTAATCTGGTAATGAACCCAAGAAACCAACAATTCAGATTTTTTCAGCCCTTACCCTAGAAGTTGGAAAGACTGAATGTACAGCCAAAGGTTTAAAATTCCAGAATTTGTAGTCCCTCACAAATGAAAACATGTCATATGAATTTTTGACCAACTCCCATTATGGTCTAAGGAGATCAAATCAATCCTAAAGGAAATCAATCCTGACTGTCCTTTGGAAGGACAGATACTGAAGCTGAAGCTCAAATACTTTGGCCAACAAATGAGAAGAGAGGACTCATTGGAAAAGATCCTGATGTTGGGAAAGATTGAAGGTAAAAGGAGAAGGGGATGGCAGACTATAAGATGGTGAGATAGTGTCATTAATGCTGTGGGCATGAGTTTGGGCAGACTCAGGGAGACAGTGGAGAAAAGGGGGCCTGGCCTGATGTAGGGGCCAGGGGTCCCTGGCCCCTAAGTCATGTCCAACTCTTTGTGCCATGGGGTCACAAAGAGTTGGACATGACTTAGCGACTGAACAACAACATTATGCTCTGCCTTATGACTTCCCAATATGCTATTATTGGTACAGGCCATTCTCTTGTCTCACTGTCACATGCTGATACCCTCTGGTGCACCATGTTTGAACTCTGCTACACTGCCATATCTATAATACAGTTTAGGATGACTGAATCTGGATTTCAAAAATATGGATGGTCACTAGATCTGCCATCCAGTGGTCGTCTGGAGCTTGGCACCCAAATATGGTAACTCTAGGACTGGAGATGAAATTAGGTTTGGCAGAAGAAGGAACATTTTATATTACAGGTTAAGGAGTAGCAATAGCTTTTCATTGTCATCCGTACCTGGTCATCACTTCTGGGAGGGTGGTGGGAAAATACTGAATTTAGCTAACAGGTGAGAGCAGGTATGACAGCTGCCAGAAAGAGGCTGTGGCCATAGCAAACTACTTGATCAATGTGTCTTAGCCAATGGACCACTTCTTCCATATTGATGAGCAAAGAATGGAGCTAGGAAGTGAGGAATTATGTCCACATTTTAAAACATTGAGGAATTGTATCCTTATGATAGTTAAATTAAAAGCAATACATATTTATTCAAACCATTTATTGTGAACACTTCCTATCACTTCTTTCTCTATTTCCCAAAATTAGAGTTTGGTAGACTTGATTATGTGCCATAAATTGTGCCATGATTAGAGCCGAGGTGGCGCAGTGGTTAGAGTGCAGTACTGCAGGCTACTTCAGCTGACTGTTCAGCAGTTCAGCGGTTCAAATCTCACCGGCTCAAGGTTGACTCAGCCTTCCATCCTTCCGAGGTGGGTAAAATGAGGACCCAGATTGTTGGGGGCAATATGCTGACTCTGTGAACCACTTAGAGAGTGCTGTAAAGCACTGTAAAGCGGTATATAAGTCTAAGTGCTATTGCTAGTGCTAAGTGCTATAAAATCATTTTCAGCTCCTAACCATATAGATTAATTTTCTCCATATTGATCTATGCCTAAACTGTTCTTTAAGGTCTGAGGGGTCCTTGGTGCTCTCTGAGCTTGGTTGTTTTCTTGCAGATGTTTCATTACCCAAAGTAGGTAACATCATCAATGAGTACTGATGATGTTTCCTAGTTCGGGTAATAAAACATCTGCAAGAAAACAACCAAGCTCAGAGAGCACCAAGGACCCCCTCATTTCAACTCTGACCTACAAATATTCTCTTTTCTTTAATTTTTCCCAATGTGCATACATCACCATTGTAACTGAGTCCATCCACCTTGCTGCTGGTCATCTTCTCTTTCCCAAACCAAGTTTCAGCAATAACCTGTAAATCATTTTCAACATCAATGTTTGTAAATCATCCTCATCTAAACCCAGAGAGATATTGGTATGTATCTGTGTGCACCAATAAATTAAGGTGTTGGGGTAGTAGACAAAAGCAGAAGGGGCAGTTGAAGGCATTCCTGAAGTTTCTACATGCAGGTTAATATGAGCAAATGCATCAGATCTATTAGAGAAGTGGCATATATGCTGCTTACCTAAACATTTTATTTTCACATAAAAGAAACCATTTGCCCATAAATATCCAGTGTTCTGTCTGTCTGGAAGCTAAAAGAAACTGAAGTTTAGAGCTTCTCACAATCTCATGGTGCTGCTTTTGTCCTTCTCATTAAAGCGGAATCCTATAGATGCCTCTGGTTTGAACACTAAATTTAGCAGGGAAATACCAGTTTCAGATGCCCTCCTTCCCAAGATCCATTCATTGGGCACATTGGATCAGTCCTTCTATCTTTCTGTCAAGCTATGGAATGAGATCTCCTGGGAGTGGTGCTTAGTTTCTTCTCTTTCCACTTCCAGAAAAAGAGATAAGATCTCTTTCATTCAAAGCTAGAGGTTTCCAGTTTGACTTGATTAATGGTTTTGAAAGGTTTTAATCCAGGTTTTAGCAATTGAGGTTTCATTTTTTTATTGTGATCTTCCTTGAGTGACCATGAGCCATATCCATAATTGGCTATATGATTCTCATTTGTGCCTTCATCTTTACACTGTTGCCTTCCTAACCTTTTAGGGCAGGGCTGTCAAAGTCGCGACCCACGGGCCAGATGGGTCACGTGCTGGCCACGCCCACACCCTGTTTAGTGAAGGAAAAAAAATTCCGATAGGTCACATGACGCCGCTGTGACAACGCGAGTTTGACACCCCTGTTTTAGGGGCTCAAAGAGTGAAAAAACAATAGATGAATGTCTCTTGAAACCTCAAACCTGGTCAAATATGCTCCTCCCTCTAAAAGGCTTGAATGACGTTATGTGTATGAGTACAGGTACGAAATCAAAACTCAATGCAGCCATTGAGTGTAGCACATTATTTTTAGGCTACATGTTTCCAATGCCTAATGCACCTCTGGCTCTTCGCCTGACCACTTGGGAGGATCTTAGCATGAGATGAGAATTTTGCTGGGTAAGACCCACAAATGATCCTCATTAATGGCAAAGGCCAGGATAGCTTCAGGAAGCGCCTGAAGTAAGCCACTGACTAGGATGTTTGGGGGGGCAATGTTTATGTATGTGATATTAGCTAATAACCGGACAGTCATTGGTGAACTTAACCAAATCTTTTTCTTGCAATTAGTTTGTGACCTGTATAGCAGAAGCAGTAGCATGGTTGCTGTTAGGGATCTGTCTATTATCTACCTAGTTGGGTTGGCAATATATAAACCAACAATGTATGTTTGTGGTTTTAAAACGAAATCATTGTATTGCATATAACAAAGATGACCGGTAAGAAGACTTTGAAACTTGGACTGTTATTCTGACTATTTACTGGTTAAAAGTGTATGACTTGGACTGTTTATTGGACTGTGCTATTTCGTAGAATTACATTTTAACCTCAAATCAGTGTATCTACGTGGTTGACTATTTATTCACAACTACTCTCATAAACGTTTTTCCATGTGCACATCCTTGTTTCTCAAGTGTTAATCTGCACATACCTTAACAGTTGCCCCTGAGTGTTTGGTGGCAGAGCACAAATACCTTCAGCCCTTTTCATTTCAGTTAAAAAGGGGACTTTGCCACTGGATAGCTCTGCCTTTTCCTGGCACCTTTTTGCACAGCTCGGCAGGCATGGATATCGTCTGACAGGATGTGTACATACTCTCAGGAAAAACACAGAGAAGGCTTGTTTTACATGAAGGCCTCCAAGACTGAAGCACTCCTTCCTGCAGACCCTCAGCCTTGCCGCTCCCCGCCCCTCACATGGGGCTTGCAAATTGATGGTGAGGTGAATAACTTCTTTGACATCAAGAACTAGACCGAAACTATGTCAACGGAGACAGGGATTGGGGTGGGGAGGGGGAGGGTGGCTTTTCCTGTTGATCCTGTTTGAGCTTTTGAGCTGTGTCCCGAAAGGTCAGTTTGTTCAGGAGACAATTTTATCTGGGGAAGAAAAGAAAGGAAAACAGAAACCAAAGAGGCAGGAGAGGAAGAAATAAAAATAATAATAATAAGAAAAAAAAAAGCTTTTGATAAATGCCTCAGCCGTGACCTAGCTGAGAATTCATTCCATTTAAGATTGTTAATCAGAAAGAAAGAAAAATAGCTGCGGAGTACAAAAGATATTTGCCTGAAGCTTTGGGGATACATGATTGCTCAACCAAGCAGTGGAAGGAACAAGTAAATAAAAAGTTGTAATTGGGGCATAAATGCCAAAGGATTGCTTTATTGCTTACAGTTACAATTTCACCACTTTTCCTTTGTGAGTTTGTAGAAACACACCTGGAAATGCCAAATGCTGCTTGGACAACAGTGCCAGAATTATTAGGGGAGGGAAGAAGGAAAAATTCTATCGGTGAAATTCACCTGGTTGTCCCATATTTGGTCACACTGTGTCCTTCTACATAGCATTGAAAAATCAGCAGTTGGAAGGGCGATTTAAAAAGTAAAAGTTGGTTTCTTCTTATGGTCTGAGCACCCCAATAAGACATGCTAGCTTTACTAGTTGAATTACAGGTAGTCCTCAACGTCCGACCACAATTGAGCCCAAAATTTCTGTTGCTATGCGAGACTGTTAAGTGAGTTTTGCCCCATTTTACCACCTTTCTTGCCACAGTTGTTAAGTGAATCACTGCAGTTGTTAAGTTAGTTAAGTTAGTCACACTTGTTAAGTGAATCTGGCTTTCCCGTTGCTTGTCAGAAGGTTGCAAAAGTGACCCCGGGACATGCAACCGTTGTAGGTATGAGTCAGTTGCCAAGCATCTAAATTTTGATCACGTGACCATGGGGATGCTGCAACAGTTGTAAGTGTGAAAAATGGTCTTAAGTCACGTTTTTCAGTGCTGTTTGTAACTTTGGTCACTAAACGAACTGTTGTAAGTCGAGGACTACCTGCATATAGGGCGTCTTCTCAACACTGAGACAGCAACATGCTTCATTAAATAGGTAGCGGATATCATCAGTGCAATAAGGGGGGAAAAAGTCATGCCATTAACAAAGCAGGCCAGTAACCCATAGTAGAGAAAAGAGACCTACTTTTTAATGCTGTGCTAAAATTTCTTTTGCAGTTGCCTCAGTTTTCTTTCTCTGTGAAAGAGACTCCTTTATACTCTGAATACTTGAAGATTTCTTTAGGATGTTTTAGGATCTGTTGGATTGCTGGAGGATGTAAATGCTGCTGTGCTTTTGTGCTAAGCACGGATCTTCCCATCAGTTTGAACAGTTTCCCATCAGTTTTGTGCTAAGCACGGATCTTCCCATCAAGTTGTAAAACTCTTCCTAGTCTGAAAAAGCCCAACAACAGGAGTTTTCTCAGATGTCTTCCCTGCAGAGCACAGAGCAGAGAACTCTGAACAACAAAAGACAAGACAATAATGCCCACCTTTGACCACCATCATCCGTGAAAATCTCTTAGATTCTCTTGAATTTGAATGGTCTGAGAACTGTTTAAAAATGCAAGATCCCCCCCCCCGCATTACACTAATACTTGATATGCATGCAGTAATAGAACAGAAAGGGGGAATGCTTGTGCAGGCACACACACACACCCTTACGTGGAAAGAGTAGTATATGAGTCTTAAAAATTTTCCTTTTGATTATTATCCTTGTTGTTCCCTTCTTCCAGGGATCTGATTAAAACAATGTAGGAGGGAAACAATATTCTTTTCTTGGCCTTCAAGTGACATCTAGTGGTTTGCTTTCAAAGAACACTGAAAATGTAATCTGTGATAGAGATTTGCAGCACAAATTGAGGCTCATATATAGATAGCCGTCAGGCTAACTTTTTTGGAGTAAGAAATGACATTAATGTTATTCACTATATTTCTCCAGAAATATATTTCTCTGTTTTTGCAAATCCTTCCTTCCTTCCATTCTATCAATACACTGATTCATGCATGGTCTTTTGTTCTTTCAATTTTCCTTTCTCTTTCAATTCTTCTCATGAACACCATTCAACCCCAGCTTTTCTGGACTTCTAGGTATTTTCCAGATATTTACTCTTCTTCCATACATTGGTTTTGCTATCTGATCTTCATTCACTCTGTTTATATGACAACCCGTCTTTGTCAAAAAACCCTTATTTTACCACATTTAATCTTGATTTTATTGAACAGCCTTCTTAAATACTCCATTACCCCTGCATTCAACTTCTGTGCTTTTCCTCACATATCCAACTCTTAATTCCATATCACAGTGGTGTCTTACTCATTTTTTTATAGAGAGCCATCTTACTTCTCTTAACACTCCTTCTTCACAATAGGCTAGCCACTACATATCCAGTAGATTGGCACATCTTAACATTTCCCTATCAGAGGTGGGTGTCACATAATGTAACAACTGGTTCGCCCAGAACCAAAAATGTGTGCGTACGCCTTCCGCACATGCGCGCGGCATCAAACACGGCAATTATATAGGATGGCATAGCGCGGGGGTGGGTCGCCCCCCCCAGCCGCTGGTCAGAACTACCGGTTCAGCCGAACCGGTCCAAACCGGCAGCAGCCCACCTCTGTTCCCTATCCATTTCTCCCTTTTTAGTAAATATACTACTGATGTACACAAATTCACCTTTTTGCTTGCATCATTTATACATGACTTTCAAGTATTCACTCTATTTGCCTTGTCAAACACAACATCTTGGTTTTTGATTGATTAATTTCTAGAGCCATATTCTTCATTGAATTATACACTCTTCATTTGCTGCAATTTATTCAAAATCTTAGCCAACCATATGGCATTATTTGTATACAAAATGCACATGTATATACATCTATCAGATGCACTTCTAACTTCACCACAAGTATTCCTTATATGTACATCCGTAAATATATTAAATACCAAAAGGACATTACACATCTTTGCCTTATTTACTGCTTACTATTGAATCAACTGCTGAGCAGTCCATTGATTTTCATTCTTGCTTTGTTCCATCATACACTGCTGTTATTATATTCATCAACCAACTTTCAACTAGATTTTCATACACTTTCTATAATTAATTTTTTATTATATGCAGTAAATTTTATTTCTCACAATCTCACATTTTTCAAACACCTACTAAAAAGCAACCGTCTAGTCTACTCATTCCCTGCCCTGAATAATTCTGTATTACAAGAAATGTTGGACTGTGGCAAAAATCCAGCAAGTAGACCAGCTCTTTAAACCCCTCCAGATAAAGGAAGGGACAAGAGATCATCCACAAATGTTCTAGACTGTTGGTCCGCATGAGGAGACTGCAAGACAGTGGTCTATGGTGGATTTTAAGCATTGGAAGATTAGGGAATAATCATCTTGCTCAAACAGTGGTTGGAACCTTTGAAAGGATTAAGTTTAATAATTCCTTTTCTAATCACATTTGGAAATTGCTTATTAACTAGTGTTTTACTATTAGAAACCTTCGGATCAAAAGTCTGAAAACACTGGATGAGTATGCCTTCAATCATTGATGAAATAATTTTTTTACTACAAACTTAAGACCTTAAGGAAAATTTCTTTTGAAATAAACAGCAAAAGGTTGAATAAAATTTTGATTTTATAAATTTACAAATAGACTAATGGTCCAGATAAATTTGAAATAAGATTTTTTGACCTTTAAAGTCAAACATGATTTAAGACCTAAGTAACATAGGAACCATATCTCCCACCCTGAACCTGCCTGGTTACTCAGATGAGCAGGAGGGACCTCTTGAAGATCACTCTAATATTGGCAATTCAGCTATCAAGCATGGAACAAAAGGCCTTCTGCTATACAGCATAACTCCCAGACAATAGAATGGCAAAAAAAGTGTCTCTCCCTGAGCTTTTAATGGAAAATATTTTAGTGGTAGTTAATGGATATTGAGTTTAATGTTTTATTTTATTTTAATTGTATTAATTTTATGGTTATGTTAAATGTATTTTTGAATTCACTATAAACCACATAGAATGCTTGAAAGATCAAAAAATGGGGTGTAAATTTGGTAAATAAAAATAAACCTATTTTCAAGTTTGACCCCCCCCCGTAGTACTGTACATTTGGATTTCCAAATAAAGTAGACTGAATCATGACATTTGAAGAGGAGATGCAGTTTATCCCTTGGCCCTTAGGTTCTCTTTTAAGAGACTAGAGAATTGCTGTACTGGAAAAAAAGAAAATCAGTGATTTCTTAGAGAATTTTAGTAGGATGATATTGGAGGATTCTGGAAACCACAAAATGGGGCTTGGTGCTTTCTATATGTAGGCCTCCAGTTTGTTACCAGGGGATGAAAAACCATAAATTCAGGAAATTAAAATAAAAAAGAGATACTGAGCAAATGTTAATACACAACACAGATCTTTAAAGTCAATAATATAATCCATTAAGTAGGAAATAATTTTAAGAGCGTATCTTTGTATTCTACTAAAGTACATTCTGGAGGCAGAAGTACCTGTCACATCCCAAAGTAAATAGATCAGTTTCAAGCAAACAGAGAGGTAATCATATCTAGCAAGAATAAATCTGTAAACAATTATGTAACAATTCCAAAGATGTTGAGACTTTGGAAAAAGTTCAGAGAAGAACATCTAAGATGATCAAAGGCCTGGAGACTAAAACATACAAAGAACGGCTGCAGGATTGGGTCTGGCTAGTCTAAAGAAAAGAAGAATTAGGGGTGACATGATAGAAGTCTTCCAGTATTTGAGGGGCTGCCACAAAGAAGAGGGGATCAAATTATTCTCCAAAGCACCAGAGAGCAGGACAAGAAACAATAGTTGGAAACTAATCAAAGAGAGAAGCAACCTGGAATTAAGGAGAAACTTCCTAATAGTGAGGACAATTAACCAGTGGAACAGCTTGCCTGCAGAAATTGTGAGCACTCCATCACTGGAGGTTTCTAAGAAGAGACTAGACAGTCACTTATCTAAAATGGTATAGGTTCTCCTGCTTGAGCAGGGGGCTGGACTAGAAGACCTCCAAGTTCCCTTCCAGCTTATTCTATTCTATTCTATTCTATTCTATTCTATTCTATTCTATTCTATTCTATTCTATTCTATTCTATTCTATTCTATTCTATTCTATTCTATTCTATTCTATTCTATTCTATTCTGGCTTAAATGATATCTAGTCTTTGGGGAAGACAAGTGTCAGCCCACATAAAACATGGTTGGAAAATACAGCATGAATATGCACTACGGGATTTCTCTGTGAGTTTATACTACTAGATTAGTATGAAAATCTAGTAATAGAGAAAGTAGAGAGGAAGCAGATCACAGTGGGATCAAATAAGTGTTTGCAGTGGTGATTTTGCAGATTTGGGGATGAGAGAAATATACACAATAGCAGATTTAGAGCAGATTTCAAAATAAGAGTAACCAAAAATTCTAGAAATTTAGGCTTGTGGGCAAATATCTGTGCATGAGATTAATAGGAGAGACTGCAGAGAGAAGAAATATAACCAAATGTACATTTCAGAATTTGTGAAAAAGCAATAAAGAGAACTTCAGGTATTTGTGGCAAGGAATTTTAGAATACACTTTTGAGGAACGGCAAGATAATCAAAAGGAAGAAGTTGCAGGACAAGGTAATAAAAGTGCATTTGGGGTAGTAAATAATCCAGGAAATGTGTGAAACATGAGAAAGTGTAAGGTAGTTCAGGGACTGAGGAATTTCCATACTGTTATCATCATTGTCATCCTCCTTATACTTACCACCGTTGCCACTGTCACCACTAGTACCTTATTTCAGAGTTACTTCAAATTTATTGAATTTCATTTAGCGTTTGGCTTATACTGTATCTGAACCATATATACTCCTATAACATGAACATTGTCATGATACCATCATGTCTGTTAAAGTTGTCCCTTTTTGTCCTTTCCCTTTGGAAGTTGACAACAAGCATTTATGAAAACAGCTTTTGACATTGTAATTAGGTTCATCCATCCTCCTCCTCCTCCTCCTCCTCCTCCTCCTCCTCCTCCTCCAATTCCAACACCACTATCTAGATGCTCATTTCATCATTAGAAGAGACTTCAGAAGACAAAATGCTGGGTTATATCTCAAAGAACTACAGGGAGAAGGAATATG
>QLTV01002664.1:2493778-2516288 GCA_003457575.1 Thermophis baileyi
CTGATGGCTCAGCATGCCACCCCCTGTCAGGCCACTGGTCTGACTCCGGCTGAACTATTGATGGGCCGCCGCCTCCGCACCAGACTGGACCGGCTGCACCCCGGTTACACAGCGACCCTACCGCCCTCCGCTCCTGCCAGACAGCGACAATTCCGCCCGGGGGACCCTGTCTTTGCCCTCAACTTCGGAGCCGGCCTCAAGTGGATGCCTGGGACTGTGGCCGACCTAACCGGGCCGTGCTCCTACAGGGTCCACCTAGCCAATGGCCGACTCTGGCGGCGCCACCTGAATCAGCTGCGCCGCCGCCTTCCCGCCGAGGACGCCGCTCCCGACCGAGAAACCACGACTCTGGAGCCCGCTGCTCCGATTCCCTCTCCGGCCGCCCCGTTGCTGTTTCCGCCTCTGGTTCCTACCTGTCCGGCCTCTCCGATGTCGCGTTCTCCCTCGAAGATGGCGCCCATGTCTCCGGTGGTTCTGCAGAGCTGCAGTCCTTGCCCTCCTGCTTCGTCGGCTGACGGCCCCGTTCTGAGAAGATCTGGGCGGAGTCGGCGTCCGCCCACGTGGCTCGCCGACTACGCATGTGCAAGCCGGGGGGTGAGGGGTGTTATGTCCTCGAGTTACGACTGCGCGGCTGCTGCTCGCCTCTGATTGGCTCCGACTCGAGCAGCAGCCGGGCGGGAAGTTAGACGCTCGTGATTGGCTAGCCGTTTGACAGCTCCTGTATAAAAGGAGCTGTCAAGCCGCTTGCCTGCTGTTCCGTCTCTTGGTGCTGAATAAAGAAGCCTTGCACTTCTACCGTGTCTGACTCCCTCCTGTCAGCTGCCGCGCGCGCGAATCTAACAGTTTTTATATGGAAAAGTTGGTGATAGGCTGGGTGATAGTGACCACAACCCAGTGCAGAGCCAACTGTGCTGAAGCCCATTAATTTCAACTGGTTACAGATACAATTGAGTGCTGTATTTTGGTCCTTGTGTTTACCCTTAGTTGCTGAATAAAAACCATGACATAGCTAAACACTGTTGTTTATTGTATAGTAAGAGGTTGTTGTTGTTGTTTTGTTTTTTTAAGATGGCTGCTGCACTTTTCCTGGCTTTTGAGAGCAGAGGAAGAAAAGATTAGCTCCTAATTGACAAGATGGTTTTGAAAAACTGCAGGGGAAAGAAGATCAACTTGAATTTAGCTTGGAATGATTACAAGGAGGCATTTGACTCCATGCCACATGATTGAATAATTAAGTGCCTAGAAATAATAGGAGTCAATAAAAACATCAAAGATCAATGGAACAATGGAAGAGACAGTTGCTGGTTAATAGTGATGCACTAGGAGAGGTTAATATCAAGAGAAGAATCTTTCAAGGGAACTCACTATCACCATTAGTATTTACCATTGCATTGATATCTCTTGATTTTGAACATATTTCTTGAACAAGTTGGGTCGTGGCTATCAAACATCAAAAACATCTGCCAGTCTACCCCACCTCCTTTATATGGACAACTGGAAGGTGTATAGAACAACATTGTCTGAAATAGAATTGTTGCGCAACACTGTCCTTATATACAGCCAGAATATCTCAATGGAGTTTGGATTGGACAAATGTGCCACCTTTATCATCAATAGGGGAAAACTGGTGAAAATTAAGGAATGAAGATGCCTTATAGAAATAACATCAACAGTCTGGATGAAGAAGATCATTACCAATACTTAAGCATTCTTCAAACCAACAACATCAAGCAAACTGAAGTCAAGAAGAAAGTTAGCAATGAACTTCTTCAAGAGTGAAGACAATTTTAAAGTCCAAAGTCAGTGGAGGAAATGCCATCAAGGCAATTAACACTTGGGCAATTCCAGTCATTAGATACTCAATTGGCATAGTAGATTGAACTCGAGCAGAACTAAAAACCCTGCTTCTAGGAAGACTAAAAAAAATAATGTCAGTAAATCATGCCCTTTGTCCACACAATGATGTTGACAGACTCCACTTACCAAGTAGCTTAGGTAGGCATGGAATATTGCAAATTCACCAGACACCTGAAGAAGAAAAAATGGCATTGGAAGAATTTCTGAGGGACAGTGAAGGAAGATGAACTGAAGCTAGTACACCATGAAGGCTTACTGAGTAATGGAGAGACCACACTGGCCTACAAGAAAGACCAAATGAAGAAAAGAGACATGACAAGGCAAAGTATTACATGACCAGTACATAAAAATTAGCAGGCCAAGAGAATAAAAAGAAGACATGGCATTGGCTAAGAGAAGAAAAGTTGAAGAAAAAGACAGGCTAATTTTGGTTGCACAAGACCAACCCTTCAGAACAAATGCATACAAAACTAAAATTGAGAAGATAGCAACAGACAGCAAATGCCTTCTCTGCAAAGAAGCTGAAGAAACAGTGGAGCACCTACAGTAGTTAGCTGCTGAAAGAAGGTTGCACAGATTAACTACAAACAATGCTATGACAAAGAGGCAACAACAGTGCATTGGCATATCTGCCAGAAATACCAATTGCCTTCAAGCAAGAACTGATAGGATCACAAAATCGGCAAAGTAATAGAAAATGAAGAAGCTAAAAAGCTCTTAGATTTTAAAATTCATATAGAAAACACTTGCTACGTAACACCTCAAATATAACAACTGTTGATAAGAAAGACAAAAAACACTGCATAGTGGACATGGCAGTACCTGGAGACAGCAGAATAAACGAGAAAGAACTGGTGAAAATCACAAAATACAAACACCTGAAAATAGAAGTAGAATGTGACAAAAAAAAAGAAGCAAAAATAGTACCAATGATAATAGGTCCCTTGAGATTTGGGGGAAATTACAGTTATCATTATTAGGTAGGATAGCAGTGATTAAAATGAATATACTGCCAAAATTATTATATTTATTTCAAACAGTCCCAATAAAATTAGACAAGAAATTTTTTGAGGAACTAAATAAAATAACAAAAAAATTATTTGGCAGGGTAAGAAAGCACGGATAAATATGAAGACATTACAAGATAATAAAAGCAGAGGTGGCTTTGGACTTCCAAAATGGGAACTTTATCATCAAGCGGCGGGGTTACTATGGATTAGGGAGTGGATAAAATTAGATAATGAAAAGGTGCTAACGATTAAAGGATATGATTTACAGGCAGGTTGGCATGCCTTTTTATGGGACAAGCATAAAAAGACACATTTATACTTCTATCGACACCAAATAAGAGAAGCACTAATATGGACATGGGGAAAAGTTAAAAAGAAATATTATACAAAATAGCCAAATTGGATTTCGCCAATGGAGGCAACGATATATCTGAATACATTAGATAAAAAAAAAGATGATAAGATATAAAGAATTATTAGATAGCCAGGGGAAACTTAAATCAAATCAAGAACTAAAAGAACAGGGTATAATTATAGATTGGTGGCCATATTTACAGACACAATCAAGATATAGAAAAGATATGGAAGAATATGGAATTCAAAGGATACGACAACAATTGGATACAATACTGATGGGGAATGAAGAAAAAATTATAACAAAAGCATACAGACACTTATTGGAAGTAGAAATGGAAGAGGAAATTGTAAAAGGTTCAATGATTGCACAGGCACAGAATATAGGCCGTAATATAAATTTAGAGGAATGGGAAAAAATATGGAACAAGAACTGTAAATTAACATTATTGATTGCATTTAAAGAAAATAAATATAAAATGCTTTATAGGTGGCATTTAACGCCAGCGAGATTGGCAAAAATGTATACAAATATGAAACCGGATTGCTGGAAATGTAAGAGTAAGGAGGGAACTTTTTATCACATGTGGTGGCAATGCCCTAAAGCGAAGAAATATTGGGAACAAATAATGAGATGGCTACAGGAGATAATAGGAGAACAAATAGAATTTAAACCTGAATTATTCTTATTAGGAATAATTAACCAAAAGATAAAGAAACAACTCCAATACATCATTTTACATATAGTAACCGCAGCAAGAATTGTATACGCTCAATGTTGGAAACTTGAAAATACACCAAGCAATGAAAGAATTATACATAAGATACTGGAATGTGCAGAGATGTATAAGCTCACATTAGAAATGAAAGGTAAGGAAGAAACAGAATTTTATGAGGTGTGGAATAAATGTATAATGGAAGAAATAGATGTGGAAAATATATTATGAGATTCAATTCTTTAAAGATAGATTTAGATAAATATTAACGAATGTTAAAATAAAAATAAGAAATATTGTAATTTGTAAATAGATCAGGAAATACTTTGAAAAAGCTGTAAAAGTGGTTAGTAATTATTGTGTTTGTTTTTGTTTTGTGTATTTTTTGTATGTTTGTTCTATATGTTGTTTTTAACAAAAAACCTAATAAAGATTATTTTATTAAAAAAAAAGAAATAAATGTAAATAACCGTATGAGACATATGACACAGTACTGTTAAAAATGTTTATTGATATGTAAATTGGAAAAATGAAAAAAAAAATGAAAAAAAGAGATAATAGGTCCCTTGGATGCAATCCCAAGGTATCTGTAGCACCTCTTGAACATCACTGGCATTGACAAAATCACTATCAGTCATTTGCAAGAGGTAGCTTT
The DNA here is from genome assembly GCA_003457575.1 of Thermophis baileyi. Classification (NCBI taxonomy): domain Eukaryota; kingdom Metazoa; phylum Chordata; class Lepidosauria; order Squamata; family Dipsadidae; genus Thermophis; species Thermophis baileyi. The sequence continues at coordinate 2,498,371 of QLTV01002664.1, forward strand.
ACTTGGAGCAGCTTACATTCGGTGATGATAGATTTAACACCATCAAACAACAAATCTGCCTAGGCCAGGTCCTTGGGAAGGACTTGATAGAAGGACTTGATTAATGGATAAAACTGCCAAATCCATTCTAAACATGTGGCTGACTGTGTAGCCACCATGATAATAATAATTTCAAGCAGCCATCATTCCTACAAATTGTAATTTCTAGGAGTGTATAATTCCTAGAAATAAATATTTATTACATAAATTCTTATGCTACCTATCTCCCCCATAAGGTGACTCTGCTAATACACTGATCAGGAAGAAGAGTTGTCTTTATTTGCTTTTCAGTGGAGAAATGTGAAATGTGAAGGAACACAAGAATGGAAATGGAAAGAATGAAGAAGAAAACAAATTGGAGTGCCAGCAACCTCTGGGGCTCATCATATGAACAGGCTGAGAGCCCAGTGTGGCTCCAAAGGTTGTCCATCCCTAGCTATTTTCATAATTGCCATGATGAAGTCTTCCTCCTTCCTTCCATGTGGAAGTGCCATGATAGCTGGACAATTCAACTGTAAAGGTGAGAGATCTGCTATATGTCAAAAGATGTTTATGATGTCCTCTTGATAAAACTGCAATCTTTCGGTCCAATATACAGCAGTAGCTATAAGAGCCCCCACTAGCAATACATTCTAAGTCCCATGGAGTAGAAATAATTTGAACTAATTAAATCCTTATTCCAATTATTTGTCATTAAGTCACTGCAGTATTAAACATAACATTTAGTTTTGTTCAATTGATGAAAAAAAATGGATATGAAGATATTTCCTGATTCTTCTTTCACCCCTCTATCCTTTGAGAACATGGGTATTAGATTGTAAGTCTGTCACTCACCTTTTTTAAAAAATATATTTTTTTTAAAAGTAGGCACAATATTTTCTAAGTGCAAGTTATGGCAATTATGGAAATAGGTAGTGATGGCCCCAGGCTACACTGAGCCCTCAGCCTGTTCTTATGATGGTCCCAGAGGTTGCTAGTGTCTTCTAAAAAATTCATGAGAGAAACAAACATACCAACATAGCTCAACATGAAATTATGACAGGACACACACACACATTCACATTCCACATGATTCATACATTTCCTGGATGTATGTCATAACACAGATACATAAAAGCAAGATTTGGCTGGTTAATAGCATTAACAGTAAAGAGGTTGAATATATGCCAGCTGCTTACATCACCTGATCCCCTGTTACGTAATTTCAGACCATGCATGCTAGGAGATGGAAAGAAAGAGTTAATCCCCTAAAGCACACAGCCACTCAGGAACATTCAGGTGTGTCTGGGTTTTTTTTTTCTTTTTCATTTCTTCCTAAGGTGCAGTTACACAGCAAGCAACTTAGAAAGCTAGAGCTATTGTTAGTATTGGAGGGGTGGTTCTGTTCAGGAAATAATATACAGGTAATGGCTGCCTCCGATTCAAGTTGTCCTGAAGAGCTGGCTGAAAGAGACCTGGCAGTTCAGGACCCTGTATTAAATGGCTCACCAATCTGTGAAGAAAAATGTGGGAGTAGAGAATTGAAAAATGAAGGAACTCTTATGGAACTTGAAAGCAAAGATCCATGCCACAGTGAACCAGGCCTGGGAGACCACCTGTCTGAAAACGAATCATCCAAGGATCGCTCACCCAGTATCTTGACAGAAAGTCACCCAGAAGAGAAGCAGAAGGAGGAAGAAGTGCTTTGTGATTTCTGCCTAGCAGAGAAGGTGCAGGCAGTAAAATCCTGCTTGACCTGCATGGTAAATTACTGCCAGGATCACTTGAGGTCTCATCTGGAGAATGTCAAACTACAGAGCCATAAGCTTATGGATCCACTAAAGGACATTGACATACAGAGCTGCAAGACCCACAAAAGGCATCTCAGCTGGTTCTGCCACAGTGACCTAATCTGTATCTGTGAGGAGTGTCTTTCTGATGGACATCAAAACCACCAAGCTGTAATCTGTGGGGTAGCCAGGAAAGAAAAAGAGGTAACGATTGCATATACGTTTATTGTTAATATGATGTGTAGAAGAATTGTCACAGCCTGTTCAGTGCTTGGAAATAAGAGGTCAGAGAGCTTTTACTTTCACACCTAGCCTTTCGTAAGGTCATTTGCATGAACATTAGGGACTAGGTCACAATGAGTTTCCCTATTGTTTCTTGGGTTGTGGCTTAGTAGAACACGTGAATCTAAGTCGGGGGTGGGTTCCTCCCGGTTCGGACCGGTTCTCCCGAACTGGTAGCGGCCCGCTGGTGATGTCACGATGACGGCACCAAACCAGATCGGTCGGTGCCGGTCCATCGGGGCCGCCATCTTTTTCTTGAATTTTTTTTGGATTTTCTTTTGGATTTTTTTTTGGATTTTTTAAATTTTCTTTTCCTTCTGAGCTGCGCAGAAGCTGACTTCTGGCACTGTGCATGCAGTCGCCATCTTTTTTTCTGCTTTAAAAAAAATCGGATTTTTTGTTACTGCATGGCGCGGGAGGGAGCGAACTGGCAGCGAGGTAAGTTGGAACCCACCTCTGATCTAAGTACTGATTTATGCATTTTATGCAGCTTTATGCATAAATCCTATCCCTGTGGCTTATTCCATGAATCATCCCTTAGCATGCACTTAGGCTTGTTCCTAAATGAACATAAGAGAACTGTGTTATACTGGGATTTCATGAATTTGCAAGTGGGGTATTATGAAATAAAAGCTTCCTGGTGAAAGAGGATTGGGGGTTTTCAGTAGGGAGAAATCCTGATGAACAAAAGGACTTTCCTACTTTCTATGAGAAACTCACTGTCGTGCCAAGCATGACATCTGGTATATTCAAACTACTTATGAAACACCTGGATTTTGCTTAGTTCCTATTGACTCAGGCAATTGGCATTTGACTGATTCTCAGGCACAGTGGAGGAATTCAACTATTTTATGATACTTCTTGGGACTAATACCAAAGGTTACAGCCAATTTTATTTCCTGTAGGAGAACACAGGAATTATATCCATGTGTGGTGGTTCTTGTCCTATCATTATAAATTCTTCCTTTGTACAGAAAAGCTAAAAATGCCCTCAAAAATTGTCAAAACTGAGCACAGCTCTTGGTGACTTCAGAGATACAATTGTGCAATTTTCCTGGCAATGATATGGGAGGGGTTTGTCATAGCTGCTCCCATGGTTTAGTTTTCCCTACCTGAGATTCCTGATCCTGCTTAGTTTCCAAACTTAGAGAAGTTCAGCTCATTTCCCTTTTTGAAAGGCAATCCAATAATTTTTTCTCTCTCACCTGGCTATGCATTTCAACTGAGTGCATATTTTTCTTAACAAACGTTTGCATCTCTGCATCATTGCAAAAGCAAACAGAGAACAAATTTTTTCACTGTCTTGCAAATATGGAGTTTGAAATAATTTCTCTCTGAGGTGTTTTTTTTTTCTGTGTTTGCTTGAACTTGAATTCAGTTTTGAACAAACAAGCAGGTAGCACGTCTCCTTCTCCTATAGGGTGTTCCTTTTTATGTCCCAGTTTCCATAGTGAAACATTTCATGCCTGAAGCATAGATAATATGAAAACAGTTCTAAATGGTTATGAATCATATCTTAGGTGGAGAAATCAGGCATTTATAGCTGTCATAAATAAATGCCTTTTGTTGGTATAAAGGTTTTACTACTTTTTCTGTTAATCTTCCTGTTCTGCAGGATAAAATTACTAGTACCAGTTATTTCATACTAAACAGAGTTGTGTGATATTCACTGTTGTTCCTCCACTTTATGCCTTAATCTCTCTTCTTTGCTGTCTTTCACCTCAAGGGAGTTAAACCTGGCAGGAAATTGGAATCCCTTTTCACAATATCTCAATCCTGTTTGGGACAGAATTTTGTTTCATTTTGATTATGCTTATTTAATAGTGTAGTCTGTTCCAAATGTAAAAAATTAAGAGAGCTAAAATGTAGCTTCATTGCATTGTGTTGGTTATAAAATGCCACAGAATAATGATCAGTAGGACCTTCGACCTACTATTCTTCTTAGGAGCTTCTTGTGTGCAACTGGAAAGGAGCAGTTACACTTAACGTATTAGGCTGAGTGGATCACAGTGAAATCAACTGGAAGAAAAAAAATGGAATAGACATGAAGAGACTGCAAACGCAGAGGTGGGCTTCAGCCGGTTTGGACCAGTTCAGGCAAACCGGTTGTTAAGATTCTGCATAGTTAGGCAAACCGGCAAATCCCACCACTGGCTGGCCCCACCCCACCCTATCTCACCTCGCCCACCTTGGCTGCTGGCTAGAGTCACGCCCGCACCCAGCTACTCTCTGGCCAGAGTCGCATCACTCGCCCAGACTCGTGGTCCAGCTGATCTCTGCGCCCCACCCGCTCTGCTCACCATGGCTGCCTGTGAAGGTAAGGTGCTCGGCCGAAGGGCTGCCTCAGGGTAGACACGGCGAGGCTTGGCTGCCTTTTGGGCCTGGCTCTCACCATCCTTCCGCCCGCATGCCACCTGCTTGCCCTTCACCTCAGGTCAGGGGACGCACCAGTCCCTGGCTCTGGCCTTCCCCGGGGCCTCGGCCCGCATGCCTCCCACTCATCCTTCGCCTCGGGTCGGGGAACATGCCAGTCCCTGGTTCTGGCCTTCCCCGGGACCTCCGCCCACATGCTGCCCACTCGCCCTTCGCCTCAGGTCAGGGGATGTGCCAGTCCCTGGCTCTGGCCTTCCCCAGGGCCTCCGCCCGCATGCTGCCCACTCGCCCTTCACCTTGGGTTGGGGATGCACCAGTCCCTGGCTCTGGCCTTCCCCGGGGCCTCTGCCAGCATGCCGTCCACTCGCCCTTCGCCTCGGGTCGGGGGACGCACCAATCCCTGGTTCTGGCCTTCCCCGGGGACGCACCAGTTGGCTCTGGCCTTCCCCGGGCCCTCCGCCCGCATGCCGCCTGCTTGCCCTTCGCCTCGGGTCGGGGGACGCACCAATCCCTGGTTCTGGCCTTCCCCGGGGACTCCGTCCGCATGCCTCCCACTCATCCTTCGCCTCGGGTCGGGGAACATGCCAGTCCCTGGTTCTGGCCTTCCCTGGGGCCTCTGCCCGCATGCCGCCCACTCGCCCTTCGCCTTGGGTTGGGGGACACGCCAGTCCCTGGCTCTGGCCTTCCCTGGGGTCTCCGCCCACATGCCGGGTCGCCACTGTGAGAATGGTGTGAGCCCCATGGGCTAGAAGATAAGGCTGATGGTGGAGAGGGAAGATCCGCTCTGGGCTTGCTGCGCTCAGCCGAAGGACCGCCTCAGTGCGGGGGGACACATGGTGAGGCTCGGCCGCCTTTCGGGCCCAGCTTCAGCTTCTGCAGGGCCTTCAGGGTGGGAGGCCTGAGAGAAAATGCCTCTCCTGAGGGCCGCCTGCTCGCCCATCTTCCAGCTGGGCTGGCCTGGAAGTGGCATGTCCCCTTGTCACGGGCTGGATGCGGGACCCGAGGTGGAGCGGAGGTCAAGCAGGTGGCAGCCCAGAGCAGGGCCCAAAAGGCGGCTGAGCCTCGCCATGTCCCCCCCGAGAAGCCTGCAGCTGCCACCTCTTTGCTGATGTGAGAAGCCTGCAGCCACCGGTCTTTGCCGGTGCAAGAAGCCTGCAGCTGCTGGTCTTTGCTGGTGCGAGAAGCCTGCAGCCGCCACCTTTTTGCTGGCGCGAGAAGCCTGCAGCCACCGGTCTTTGCTGGCGCGATAAGCCTGCAGTTGCCAGTCCTTTTCAGCGCGAGAAGCCTGCAGCCGACGGTCTTTTTCAGTGCGAGAAGCCTGCAGCCCGCCGGTCTTTTTCCGCGCAAGAAGTCTGCAGCTGCCGCTGCCAGCTTGGTTCCAGCCGGCAAAGAGGTGGCTGCTGCAGGCCCTTCATGCCAGCAAAGAGTGGCAGCTGCAGGCTTCTAGTGGCGAAAAACATTGGCAACTGCAGGCTTCTCGCACCGGCAAAGACCGGCAGCTGCAGGCTTCTCACGCTGAAAAAGACAGGTGGCTGCAGGCTTCTCGTGTCGAAAAAGAGGCTGCAGCTGCAGGCCAGTGTCTCGGGGTAGTGTCATGTGCCCAGCTGCACCAACAAAGGCCGGAAGTAGCCACCCGCCATTTCCTGCTGCAAAAACCTTTTTAAAAATCCTGACTGTTGGGCAGCGAGACCCAGCAAGAGATGAGGCGTCGGAGAATCACCATTGCTGTTGCTGCACAAAGGTAAGTCTAAGGCTCTGGCCACCGCCACTTCAGCCTGCCTGAGCTGCCCCACCTTGCCATGAGTGACATCGAGTTGGCCATGCTTACTCAGTCACATGACCCCCCCAGTCACTCCCACCCGGTCTTTAGGATGAACCGGTTGTTAAATTAGTTGGATCCCACCACTGCTGCAAAGTATTAGAGAACATATATACATTACCTTCTAAATCAATGAGCAATCAACCAGTTTATTTTTTCACTGGCTTGCAATGATGGTAGTAGATATGACTGGTGACATTCTCCAGATAAGTATTTTTTTTTAAAGTTGAATTTTGGGGAGCTTAAGAGGCTGGGTGCCTTAAGCTTTTAAAGGACTTAAAACAAATTTGTTCACCCATTAACTGTTTGAATGGGAAAATTCCTGTAATAACATTTATTAATACAGGATTTTGGGATGGCAATACCTTCATTTATATATTTTTCTCAAACATTGATCTGGAATTTGTGTATCATAAATGTGATACTGAGAGCAATGAGATCAATGTCCCTTCTTTTTCTTTTATCATTCAACAAATAAAATGTTTTCTGTAGAAAAGGTATTCCCCAATTGCTATATGGAATGAAAATATGGGGGATGGAAAACTGGACATCTTGCAAATGGGATAATAATCAATGTAAAAAAAACTCTTTTGTCTCTTCCATTGATAATCTTCATGCCTTATTGAAAATGGAAGAAGGCTAACTTGATCACCACAAGAGGGAGTGATTAAAACCCATTTTATTCTTCTTTGTAGGGTTTGTCAATACTTTAGATTTTCCTTTGGTCACTGCTTCTGGAAATGTTTTGAAGCAGAAGGATGGATCCAGTCCTGTTTATGGCATTTTAACTATATTACCTATTTGTGAAACATGTGTATAATTCCAAGTTCTAAGGGCAAACTATAGAATTTAGTTATCGTCAAGACTGGAACGCAGTCTTTACTTCAGATTATCCTGCATGGTTTGGTCTGATTAAATTGCAGAGAGAAATATCTTTTTTTTTCTTTTTAATTAGCTAAATATAAAATAACAAAAAGAATATTACACAAAATTATAAAAGGAGGAAAAAACCTGGAAAAGGACACAAAATGTAATATTTACAACATATATTTATTAATAAATTGAAACTGTGATTCATTACATTCATGGTTGATGTATGTTAATCAATTCTGCAAGCCACTAAATAGTTGGAGCCATATGTTTGTGTTTCCAACGTCGAACAATACGTCTTTTGATTATGTGTTCATTTTCTCTGTCCAAAAGTCACCTCCTGAGATAAATCCCAAGATTGAGTAATTGAGTCAAGATTGAGTAACATGTAATTGCTTCTTACCGAAATTGGAACAATATATTTAAATCAAGCATTCGTTTCACTGCATCTCCAAAAACATAAATCGTTATGATCGTTTCTGCAATACTGTTTCTTATTTAAAAGAAAGTGATCTGAAAATCTGTTGAAATGTTGGATTTTTTTAAAAAATGTCTCTTTTATTCATTTAAGTAAAATGTACAAGCAAAAAAGGCAAAAAGAAAAAAGAATACACACATATATTTAAAGGAATTGAGAAAAAAATTAAAAGGCAAAAAAAAAATGAACAAAAGGGGCATTCTGGTGCTCATTCTCTGTTTCATCCCCTACTTTTAATCCTCTCCCAGACTCTAATTACTGCTTGGATACTTTTCATAGTTTACTTTGCACATTATTACTCATTTCTGTTTGGACCATTGGAATCTCTAATTATCTCTGTGTTTCAACTCCCAGCTTTAAGGCAAGAGTTTACAGAACTCACTTTCTAGTTTATGCCATTAATGTGTCTGGATAGAGCAGGGGTGTCAAAGTCAAGGCGTGGGGCATGGATCCGGCCCACTGGATACTTAGATCTGGCCCGCAGGGCCACGCTGGAAACAGTGAAGGACCGTCCTGCGGTGCTTCTGCCAGCGAAAATGGGCTCTGGAGCCTGTTTTCGCTGGCAGAGTGCCCGGGCCACCACAGGCGCCCCCGACGAGTGACATCGAGCTGGCCACGCCCACCCTGGCCACATCCACCCCGGCCCACTGAGGTCAAACACAACCCTGATGCGGCCCTCAATGAAATTGAGTTTGACACCCCTGGGATAGAGGATATCAGAAAGTACTGACGACTTTATGATTCTGTGGTACATCTATGTGTGCATACAGCATTTAAAAGTCATTTTTACTCTCTATTGAAGCAGCAAAGCTGTAATTTATATCAGGTGCTTCTTTTAGCAGCCATAGAACATTTTGTAATTCAGCAAGTAGTGACATATGCAGTTGCAATAAGAACATTTAGTATAAAAAGAATGTCAGCTAGAATACTTGCTTGTAAAGGATATGAATTGTTTTAATATAAAATTGGTTGTAGCGGCTTATTTTTCCACCTACTGTTGATGCTTTAGTCACCCATATATGTTAGTTCCTGTTGTCTAATTGCTGGTTTGGATGACAATCCTTTGATTTTGACAAGTGCTTCAGGTTATTGATCAAATAATATGGTTGCAATAATATGTTAATGAAATATGATAATCCAGTAGCAAGCCTTGATCAGGGAGTATCATCAAATTGTAAGTTTTGGATTGCATCAAATTAATTCTAATTAAATTACTTTATACTCCACCTCAATTCTACTAGATTCTGGACAGTTTTTAAGAAAGTACAACCTCATTCAGAATGACTAACATGGATTACTTTTCTTACAGACCAACCAGACCCCAATCTTGTCTACATCAAGTGTTGGTTTATTACCCATCACTTTACCTAATTTGTTTGGCTGCATACAGAAGCAGTTTTCAGTCTGAATGTTCATGAACAAAAATGAACTCATTCATGAATTTCAACAGCTGTTATGTGACTTCTCTCCTGGTTTATCTGTCAACAGTGTGAACTTCTTCATCATCAAGAAGAATATGATTGGAAATTGAAGTCAGCTGAAAATGCAATTGTTAAATTGGAGAAGAACTCAGAGTCTATAGTGGTAAGAATTAAAAAAGAGCATCTCTGTTAATTAGAGGTTCATCCCTTGACAATGACAGAAATGACTGGTGTGCTTTAGAAAGTCTTCCATATACTCATTGCTTGGCAAAATATATGCTTGCAGACAGGTGGTTTCTTAATAGATCCAGTTGCCTCACAAATAGGTTGGATATGAACTACTTTAAAGATTATAGCTGCACCTGAGATTTAGGATAGCCATTCCCTAGAATCTCCCAGGGAATATCCATTAGGGTTAGAGTGGTATGGGTTTAGTCTTGCAAAATTCTATCTATATGGTGTGAGCAAATAAAGAAATAACTTTGGCTGGATTGTTCCAGGTCATTCTTGAGGTGGGCATAACACTCTCTAAGGCATTATTGGAAATTACAGGGCTTGCATTCAGGCTTATGTGACAGCCTCGGATCAGGCATCAGTGCTGGTGGTCTTTGAAGATCTTTGTTGGCTTCCCTAGAAAATCTGATGAGGATGGGGACATTATTTGAATATTTCCTTATAGAAAAGTAGACTATATTTAAGCTCTACTCAGTTATTTCTTGAACACTTTAAAAAGAAAACATAGGATTTTTTCAGTTACTATATATTAGTGTTGAGAACACTAGGCCCACGTGTGCAAAATACAGCTCTTGGCTGGTTGAGAATGGTCAATTCATGGAGTTCCTTCATTTCCTTCATTTCATTTCCTTCATGTCAATAACTCCCTTATTTCTGTTAGAGTTGTATATAGCTACTAACAAAGAAAGCCAAATCTATTTAAAGATCAGCATTTAAACTGATTAAACATACTGTCTGAATTATCTGAATTAATTCTTAAAGATTAGCAATTCCCCAAACCTTTAAAATATGGGTAATAAAAATAGTGAACATAAACTTTGGGTAGGTTTTTTTTTTTGAGGGGGGATTGTTAAACCATTTGAAGATTTCATCTAGTCATCCTTAGTTTTATTTACATAGATTCCCTTTAGACTGTTTCTTGTTAATCTAATTTAAGAGTGACCAATGAATTCATTATCAACTTCTGGAAAGATCTTTAAGCTTCAGAACCCTCTGGCTACTTGGACATATTTGAAGGATTTTAAAATATTCATTTACACATTAAGCCAGAGAGACATCAGTGCAATATACCAGGGACATGTGTTAGATTGTACCAATTCCCAAAATGAATTGTGTGATTTCAATTCTACATGCCAAACTAAGGTTCTGTCCCATGTGTGAACAAAAACGAATCAAGACTTTTATGAAATCTTGCAAGCAACTAAATACTTCTGAAGGCTGCAGATAATGACTAAATTCTATTATCTGCTAATCCAATAGTTATATCATTATAGACTGTTAAACATCCCATAATGTTGTAGTTAATACATAGCATTGCATGTGTGATGACAATAGGTAAATATGTACATGTTGTGCCAAATTACAAACAAATCACATTACAGCATGATATATGAACCCAGCTAACAGGCTTGAAAAAACACTATTTTGCTTTTCTCCATATAGAAAGTGCCAGGAAAGAAGGTAGGGGGTAGACGAAGAGACAGTGGGTGACTAACAGATTTATCTTTCATTTGTAGTGTTATTTATTAATATAAGGTTATTTATAGGGTTCATCGGGAACTCTCAAAGTCACAGTGTTTTGCACAAAGGAAACTGTTTTATATGTCATTCTTTTCTCTGTGCTCTTTTGTAATGCAAGTTTTCATATTTTAAAAACTTGCATTTAGTTTTTCTGGAAGGAACATTTAAGGCTAGTTTCATACTTTACATTCTAAAGTCAACATTAATGACATTTAGCACAAGGATTTTATAGTTACCCTTGCATTACTTTACAAGAGTCATCTGTACAATATCTGCAGTTTTTACTGGAATTTCTCATTAAATTCCTCCACGTGAGGTGAGGAATGAGTGAACCTTTCACCTCCAAATCTATAAAGACTCCTCTAGACCAATGTTGATGTTTATGCAGTTTGGTAAGGTTTTATCTCACAGATTGCACAATCCTTCCTGCAGTCATCGTCTAATGTCACCTAACTGTAATGAAAAACAGAAAACTTATAACAGCTTTCTTTGAAAAAATCGGCATTTGAGGAAATATTTTATTCCTTCAGAAGCATTTACTGAGCCTGCAGTTTAATCCCAATCTTCTAAAAAGGAAAACACAATAGCAACTTTGGGGGATTTCCAGGGCTAGCCAATCGCAAGTACCAAACTTCAGTTTTTAAAAATCTGAACCAAATATCCTATTTTATTGTCATTTGTGAGACATTTAACAGCAAAGCTGGGCCCAATAGGTGAAAAGTTGAAGTTTCACCCTTCCAAAGATTCTTTGGGCCTACATATTCTAACCACCCTTCCTGCCATGATATAGTTGCTTGGTAGCTGCAGCGGCAAACATTTGTGTTCCAAGGAATGCTTTTATTTTCCATCTTCCCTCATATTTCCATTGTATGAAAAATAGGGTTGCTAAATCCTGTGTGCCTGACTGGCAAACATAAAGGAAAAAAAATGATAAAAATATAAATGATGAAAATATATTTCAGAGTGTCCTTTCCAGGCTCTAGAATTTTGAGGTATGTAAGTAGGGAAACCAGTCCATCCCATCTATTATATTTTTATGTATGTATGTAGGCATGTGTGTCTATAAAAACTTTTTACCTGTTTCTTAGAGATAAATGGATCACTGTAGCAAACATTTCCTGCTTGCTTCCTTGGTCTACCAGATTCTACCAGATGCCAACCTTTAACCACATGCAATCCTTCTTGCCTCCTTTTCCTAGTCCTAGGACATAACTTTTGTCCTCGATTTTTTAAAGCAGAATCTTTTCTTCTACAGAAGAGGAGAAACTGGCAGGATATCTTTTTTTTTTTTGCTAAGCACTAATATAAGCATTCATCCTGAGGAAGGTGCTGCTTGGGCCAGAAGGAGGTATACTAGGGAAATCTGCAATTTATATGACATGCTGCTAATAGTCTGGAGTAATGTAGGAGAATTTAATGTAGGAGAAGTCTAGCTAGGAAAATAAAGAGGCTGTTTGCCACTAGAAGTTTGGATGGAACAATTCTAGTCAGGCTAAATTTTCCATTGATTGATTTCTTTTGAATAACACTCCATCTTGCAAATTGGATGAAAAACTGGGAAGCCATGTTCAATCGTTTTGCTGTATACACTAAGAATATACTAAGAATACACTAAGACAGAATACACTAAGACAGAAGCTTGCTACCACATCCAGACGCAAACTGAGCGATGTGATGTATGCAGTACAATGCAGTGACACATGTGCAGATCTGTACATTGGAGAAACAAAGCAACCACTTCATAAATGCATGGTACAACATACAGGAGGTGAACAAACTCATCAGGACAAGATTCAGCAGTCCATCTACATTTGAAAAACAAAGGTCACTCTTTTGAAGTCCACATTCTGGACAGAGAGGACCACTGGTTTGAAAGAGAGGTAAAGGAGGCCATCTATGTTAAAATTGAACAACCCTCTCTCAACAGAGACACCACCTATCCCCTGTTTACAACACAGTGCTTTCAGAAGTTCCAAGAAGCACTCCCATTTGCACTCTGATTCAGGTGACCCTGAGGGTACAGAAAAACCCCTAAGTGGCCTCAATGACTCTCAGACCTTCAAAGTGCTAACAACCAGATGACTGCAAGGAATATAAATCCTTCCATTCCCCACAATTCAGTCAGAACTGAAGAATTGTCAGAACTCCTTCTTGGATGAGAAGTGAAACATCTTCAAAAAAAAACAACAAACAAAAAAAAACAACCAAACAAACAAACACAGAAAGTCCTGTTGCCTTTTGAAATAGCACCTTTGGGTCATTTTGCTGTACAATATATTAGATATTCTGGATCTGTCTGTAGGTTTGCTTGATTCACATTCATTTAGAACAGAAAGGAACACCAGAAACTGGTTAACAAGTAGCAACAACTATGTGATAATTAGTGTTGTGGATATTGAACATTTTACAATATTCCTATTTTTCTTCAGTTCTGATTTTGTATATGAATGTGTATATGATCTTTTGGTTGTAGATCAAACTTACCAAATGACAGAACAAAGATAGCAAAAAAAATAAAGTTCAGAGACTGAATTCCTTGCTACTTTCTGAGGTGCTGGAGGATGTCAGGGATCAGGGCTTCAGGGAGGCAAGTCTTTACCACTATTTTCCACCTCTTGCGCTTTTCAGTCACTGAATAAGCTTCTTTCTTTAATACAAAGACCATCAAGAGTGATTGCTCTATGTTTTCTACTGCAGAGTAAAAGACAATTTATTCTTCCTGCAAAATGGAGGGTGGATTTACTTTGTAATTTAAAAGAACTACTAAGAAACTTTAATTTGGCAGACACGATGGAGAACATCCAGGGGTTGTTATTATAGCCACGGGCTGAAAGTTCTCTATGCTTGCTACAGCAAGTTAGCATTCGATCAGTTATTCTTTATAATAACCCCAAACATAAGATGCTATTAGAGTAATAATAGTTTTCTTTCTCATTTGGTGGTATGTTACAAGTGAACTGACATACTGTAATGATGGCATGCATAATAGTAAGTTAATACTTGGGAAAGAGCTGCTGTGTTTACATAGAATAATTTATTCTTGAATGTGGCTCATTTTTTTTTCCTGTCAGCCTATCTTATGCATCTAAAGAACATTTTGAGTGGAACATGACTGGAAGGACTGCATGGTTATGGGTACAGCTGTACGGTTTACTGCATGGTCAATTTAAAATGTCAAACAGATCAGCTTTAAGGCTTTGCAACAATGGTGGCTTCTGTTCTTGCAGAATTCAGTATCTGAAGTGAAACTCTTGGTGGAAGAGAAGTTTGAGGAGCTGCTCCAAGCTGTCAAGGCAACCCATGCCATTGTGCTCACTTTTCTGGAGGAGAAAGAGCGTGCTGCAGTTAATCATGCAAATGGAATAAAGGTCTACCTTCAGAGCCAACAAGTGACAATGGAGGAATGTAGGAAAAGATTGGAGAAGATGGCCACTCACACTAATGATATCGTCTTCCTAAAGGTACCCTAAATGATGATAGTAAAAATGTTTATATCAGTCTTCAACAACTGTTTGCCTTTCTTGAATATTTTGGGTTTCAACCATTAAAGTTCTCTCACTGAAAGTTATGGGAGCTGAAACCCATAACCCAATGCATCTGATTTGTACATCATTTGGAAAAGTTGTTTTGGATTAATTTATTTTTTGCCTTTTCACTAAATATCCTGTATTGATATGATTTGTTATTCGTGTTCACATAAAACACAGCTTCTGCTCTGAATCTATAACTGGCCAATGTCAATTGTACAGTCTTAAGAGAAAGCAGAAAATACTAACTAGTGTGTGTATTTGAGTGAGCAACAAATCCTGTGATTTTTTTTTTTAAATTTCCACATTTCAGCTTAATAGTTTTCTGCAAGGTGTAGATAGGAGAGTAGAAGAGTGGTACAACATGCTGTGATGTCATGAACCAAGCCTCTTGATTTGAATATTTTCATTTCAGGTTGAAATGCAAATGTGAAAGGGAGTTTACATGATAACACAATGCACAGGGTTCTTCCTCCTAGCCCTTCCTCCCAGCCACTGTCCAAGCAGTGTTCTTATCTCTTCTATATATCTGTGCACATTTAGGAATACTGTGAATTCAAGAAGCATCTGGGAGATGAGACATTGCCCAGTGTGTATATTGGTCTGAAAGACAAATTATCAGGAATCCGAAAGGTGATCTCTGAATCCACTGAACAGCTTTTACAATTACTACAAAGTTCCTATGTAGAAAAATTGCAGGGGTTTGCCAATGATGGTGAGTACCCATCCTTCCCTTCCTCCCTCCACCCATCCATCCATCTTTAATTTACATGTTTATTCATTTCGATCAATTTTAAGGCTGCTCACTTATCAGGAGTTCTGATCCTGACAATTCATTAATTCTTAGTCATACAAAAAAAATTCTTTCCTTCCTTCCATCTATATAGAAGATGCTGGGATAAAAACAACAGTGGCTGCAATTGTTCCATCCAAACATCGCCTGTCAGCTCCAGAACCTCAAAGTAGGAACGACTTCTTAAAGTGTAAGTTATTGTCCAATTTTTGGTGCAAAATTTGAAAGAAATAGAAGAAAGAAGATCGCCGCCGCCGCCGCCACCTATCCCCGCCACCTGGAACAGGCCGAAAACGGGACACGCAGAAGCCGAAAATGGGGCACATGGAGGCTGAAAATGGGATGCATGGAGGCCAAAAATGGGGCGCGTGGAGGCAGCAATAGGCGGCGGTGGCGATGGGCGGCAATGGCGGTGATGGGCGGTGGCGATCCCCGCAGCCTGGAACAGCTGATCGGTGGTATTCCGGGAGGCAGATCCAACCGCCAATCAGCTGCTCGTGCTAAATCAGTCTGTGCTGAAGCTGACCAGGCTGTTTGCTGTTTGCTGCAAGGAGGCAAATTGCTGGGAGGCAGAGGCAGAAGGGTGGGGGCCAGCAAGTGGGTGGGGCTTCAGCAACATTCGCTCTATAAGACGCACAGACATTTCCACCCACTTTTTTTTTGGGGGGGAAGTGCCTGTTATACCCCGAAAAATATGGTATATTGATGCAAACAAAACATTCCTGCCCAAAAAGTTAAAGCAGACATAACCTCTGAAATCTTGACACAGTTTCTTCCAAGGCTTCCCTACAGACTCTGCTTGCTGGTATATATCAAGTTATTGTAGTGAGTATGGAAGATAGCCTTGAAGGGCTACCCTAACTGATACATGGATATGTAGACAAGATTTAGCTAAAATTTTACATGTTGATTAAAAATGTTCAGGAAGGATCTATGTTTCTTCTTCTGATGGCTAGTTTGGGAATATACTTATCCTTGACATTTCATGTGTTAATGGGGCTTCCATTTGAGGATCTGTGGCAGATTAGATATTTCTGAAGGAATAGGATCAGCAATGCAGTAGTGAATTCTGGCAGGCTGCCTTTCTGGATAAAGGAGAGACATGAGATTGCCCACTTGCACTCTGGGCAATTACTTCTTGTAAGTAGACTGCAGGAACTGAGTTTTTTGTGGTTGACTCATGAATTGAATGAGTCAAAGGATTTCAATCAGGTTCACTGCTATGATGCAGTCTATATAGACACAAGGTTTGCACAAACCTCACCTTCTTAAATAGTTTTAGATATACTGTAAATCATTTACAGCTAAAGAGAAATTTTCTGAGTGTCAGGATAAGAGAATTCCACCTGATGAGTCAACATTCTTTCTGGACTAAAAGGGAAAAAATTAACAACTTGGCAAAAAGCATAACAAGGGGAGTGGATGTAAGATAAAGGGGATATATAAACATTAATTGCTAAAATATGTATTTTTATATTATAAAATATGTAATATATTATAAACATATACAAATAATTGTTAAATATATATACATGTATATATTTTAACATAAATATTGAAATTTGGGACATAAGAACAAGTGAAATAATATATGATAAAATGGGCTATATTTGATTATAATATACAGAGGGAACAATGGGAAAATATGTGGATGAAAGAATAGAAATCTACATTATATTGAAATCTTAAAGAGAATTTTTTACAAAATGATTTTCCATTGGTTTATACCACCAGAGAAATTATCTAGAATATATAAAAGAACTTCAAATGACAACAAGAATGACATTTTGTAATACTTGGATGATGTGTAAATAAGCTAGAACATTCTAGATTCAAATACACACAGTGATTCAGATTTTAAAGATTAACATACGATTGAGACCAGAGAGTTTTCTTTTGGCATTAAGAGACAATTGGAAAAAAGTAATGGAACTACATTTGTGTACATGATAATTGAAGCAAAATTATTGTTTACAGAAAAATGAATCACAGGATCTTTATATCCTGATATGGTGGTGTTCATGATATTCTGACAATTAATTGAGGGAGAACAGTGGTTTTGATGTGAGGTTCCTTATCTACGTATATAACAAAAGGCACATGGAAGCTGCTCTTAAAGCAAGTCTCCTTCCATTATAGGCTACAAGTAAACATTTGCCTACCAATCTGACAAGAACCTTTTTTTATTGTTAAATTTATGGTCCTTATGCATTCTGGCATAATCTGTGGATGAAATGCAATTATATGCTGTTTAGATTTTGCTAAAAACAGGAAAGGAGCAATTTTCTAGCAGCCTCAGAACCTTTTCCACAACAGGTTCTGTGAATTCTCACAATTCTTCAGAAGAGATTTTGAGAGAGTGCGTAGAACCACAGGGAATAGAGGAAGAAAAAGTATTTATTTATTTATTTTATTTATTTGTTTGTCAAACATGTACAAGATAGCAGGTATAGGTATAAACATAAACATAAACATAATCAAGGTGAATACAGATAGATGAGGACAATAGGACAGTAGGACAGGGACGGTAGGCACGCTGGTGCGCTTATGCACGCCCCTTACAGACCTCTTAGGAATGGGGTGAGGTAGACAGTCTAAGGTTAAAGTTTTTTGGGTTTGGGGAAGAAACCACAGAGTCAGGTAGTGAATTCCAGGCATTGATCACTCTGTTGCTGAAGTCGTATTTTCTGCAGTCGAGTTTGGAGCGGTTTACATTAAGTTTGTATCTATTGTGTGCTCGTGTATTGTGGTGGGTGAAGCTGAAGTAGTAATTGAAAGGTAGGCAGGTAGGA